>JAYGXS010000002.1:20641890-20756816 GCA_036362985.1 Ligula intestinalis | reverse complement strand
TCTGCCTATTTCCCTTATATATACTGAATTACATTGAATCCACTTTTGGTTTCAGAAATTCTTCCTGTGTTGATATATTGGTTTAGTAATTCTCTGTTTCTTTGACGTTTACATAAAAACCTTTAAAAATAAGATCAAACTTAAAAGCATTTACCAAAAAAAGAGGTGTTGAATATTATTTCCTATGCAGATGGCCATATTGCTTCTATTTGGAAATGCTTTAAACAGCGAACCACATTTTTGAGCATACGACACGTCTCTTAGGTACCACGCATATAGCTATTTCTAAATTTCCTCTTTAAAAATTGCCTTTATTGGATATTCATCTGACGAACTGCTGTGTATATGAACCTTTGTCAGGGTGATGTCACAGTTAAATTCGGAACTTTTGACAATTTCCTTAATTATCCTGAATAAAAACGATTAAATTTGACTGAAGATGTAAATACACACCTTTTTCTTCATAACGGATTTTGTTTTTTTTTCTGAAGGAGATTTCTCCCAAGATCCGTGATAAAGGTCCGAAAGCAAAACAACAGGCCACGTAAAAGATCCTTTTTTTCAATAATATTTACTCTTTTGTGTGTTTCTTTTCAAAATAACGATTATGCGGTACCTATTGTTTACAAAAACCTATATTTCTACATCAAATCAGGCTTTATTTTGGTTGTCTGCGCAGAAACATGTAGAAACTTTGTTTGCGTGTATGACGAGCCATGCAGCAAAAGAAAATGTTCTAACAAGACCTTATTTGCAAGTGCATTTTTGCAAAAAAACTTAATAGAATAGCTAAATATAATTTTATAAACTTATATTGCTGCTTGTTTGTTAAAATAAATACGATTCCTTAAATTTCGCTTTAGTTCCATCTGATCAACTTCGCACAAACGTTTCTAGTACTGGTAAAGTTTAGTTATCCACTTTCTTTAATAATCATGCAATTCTTCTACAGCACAATGTATAAATTTAGACATTTTCGTCCTGTCTATCCTCATAGCATATGTAATTATTTTATGTAAACAAACTCATAATTAAACAAAATTAAGAGCCCATTGTCCCCACTAACGTTAAATGAGAGGACAGTTTTCCAATCCAAAGCCCTTCTTATTATTAAATCCACTCGGTTTATCAAAATAACATATCCAGATATACGCTAAATTAAGTGGTTTTATTTCGACCTGAATTTTTCTTTGCAGTGCTCGCAGAACTGTATTTGCTGGCTATCTTCACGTGCTTCTTGACGGATATGTGGATCACCAAGATGGAATTTCAACCTAGCGGGCAGTATATGTAGGCATTTATATTGACCAACACAGTTTTTGGGCGGTAAAAATGAACGAAGATGTAAACAATTCGGCAAACTTCCTGTAAAATACTTACAGGAAGGCTCAGAATAAATCAATACAGACTGAAAACACAGAAGTTTAAACGAAATTACTTACCTATGGTCATAGTTATCGTCAACATCATATTCCCTGTTATCGTTGTATTCAGCATCATCGTCATCGTCATCAGTATCATCGGAAATATGCTTCCTTAAGTTAATTTGCACGCCATGTCTGAGATTTTTCCACGTAGCCGTTCCTGTTGTGTCTGTTGGCGACGGGATTCATGTTCAGATGCACATCTAGAACGGTCATCTCTGAAGGGGATTTAAACAATTTTTGAGTCAATAAATTCCATGTGCAATTCACTTAAAATAGTGAAATTTGAATCATTTATTATAAGAGAAAAAAATTAAAGGTTCACACGAATGCTAGAGAACAAGTTTTACAAAAAATATTATAAAGATTGAAACTAGACGTAGGTTCTGGAGAAAAGTTTATATGCAATTTTTTCGTGAAGTGTTAACATTGTTAGGCCGTAGATAGTGTGAATCGTAGCAGAGCAGCTTGTAATTATTATTTTAACTTCCATCCATTAACGGACGGGATGAGAAAGTTAAGGTTAAATAATCATATTAATGCAATAATTTAGGAGTAGATGGCAGTTTAGCAGACTAAACGTCATATGCAAACGACGACAACGAAAGTAAAATATCACCACGACGCATGGGTTTTGGCGATATTGATCTAACCTGGGCAACTGAAAATGAACTTCGAGACCATACATGATAGGTTTCACGGCAAGCAGTCTTTGTGTATTGCATGTGGTATACAGTTGTACGCTTTCAATTCAATTATGCCTGTTTTTGTCTGGATTTCTGTTTAAACACAATTTCATGCCATCCCTGAATCGTCTTAAAGAGCGCCATAATTTCCAGTAAGATACATATGCATCGAAGATAAAGTGTACTACAAGTTGAAATTGTTCCACGGGATTGGAAGTTGAGCCGCATAGTAACGGTCAAAAAATAACAGTTAATTGAAACAGATGGTGAGAACCGAACTAAACTGCAGAAATTTGGTTATAATAAAATATGGCATGAAATTAAAATACTTGAACACGGAATAACTAATAAGTTCCGCATTAAACTCAGTTGGTCTATTTCATGCAGCATTTTTAGAAGCGCACTACCGAAAAAGAAATGGGATAATAGAGTTGTCATTTGTGGGTTACTCGCCATCGCAATTTAGTGATTACAATTTACAATGTCGAAATAGTTGGAACATTTGAGTTCTGAACGAGTGATCTTTCCGCTTAGAGGCATGAGGCCTAACCATTGAGCCACGACCTCGCAGTTTTGACGGCATTATGTTGTGGAAAACTTTTCAGTAAATAGTTTAGCTCACACTAAAGAACCTGACTTTTCAAGCAGGTCAGCTCCCTTCTGCTACCTTCAGCATAACTCCTGTTTTCATGTACTTCTCGCATGGTACGCACCATGAGGCCATAGTGAGTTGTTATAATCTATAGACACGACTGTCCACCTATGGTGAGATACTGGAATACACTTGTAGATGTCTGAACACTGTTTGTTGTCAGAGCACTAAAATAATCAGACCAAATGCCGAATTTTCCGGAAAGAGTGGCAGTTCTGACGAAGTCAGAACTGGTGTTGTCGGCGTCCAGCCCTGCTACAGAGTTGGTGACAGAGAGTAAGAAACCGGTGGCATCTAGTAAAGACGATTGTTAACTTGACGAATTAGTGGCTTCTTCATGGAATCATTTATAAAGCCGCTAAAATGTTGACGCACAAGAACATTTTTACAAGTCTTTTCTCATTTTGCTTTCACTACCCGCTTCGGTGCCTGACAGCCCTAGGTGCTAAGGTCTCCGATCTGGCTCAAGCCGCATCCACGAATTGGGTTATTTTACTCAACATGAACAAAGTGTTAGGGTAAGACGTTTGCCATATTCATATGACATTTCTATTTGTCATTTAAGGGGCTAACATGGACCTAGAGTTGGATGTTACAAACTGTGTCTTGTCAACTCTAGTTCACCAAATTGCTCTGGGCAAGGCTTTAGGATTCTCTCCTTGTGATGAACGAATCGGTTAACATCTACAGTATGGTGTGTGCTGCATGCAATAATCATGACACTATTTGACTCGGTGTTAAATCATATGTTTTGCAAACTTCCTTTTATCAATTGCGTCGATATTTTTTCCCAAAAGGAGCTTGCAATAGGAGAACTGCCTTTTTAATCCAGTTTGTTGAGATAAGTAGGCATAACTGCTGGACAAAATATTGAGTAGTAGGCTAATACCACAGGGATTTACTTAACTTTGAAGTACGAGAGAATCGACCTTTACAGTGCGAATACTGCGCTACATTCACCTATACAAAACATCTGGATAGCGCTTAACGATGGAAATGGGTGGAAAGGAGCATGCAAGATTTGAAATTATATGACAAGATCTTATTTACCGTTTGAAAGGTGAGCCATCATTTTAATATTGGACCTCACGATATTAAGGTTTTGATCTGGGAAATTTTTATATCATTTTACATTGCTTTTTACAAATTGCTATTCTTAAACATTTATATGTTTCGAAGCCTGTTTGGATGGCCAGTGCTATGTTGATAGAAAAACAACCCTCGTCATTTCATTGCCGTTTGTCAAAAAAATTGTGTAAATATTTTTGTTGGCACTTTTTATCGATATTTCATTAGCTTTAGACATGTTTTAAAGCTTGATGTTACTATAGAAAGAGATTTAGAAAAAAATATGAAAAAGCCTTAATATTAGCTAAGTTACTCTACGCTTTTGACGTCAACAAAAACATTTGCAGGGTTCCATTGACGAGTCTTAATTTAACTCAACAGAATATCAGCAATTTTAGCAAATCATATTCAAGAATTTTCCAAAAATATATATAAATGTGCTTTTTCACTAAGCAGAACTACCAGGGAGAGTAGAAAAAGAGAAAGAAGAATGCTATATTAAGGATTTTATAGACCTGTCTTTTAAGCAAAGTGGCTTCATTTACGTAAAACAGATTATAAGGTAAATGCACGGTCTTGTCAAAGGTCATGCACCTATCACAAATCAGGTTTTATGCTCGACGTTTACATCAACTATTGAAACAAGTCGGTTTTCAACTACTGCATTTCCGCTTCTTTACACCTGAGATAGCGTGCTAGGGATTGGAACACCGAGTGCACATATGCTGATATGTGGCAAGTCATATAATGGACACGTTGACGCATGGGACGGAAAGACATTGCAGTCATACTTGCACAGTGGAGAGGGTGAGCAACCTAAGTTAATATGCGATAAGCAAATTGCTTGACTGTTTTAAGGTGGCGCTGTATTATAAAATCAGCAAACAAACCAGAGGAAATGCCGACAACTAAAGAGAGTATTCGAAGGCTTCAAAATGACTAGGTCTTTTTTAAGTAAGGTTGGAAGAATAGCCAGAGAGCAGTTAAGAAAAAGGGGGAGAATACAGGCATCTACAAAAAGCCAAATTAGGGCTTGCGATGTGTGATATAAAAGCATGCGGTGGGTATAATATAACAGCTGACGGATTTTGATAAAGAGACCTTCTATATAAAGAGAAAATGTAAAATTGGATGCTAGTGTAACACTAAAATATCGAAAAGAGGATACTTCGGTGAGCAAAATGTCCATAATTTCAGGACTGGGAGCGGTTTGCATTCAAAAAATAGACTGGACTGACTTTTGTTAGTTAAGTAAACGGCCATTTGCTAGCGATCATGTTGAGACATGATCTAGGCCATCCGCTAGTATTTGGAGATGTGACTGACTCTTCAGCGAATAACCAACAACCATATCATCAGCATATTTAACAAACAAGCATTCGTCTGGCGATAGAAGGTCGTCAGTGTGGAGAGAGAAGAGATGAATGGATAGTTTGGCCCCCTGAAAATCTCCACAATTGCTGGGAAGAACCATGGATTTTCGCTCTCCACACTAAACGAATTGAGTTCGGGAAGTGAAATAGTCCTCCAGCCAAGACAGAACCCAGCCGGAAGAGCCGCACGCAGAAGTTTTTCTAAGAAGTAGATGGCAAGAGATCGTATTGAAGGCTAAGGAGTAGTCGAGAGAAGCACAACCGTATGCACTGCAGTTCTTATCTATGTCTCTCAGAAAAGAATGCACTACCGGAGGAAAATGGCGTAATCATGTATAAGGTAGCTAGTTTTGACATTCCTGTAGTAAAGACTAGTGGAAAATTGGACGAACGTATTATGAATCAGACGAAACATTTTTTTGACTGAAAATGATTCTCAGTGGTTGTCGCCCATCGGGAATCGTGAACTCCATGTTGTCCTTATCTTAATCACTTAGAGCAGAATGGACTACCAGAGCAACATCGTGTAGCGTACTACGCCTAGCCTTATACGCAAATTGGAAGGGATCGAAAAAATTAGGGGAAAACGGCATGATGATGTCTTAGGTGACTCGTTTTGCAAGTTTCAATAGTGCAGAAGAGCAGACAATTGAAAGAAAATATTTTGGATCAGTGGAGGAAGGTTTTTTACGGACTGGAGTGATTCTCACTGATCTCCGCTCATCAGGAAGCTTAGATGCCATGAAGGACAATTTAATGAGCAGGTGCTAACTGAAAAGCGCAGGATCTCAGGAGGACTGGGGAGACCCTATCTGGTCCTGTAGCTGTTGAAGCTCAAACCTTTTTAATGTGTGACTTCCCTGTTTTCACAGACACAGGAACAAACACACTTACTAATAACAAATAAATGTTTGTCGGCAGTGGAAGTGTGGATGAAATGTTTCATTTAAACGGTCTAAATCTAATTCAGCATCTACATATGCTAGTGTATGGCGTTGGCCAGTGAGAAGCTTAAGACTCTTCCAAATTTTATCTGAGGAGATAGGAGCGGAAAATGTAGAAGAAGTTAAAAGCTGACTAACAAAAGTTCGTTCAGCCTGGAAATCTCAGGCTTTATCTGGACGTTCAAATGCTTTAGTCTATCTCGCAGACCTAGTTTTTAGAACAATTCCTTTTGGTGGCTCAGAGTTTTTAGGTGGGGAGAAGGTATTCTGTCAGGTCTAACCGTGACAGTGTCAAGAGCACAGCAGACATAAAGAAATTCGTTAAAAAAAGTAGTGAGATGACTACAGAATTACTCGACATCCGAGTACTCTAGAAGGGTAGAAATATTGCCAAATATGACGATCTGGAGCAAAGAAATATTATGCGGGGAGGTGTCTCGAACCCTTAGTTTCCTCTCGGGAATTGCTAACAGCCCTTTGGTAGAGCTACAATAGAAAGCTGGTAAGCCCAATAACACAGATTGATCTGAGGCTGCCAACGTTGGTCTTTATTTGACCACAAACAGTTTGGGATGGTTGGTCAATATTTGATACAGAGGGGCGTCGGCACAAGTGTTGAAGGAAACTAAGTCATCCAAACCTAACAGTGTAAGAGGACGAGGATTTACACGGTTGAAATCACCGCTTAAAATTATAACATGCTCACAAGACATCACAGCAAGTTTTGGGAAAGAAAATCAAAAAGGTACTTAATGCACGTTGGTATGTAGAGGGTGGAATGCAAATGCTGACAAAAATGCTGCCTTTGAAATAACTTAAAAATCTAGGCTTGCGTAATACAGCGATTGCATCTATAAAGTCATCCAAATACGAAAATAAGGAATTAAAATTTGTGCACCTCTGCTGGTTAACAAATACAACTACTCCATCACCTCTGCCGCTGGTGAAGTACTTTCTGTCCGAACGATAGGAGTAGAAATGTTGGGCAGTGATGTGTTTCGACTCAATATCGATATTAAGCCCAGTTTCTTGCAGACAAATAAATGCAGAATACTTATTTTGTTTCTTTTCAACATGAGTGCCGATAACTCGAAACTATTGTCAAACAGGAAGCTGCAATTTGTCGACAAGAATCCTGAAATTGTTATTTCATTTAGAAGCTTACGTTTGTTTCCTTGCTGCCTACCTGAGCTATGCTTTATTTTTCGTGTGGTACGGAGAACTTTCGAAGATGTTGAATTGGAAATGTGACAGATTGGCCGCATTTGACAAATATTCGAATGGCTGTATTTTTTAGATAAAAATACGGGTTGTCATGCATTTAAAAAGGTAGCATGTAACTGAAGATATGGCCTCATGATCACAAATGCAGACAAAAAAGCAGAGGATTGGAGAGGATGGTATTGGATAGTAAATTCCCACATGAATAAAGAGCAAAAAATAGACGGTTCAAATTCAAAAGCCATGCCAGTATAAGAAACTGGGCTTATAGATAGCCTTTTCTCGCTCATTCCATTTGGTTTTTCCACTGGCTGTTTTGCAGTTGCTAGATAAGGTGGTTCTTTTACCCTGACATGTTTCTGTGAATGAAAGGGTCTGTCAGCAAATGAACTTGGCTACAGAATTCCTGTCTAATTATGAAATCAAAATAGCAGCCGCACCAGAACTGAAAAATTCCTTGCTCATAAACATAGGATCTTATCTCAGATGGATGACAAAATTATGTGGGAAGTGTGTTGACTTAATCTCTCCCTTGATATTCTACACGCTCAGCATCCTGTTACACTTTTTGTGAAGTCATCCAGTATTAGGATATATTGATGTTGCTATTGCTGAGATATTGGTGTTTAAGAAGCCTGCTGTAACGATCGATGAAAATCCATGGCTTTAAATAACCGTTCGTCAGGTGAAACCTTGCTCTGTATGCACTAACACGTGCTCGTTTTTGTCGACCAGCTCTTTACCTTTACTTTACAGCTCACATCCATGGAACTTCAGAGTAAGTTCCGAAAATTCATGTTGTCTCTTTCGGGTCAATGTTTCCCTAAGATTTGCATTTGTAGGGAGTATAGCCTGGCCAAATGCCAGCAACCCTGTAGGCTCTCTTGAGACGTCGTGACTGCCGTCGACTACCATAACGATTCCTTGGTCAATGTGTGCGGCATTCAGGGTCATATGTCTTCGCGGTGGTTGCGCCACGTGATGAGTGATAACAGGTGACAACCGAAACCTCTAGTGTGGACACAGACGCACCCAAGAGTACGTGCGTGCCTACTGGTGTACATGTGTAATAATAGACGAATCACTCGCTGGTTAATCGAGTTCTACTCCGGTTTTGCGTTCGGCCTTTGGTCGGCAACAGAGGGGCCTGCATGCGGATCTTCCGAGTGCTAAGCGGGAATGACTGTGAGGTCATGTTGTGAGTCGGAGCCGAAATGGGCTCGAAACCTGCGCCCCTAACTCGATTCACGAAGTAACCACAGCAGCACCAAAGCTTGGCGGTGCCGGATTAGAGTGCCTAAATAACAAATTCACAGCCATCATCGATACCACGTAGGTATTGCCTTTTCGCAACCTAAGAGTTAGAATCAGAGAAAACTTATTCTACAGCAGGCCCCTGATCAGTCAAACAGCGCTTGATCGGGCGAAGTATTAAGGAACTCCTGGGTGTATGGCACCGTTCCCAATGTAAATAAGTCTCACAAAAAATGACCACACTAATATTTTCGGGATCCGATTGGTGAATAATGTCATAAAACATGGTTGGAACAAGGCAGAAATGACACTTCTTGATTATCCAGCGGAAGTTAATACATGCAGGTGTTAAATTACTGCAAACTCCTGCTTTTCTTGCTCCGAAACTGCTGGAGCATTTATTGTTTGCTGGAGCAGGGGCGGAGCATTCTGAACCGCAAATGGCAGCGTAGCATTTCACTTAAAATCCTCACCAATCTGGGGAAGACTTCGGTTGCAAGCACAACTGTTCAATTACATTTACCAATTAGAAAATAACACGAAGTTCCCATTATTGTGCATTTCAATTCCAGTGGTCATAAGGGTTAGCTAGATTATGCACACATAGGGAAATCAAAGGTATTTACCTATATTTCCCTCAATAAAACCTGACCTGACCTGCTTGTCCTTCGGCTTTATAGGTTAAACGTAAATGTTGCATCTCTTAAAACTGACATATGGATCGGACACCTCCATATGTGCTAAACATTGTAAAGAAAAACTGGCCTATTAAGGAACTCGCATCCACAAGTGAATTATAAAAGAAATTAACAGAAATTTGTGTCATGTGCACAAAAGAAAATATTAGTAAAATAAGGAAATTTTTATTTTTATTCTATTGAACCGCATTGGCCCACGCAATGCACTCTAAATGATATATTTCACTAGTTTTAAATGGTTAGATTCTCTCTTACTCGCTGTATGATTAAAGAGCTGACTCCGTTTAATAAAAAACTGCTGTGACGGTGCAGTACAATTAAACCGAATCCCCTTAAGTATGTATCATTAAAAACAACCAATAAACGAAGCATGATTTTCCAACAATCGCTTGACGTTCCACTTTTGGCTGTCTTTGATTGATGTGCTACTGAAAAGAATAGATAATGCGTCTGGCTGAAGAGCATGTTTTTGAGGTAGCGCGGATCATGTGGATGAGTGTGAGGTTTTTGTCTGCATTTATGTGCTGTGTTTGAGCCTGTTTTAACTTACTCTGTAAGTGCCTTTTTCAAAACCGCAGACGCAGCTCTTTTAGGAAGAAGGCAACTCGTGTGTATTTAACAACCAACAAGCTAGTTATGGCATGAGTGGTATAAGTATAAGGTGTCTTCACATTCACAAATACATATCACCATGCAAACATTACAAAAAGTATTATATATATGTTGCCAACATTCGGAAAGTTTGTATGTCGTAGGCCACGATAGTCCCGTCGAAATATACGTGTGCACACATTTTCTGTTGGGGAAACTAGAGTCCGTCATTCAGTAACATTTAATACTCAGCAAAACTAATCGTTGTAATATTCTTTCGGTGAACATCACCAACACAAACAAACAAACAATTTTATTCGCAACTCACCGTTTTCAGAGGAATGAAATTCTTTACGAAGATTCATTTATAGTTTTGCTCAACTCATAGAATAGTTCAATAATTTATTACAGCAGAATATAGCTGGGAACGCCTCGGTGATTTTTTGTAAATGTACGCAATGCTGTAAATTTATGGCGACAAATTCGTCAGAAATGTCTTTTTAGTTTGCGCGCCTTGGTTTCTAAGCCTTTTGTCTGAATATACGTTTTCTTAACCTTGGGCGCTCAGATAATGAACAATGCCTAACAAGCGGAAACGCAGTTATGCTTGCTTAATTTTTTATAAGCGGCATAAGAAGCTTATTTCAAATGGATATCTTGAGGCTTACTCACTCCGGCAAATGGTACGAGTTTCAGATGGCGACTCTGGCTACGGTAGACATCACGAAATTTGATATTTTGTCTACTTTACCCAAGGTAGAGATGTATCAGTTTCGGTGTCTTGCTAAAATCTGCAAGATGTCCGTCAGTTATCTCGAAATTGTGAGATGTCACTCAACAAACATATGCACGAAAGTAGGCATACGTCATAATCGTAACAAAACTGTTATATTTTGCCGCCACTAATTATATCGTCTGCGTTCGATATCGTTTCGAATATTCTAATTATTGCTCAATGATTTGTTTGCCTTTCCTTATACTGACATGAAGTCTTTGTGTTTCTTAAAGAGGTAGGGAGCTCTAAATTTGAAGAAAATCCATTGCGAACCATGCGAATGGGTTTAAGAAATGAAGCTTGCTTGACGGCTTTCACCTTCCTTAGTCTCACGCAAATGGCCTGTTACACTTTTTATGCAACCAACGCTAATGTATTTGCAATATGGCAGCTTAAAATGCTCGAAAAGTTGGAATCTTTAACTCAATTTTCATTCTGTGGAAAATGCTACAATATTTTGTATTTTTGAATATTAATGTCAGTAAAATATAACAATAAATGTGGATACCACAGGCAAACCTTTTCATTATTTTTTGACTTTGCACCATTTGATCCTATGAATGGAAGCATGTTGTTGACGTGTGGTGGCACGTTAAGGTAAGAAGGAAGATATGTGTATGTGTGCGTGTGGGAAGAAAGCACGTATGAAACTAGACAACAGGAATGTAACATTTTGGGTAAGGTTGGAATAAGTGATGTCCCAGTTCTTCCATCTTTACGCGGACGCTTTCCAGTTCATTCTTGGCAAATCTTCTTAAGGTATCACTGGTGATAACCGTGCGACTTCTCCGCATTGCTCTCCAGTAGAAAGTTGGGTACTCGTTTATCTCGACGCATCTCTCGATAAAGCTGGCCTTTGAAGTTGCCTGCACAAGTTTGGTGTTTATTCTTAGGTACCCATTGAGCGCTTTTAACACCGCGGGATCTTTGGTTTGTTTTAACTTTGCGAAAATTCCCATTGAAAATTTCAGAAGATAAATTGGCGAACATACGTTTGTTTTCGATAAATTCTCGTCAGGCCTTTACATTTATATGTTATGAATAAAGTATGGTGGTTGGTGGACAGATGAAGTGTTCTCGTTGTCACTGTGGGGAGGAGGGGGGAGGAAGGGGGGTGGGGGGTAGGTTGGGGGAGTTGAGATCAAAGTGTCAATGTCTAGACGGCCCGGCGTCCAGGACCACCGATGAGGTGTGCGTGGCTGGACTTGGGACTTGGTCGTCTCTGCGGGGGCCTGTTTCCGAGGCCTGTGGTCCGCTGTGGGTGGCCGTGTTATCTAGTTTCGCCCATGGCAACTGGGGCGCCGCGACGAAATTCTTTTGGGCACATAGCAGCGGTCTGCGTAGCCTGATGGCGGCCGCCTCTGCCGTCGCCAAAAGACGCTGTCCGAGGAGTTTTGAGTAGCTTGAAGGCACCTTGTAAATCACTCGGAAGGCCTCTTTGGCATCCACGCGATGGTTCAAGTCTACCAGGTGCGCTAAGATTGAACTGTTTACACCTTTAAGTTGGCCCTTCCCTAACCATGCGGGTATGTGTTCCCTTACTCTTTTGGACAAGCGCCGGCTCGTGCGACCAATATATCCTGCCCCACAGGAACAGGTAAATGAATATATGCACATTGAGGTGGTCTGGGCTGGCAGTTTATCCTTAATCTCTCCGTATAGGATGGGAGTAGTCGAGAACAATACATGGGCGTTGGCTGCTGGGAAGGTAGTCGATACTGCTTGACTCAGGCGCCTCCTTAGTAGTTCGCTTGGTCCGTCCCCTTGAAATGGGACTCTGATGAAGATTCGTTTCTTTTCCACTGTTAATACTGAGGGCTTTGGCGGCCTTTCAGCCATGTTTTTAGCGATAAATCGACAAGGATACCCATTTTGTCGAAACACGTTTTCAACTATCTTAAGCTCCTCCTCAATGCTATCAGTCGAGCAAATCCTCTTCGCCCTTTGCGTCAAACACCGTACTAAATTGCGTTTGAAGTTCAGCAGTACGAAACTAGCGAAATTGACGTATTGCCCGGACCACGTCTTCTTCCGATATACCCTACGTTGAATGCTCCCATCGGCTCTTTTAACCAGTAGCACATCAAGGAATAGAAGCGATCCAGATTGTTCTTCTTCTAGGGTAAATTTTATTGATTTGTGCGCCCGATTTGCTGTATGCATTAGCGTTGATAAGTTGGTTTGATCTGATGCAACTGCAAATATGTCGTCTACGTACCGTTTATAGTACGTTAGATTATTTATCTGGTGGCTGAGTTGTGTAGCTTCTAGCTTGCCCATGAATATATTTGCTAGAAGTGGACCCAGGGGCGAGCCCATAGCTACTCCGTCCAATTGTCTGTACAGAACCTGTACATTCAAGGTGCATTTTAGCAATAATTCCTTCAGTGCAGTAACCGGCATTCCTATGTTCTGCCGAGTCAAGGTAATGAATTCACAGATGTAGTCTACTGTTTCTGTGACCGGCACGTTCGTGAATAGGGACGAGACATCCAGTGAGAACATCATCATCCCGTTCAGGTCAAGGTCTTTCACGCCATCCACGAATTTGAAGGTGTCTCAGAGGCTGTGAGGTGCTATTTGACTCTGTATGGGTTTCAGCTTGTCTGCTAGCCATTTTGCTGTCGCGTGGTATGGCGAGTTTCTCATATCTAGGATGGGACGAACGGGCACGCCATCTTTGTGAATCTTAGGCAGCCCGTATAGTCGAGGTATGTGCGTGCCAACGGGACGAAGACGTTCTTAGTCATATTCGCTTATGACGCCGTCCTTTTGAAGTCTTTTCAGACAATCAGTCAGCTGGGTTTCAACCTCATCCGTGCGATCTTTATCCTTTTCTGTCTTGCTAAAATTTTGTTCGTCTGACAAAATGGATTGCATTTTCGCAATGTAGTCTGTTCTATCCATTAGGACAACGCCCGTTCCCTTATCTGGCCTCGTTATTAGGATCTCCTTGTTCTGTCGGAGCAGTCTTAATTTCTCCATGTGGGCTTTCGTCAGCAGACCCCGATGATTTTCGCCACTGTTTAAGTACTGATATGAAGTCTTTTCAGACAATCAGTCAGCTGGGTTTCAAAGATTTCATTTGCTAGAAGCTGGATCGAATTGCTTTTCAGAAATATTGCCTGTGGTTGTCAGTGTATTTGTTTAAAAGCACTTTACCAATGTAGATTTGAGGAGTCTTGAATGAGTGCAGGTTTCAAACATTTTTGTTTTCTTGCGCATGTTGGTTTGCTAGGCTGTGTGCTCAGGTTACTTAGTTCACAAGAAAGTCCGCTTTTTTAAAAATGTCCACAAATATTTTGATTATTAAGCTTCTAACTAAAGTGCTCATCCATAAGGGCTAAAATCTACCATCAACAAAATTTGCGTGATTTTGTATTTTGATATTTGGTTTAGAGTTCGCCTTAGCAACGTTATAGTTTCGGACTTCAAATGACTCCCATATATTTTTGAGAGTTTTATAAAATACTCTGAACAACAAGACTCTGGGTTTCTATATTTAACGTTGGCCAAACTACAGATTACAGAAATTCTTGAGAGAAAGTAAGGAAAAATATATTGAAAGGAATTTTCAAGCATCAGCGTGCGTTTATCGATTACTTTTGCACTACCACCGAAACAAAATATCAGGTTTTCTTGCTCTCATATTCTACAAATTTGCAGCTATAAACATTCTTGTATAGGCTTCTTCAATACTATCCGGTATAATTGGATCAAAGTTGAATTTACCTAGCTGACCTTTGCTGCGGGCTTAGATGACGTGGACTAGCTTGCCAGGTATGCGTCTTGCAGCGCAGTGTAAACATATTTGGGTTTATGGGGTCAAATATACGCTCAGTGTTAGCCTTAATAATTATCTTGTGTCTACGTTCATATCCAAAAGGTGTGTTAAGGTTACCAAATTACCCATGGCTTGTAAGTGACCTACAAGACTCATAACTGCCGTTCCTTTCCTACGTCTATAGGATACATTTTTTTGAAGTTTCTAGAAAGAGCTTCGCGGGTGAACACTACACTAAATTATTTTTGTCAAAGTAACCCTTCAGTGTCTGAGGTTATACCGATAAACTGGTTGTTGGACGTGCCTTATTCAGGGTTAGTCCGTTTTTATGCCCACAGGTAGTCACCTTAAAAAATATTCACGTATTTTTAAAAGTAGCCTGATTCTGCTGTTTAAATGAAAGCACAGTCTGCGAAACTTTTCCATTGAAAAGTGTTTACCGATAGTCCTTTTATGTGAATACACTTATTACGATTGCTTAAGAATTTCACTTAAAACCTTGCACTAAATGCCTATTGTATTTGTCGTTGGCTTTTACAGGTTGATAAATGAAGCGTGTTTGGCATTATTTGTTTCCTTCCGAGCTAGGGTTTTCAGCACAGTTAACGTCTGAACATCGTGAGTCTTCACTGTATAATAACGGTGGTGCTACGTTAACTGCGCTCGTCTTTGTTGATTCCGTTGGAAAAACTGTGGTGCTAAATATGTACTTCTTAATTGCTACATGGGACACATATTAGCCCAACTTAGTCATTTATATTCGCTAACCTACGCATTTGAATAATTTGAGTTTGAATAATGCATTACCTTCTACCGACCATAGCCAGCCCTTCCTTTGTGAAAGAGGCAATCCTTAATTCATAAACGACCAAAAATATTCTTACTGTGAAGCATGAATATCTCTACTGTGTGGCTATTTATCTCCGGGCTAACTGGGAATTATACCCGGCAGAGAAGTTCTTTGCTTTAAACAATCTCCATATCTTGTTCAAAAAATCCAAAACAGAACTTAAATGTCTTCGAAAACGTGGAGTTTTTTTAACGTTTTTTGTCTTCTAGTATGTCTGCAGGTTCCAATGAATTCATATAACATTACGCGTAGTATGATGATCTGTAATAATGCGTACAAATTGATTAACACGCATCCCAAAACAGTCTACAATTTAAGAAGAAAAATGAGTTCTTCGAAATGAATGGCAAATATCAAAAGTAAATTTTTGAGGTTGCTTCTCCAGGTCCTCTTTGTACTGACAACAAATATGCAACTAACAACTAGACTTTTCAATACATCAATATATATATCAGTATGTGGGGTACGACAGCATCTGGGGGTAACTTGATACAGAACTGTTTCGGGCTTATTAGCCTTCATCAGCCAAGCATAACCCTGAACACCAGCTGGTCGGACAACACAAACAAACGCACTCACAGACGGCGCAGTTGGTCCACCACTGGTGTCTATCAGATGGGTCATAAGCACTTCATCGAACCGCAGTTCATCAGCGCCTCGCCACCTGCCATTTGCTGTCACTGCTGATCGGGTATATATTAACTCAGGAATGTGCTAAAACCGATCCAATAGGCTTCCGAACTAAACAAAGTTCATGTGGTGGTCAGAGGTCCCCAACGGGTGACCGCCTGCCAGGCCGATTCCGGCCAAGTCATAATAGCAGTAAGTGGTGGACCAGCTGCGCCGTCTGTGAGTGCGTTTGTCGCTTAGCGACATCAGAATATGATGGAGTGGATCCGACAAAGACAAGGGAGACCAGAATGGCCATTTTTGGCTTGTTAGCCGTCATCAGCCAGTCATAACCAATCTCAGGGTATGACTGTTTAGTGGATGTTGCTGAAAATTTTCAAGCTGGTGATTAAAATCCGTCTTCGGGCAAAATCAGAGTGACAGTTGGGCTAATCGAAACACAAGTTTAAAGAATAAACAATATATGGAACGGGTTATACCTAGGGGTAAAATGATCGTTATTTTGCTGAAGTAGGCGCTGCAAGTTAAAGAGCGCATGCAAATGTTAATCATGCACCACGCATTAACATGTGTTAACTTTTTGCAATCAAAAAACATTGAACAATCGAGGACATCGTGAAAAAAATATGACCCCCCTATTATTATATCATCATTGAAAATTTTCAAAAAAAAATTGATTTTGCCTTTATCATCCCCCGCATTGTAGTTAACGGTTCCATATTCTATTGGCCTGGACATACTCCTGCAACCAATTAGACCAGCATAATATTATCCAAACCAGCAAACTGTCATTGGTGCAATTGTGACTAGTATATACTCAAGATGCTGAACTTACAACACAGTTGTGGCGTCGCGCGAGCAATGTGGTTGAGCGTAAACTGTCTGATTGCATGCTTGCGCTGTGTTTAAGCCTGTTTCAGTCCATTCGGTAAGTCCCCCGTTTACAAACTAATTGCGGCTCGAAATGTGTCAAGAAAACCCGACCTCATTTAGTAACCCACATAATGCGTATTTAGAACAGTTTTTAATCTGGTGTAGGTTATTGTTCAATAAAATGGGTGCATTTCTTTCCTCAGAGCCTTAAACAGTTTCTCATAGCATTTGTTATGTTTGTATGGTGAAGATCACACAAAGGCTTTACACATTAATCCCTTTTGGAAAATAAGTGGTCTCATACTTTGCTTAGACTTTTCACATTTTTTTTCATACCTGTTGCAAGCAGACATAAGCATTTGTCCGCATTCGGGATAGAACTGAACGTGCAGTCATGACACCCGCATCAGAACTTGGCAGTGTAAACTATTTCTGTTCATAGTCTGGTTCAGATGAACATCCATAAGTTATCGGTGCCTTTCTGTGTCCAGGTTTCTGACAAATCGATGAATAAGCAATATTTTTGTTGATATTTTGACGGTTGGTAAGGCCAACTAAGCAATTATAACCATTTAAAATTGTACGCCTTAGTTATAAAGAATTCCCATCTTAATCAACGTCGTTTTTCATCCGTTTGCACTCAGCCACCAAAAGATGCACGGATCAACAGACATCAATTATGGGTTTTGTGGAGAGCACCTTAGGCATACTGTTTCCCTTGACATTATTAAAACCTGTTCGAGGAAGTCAGTTGTTGGAATTTCAAATGAGGAACCTGGCAGCAGCTGAAATAACCAACTGCGAGATGGCGAGGATAATGTATGCAAGAAATATAATAAAGTTTTACTGTCAAGCTGAAATCCGCAAACTTTCTGTCGATTTTAAAAACTTGGTAAGAAATCCTATTCTAAGTCTGCGTAAAAGTGACAGAAAACATGGTCATAGAATCAAAGATATTAATCAATATTACACATATTGATTCATTGGTGTACGTTCTTAGTATTATATTTGGTAAATATTCTGCTCGTTCTCTTTTTCATATTAAAGTGAAGCAATATTCTTTTATATTTAATTATGGGAAATCACCTACAAGTGGACCCAAAGCACCGAAAAGAATTCGAAATCTGCTACAGTTTTCCGTCAGAAAGCGTGACTGCGAAGACAATAGTCACTTATTATTATGGAAACTCCGAAACTAATCAGTTTCGATTGACAAGACTGATGTGCCTTCATCTCATGCAAATAGCTGACCACAATGTAGTCGCAACGGTTGTCAATGAGTTTGTAAAGTGAAAACTTGAAATGCTAGCAGGTCTAGAACATTTTACTCTTTCTTCATTTTGGTTCTTCATAATACCAAAACCATTTGGACTTCTGAAGAATCTTTACATCTGTATTTCGTACATTTTTACCATATTTTTATACATTTAAGTGGAAACCTACAGTAGGTCAGATATTAGTGATTCTCTTTTGTATCAACTGATTTACAATACACTTCAATAACCTTAGCTGGTTAATGACCTACAAGACTTATAAACGCCCACAGGCTGATGCTGTAAATACATATTAAATATTCTAAAAAGAGCTTAGCGGGTGAACACTACAATTTATCATAGAAAGGCCTATATTTTAGTCCAAAAAGCCCTCCGATGACTTATGTAATACAGGAAATCGATTTTTGGATTTTCCCTTTTCGAGGTTGGCCAACTGGCATCTTATCGGGCTATAATATAGAAAAGCATCTCATTTTCTTAACACACGCAGGGAAACAATTAAAATGAGTATTCTTATTCATTCATAAATAGCACCTAAACTGAGCTGCAAATATAAACACACAGTCTGTGCTAACTTCACATTAAGAAATGTTTTTCAACTGTGTTTATATATATATAATTCTGACGGCTAGAAAATCTGCTTTTAAACAATATGCTATATGCATTTTGTGATGGTCGTTGCCTGGTTGCCTTATAAAATGTAAGCGTGCTTGGTTGTCAAGAGGCTGGAATTGGCGATAAATTTAACCGTTGGAACTCTTCTATTCCGAAGCCCATCGGAAAACTGCGGCGCTCAATATATAATTCTCAATGTGTACACTGGGTACATATCAGTCCGAATAAATTGATACAATTGGCCAACCCTCATAACCGAAGGATCCGCTGGCATATGGCTGTTCATCGAGCTGACCGCAGTCTGCTCTTCCCTTTGTGAAATGACCAATCTTAAGGCGATAATCAACAGATTATGCTGGACCTAAAATATTCTTACTATAAAGAATACATTTGTATAACTTACCGTGCGCCACATTTCTGTCTTTTCTGTCAAATGGGTAGGGGTTTTTGTTACTAGCATACGTTCATGTGACATAGTATATGTGAGTCTTATCGCACGTGGTATAATTTGCCTGAAGTAAAATATTCTCCTGCATTGCGCGTATTTTGTATTTTACTTGTTACGCATTCTACTCGTTTGAATTTTTTTTTAATTTTGGACTTAAGGACCTTTTATTTCTTTCACAGTATCTTAAAGCAAGTGGTCTTGTATTCAGTTCATCGAAAGAAATAACAAACCAGCTACAACTTTCGTTAGAAAACGTTACTGCGAGGATAATGGTCGCTTATCATTATGGAGACTCTTAACCCAATTCTTTATAATTAACGGGTCTCACGTTCCTATATCTCACAAAAGACTCACCCCATTGTGGGCGCAACTAGCGTCAATTTGTTTTCAAAGTGGAAACTTCAGATGCTTACAAACCTCAAATCTTTCATCCAATCCTCATTTTGCAAAACACCCACAATATTCTGTATACTTGAACAATAAAACTATGGAAAACACTTAGAAGAATTTGTTATTTTAATCAGTTCGCGTAAAGGTAATGGATGTTTAAATCTTTGATATTGATAATGATCATTAAGAAAAACAAAGTAAAGCTACTGTAGTTAAGCACTCAATAGGTTCCTTAAACATGCTCTTTACAGGCGGACATCAAACACGGCAAGTTTTACATGCAACCCCATGACAAAATTTTACTTGGTAGTAAGCATGCAGTATGGCGAGTGCTGCAAGCAACCGTCCGCCATTTGAAGAAGAATGGTAATCACTAGTAAAACATCGCTGAGAAAGGTAACAATACTGTTCATCATTCATTCCAATTTACATTTTCTTCAGTCACGGTAGGATGCCAACTCTGTGATAAGCTTCTTTTTGACCGCCGTGAAAAACTTGATTCTGTAAAAATGGCAACTTATTGTGTATTAATTAAAATCATTGATTTTGAGTGCATTTTTAAAATGGAATAAATTTTATGGAAAGCATGCACGATTAAATCCTATCTTGCGCTTATTTGATAGAAAATTTAATCATGGGGTTCTTCGGTTAAAAAGAATTCTCCTAATTTCTGAATGATTATGAAGCCTATCGATTGGTAAAAATGAATTCAAATTTTAGAAACGCAGTAGTGTGTTCACCCTGTTTAACGTAAAATGCGTGTTTGCCTTCAATTTGACGAATTGGTTGCAGAGTTCTCATAGAATTTCTTGATAGGATACTACGCCTTCGTTAAATTGATGCAATTAATGCGTTTTTACGATTGTGATATATTTACACATAATAAATCGTATAAGTCATTTTTAAGCTGCCTTTAGTTCATAAACTGTGTTTTACTTCTATTTCAATATTTTGTGTCAAATATGTGAGATTTTCCCCTAAGTGTAGGTGAAAACGTCCTTTTCTTAAACAGGATGTACATATTGCGCAGATGTTAAAACTTGACTTCGAGTGCAGCAGTCACTATAGGCAGAACAAATAAATGATAGAAATCCATCTTGCTTAAGAAGCCAGTATTTACAATATGCACGGTTTGTTTATGGTCAGGATGGAGCTCGTTAAAATGCCCATATCTTTTCATGACTGAAATGACTTCATTCTATACTGCATAATAATCAGTATCACAATTTATGCCAATACTGATGAGCGAAAGAGTATCACTCTTTCACATACGTCGACATTTTGCGTGATCTTCGGAGACTAGTGTCAATTGAGCACGATAGCTGATTGCGGGGTAAAAAAGGATAAGTGCAGCAACTCGGGGATTATAAATGTTCCATTTGACGTGAGAATGTCAGCCTGATCGACTGTGCAAGGTGTGACCTTCAGGCCGCTGTAAAGGAGCTTCACCTTTATATTTGGTTATATTCCTCTTAAGCATTGTTGTGTCATCTGTATATGGGCGTATTTAAGTAAATCGCCCTTGGTGTTTCCTTTGTAGTTGTTATGGTATCATAAACAATGTAGAGGGTAAAGGAAGTGAGCCGCTTCTTCCGATGACGGGGAGTGTTCTGACTTCTGAACATACCTCCGCATTTTCGGTAGCTTGAAACAAATACTGGATGCTATATAACTATTCATAATGTACGCAAAGACCTGTCAAAATGTTGGAATGATGGGCTTTTGCATTAAAATTCAGCAAATTTGTCTTCAGTTCACTGTTTTTGTCATCAATTGGCTGGTTTCTGCTGGAGTTCTGTGCTTGCGATACATCTGCTGGTTTCCAAGTACCTTACATTAAAGAGATGAGAAAATCTTTATTGGAAAAGGCAAAAGGATTAAACAAACAAATGTTTTCTTTCAGTAAAATAACTTTAGGCATTTATACATGTAACCAAGAATAAGGCTTAAGTTTAACGAATGCTCTAGCCAAATGCACTACAATGGTTCAGGCGGAAGTTATTGGATTACATACACTCGCATCCAGATACCCACACAGCCTACTAAAACGTTTGGAATCCACTTATTCCACAGTTTGCTGACTACTCCCCTTCAATGCACTAAATAACCGTTAACATTTAGTGGGTTGAAAGTCCTAAAAATGGCATAATAATCGTTTTATGAACTTAACGTTGGAAAGTGCTGTCATCCATACTTCATCTAGAAAGCAGACAGCCTTTAGACCACAAGCATTTTGAAGTAGGTATGGGAGAGCCAAATCTTTGGGACACAGCGAATATAATAAGGCTGCCACGCTAAAACCTTGCAAGCATTAATATGTGGCCGAGACTGTCAAGGTTTCCTCGTCAGCCCACCTTTAGTAGCAAGTGCAAAGACCTTCCGCCGGCCTAGGCAGAGCGGAGAATGAACTTTCCCACGCTGCTGGCGATGCCACTGAAGCGGTTAAAAACTCCAATGCCAATCATCAGTTACCTTCTTGCGGTTTCCTGGAAGAAAATTGAAAGTTATTTCTGTACGTTTGCCATAGCACAGTGACCGTATCTGATGAGGAACCTGAGCATATATGCTTGACATCGAGTGAGGAAAAGTCATCGTAGACAGGCCAGATACACACATGTCCATGTAATTTACACGGAAGTATTTTGTGTAATTTTTGGCTAGCCTAGTTTTTTTTCGCCAGACTGCTATCTTTTAATGGGACTGATGATGAGAGGACAGTGAAATCCGTTTTAGTCCGCCAGCGCTTGGAAGTGCTGATTGGTTTAACTGATCTTCACGTCGTGCAGAGCCTTTATATCTTCCATAAAAGGGGCCATACAGACAGGAACTGAAACTGTTCGAACTTTCTGGCCAAATTGGCACAGTGAAATGCATTATTGTTATTCTGCTCTTGTCAAAAGGCGCACCGTTGCATATAAATTCAGCGGGAACAAGAGTCTGGTTGGTCAGGATTTTCAGGCTATCCAAATGAATAGGAATATCGTGGTCAGTAAAGACGTAGTCAGGCAAAACCACGTAAGGTAGGGCTTAATGCATGAGTTGACATTTTATCACGTGGGATCCTCACTTGTTTCACGCAAAGGTGTCACTTGTACTAAGCCCCAGCGCACGTTTGACTCATGCAAGCGTTATGAAAACATGCTACGGTTTCTCTTTAGTAGAATCACTTAAGGAGCATTTATCACACAGTACAGCATGACGAATACCGACGAGTTACGTGACAGCAGTTTCCTAAAACCGGGTGGTGAAAAATCGGTGTGTTCAGTGAGACCTGACCGCGTGAAAGCCGCCTTATTGCAACCCACTTGTGCAGTACTTAAGAGATCCTATTATCGGATGTAATAAATATAGAAAACTGTACACCTCTACGCGATTACTTACAGATGAGCGGTATGTACTGACCTAAATAAAAATCGAGGCATATTTTTCTGCCTGATTTATTTTAGGCAGGGCACCATTCTGCCCACAACTCCCTATAATATGGTCTGGATAACATCCAAGAAAGGAACACGAATGCATAAACTGAGTTCAAGGCAGATTTTTTAGATATAATTGTCAAACAGTCATCACTTTTAATCTTCAATATTATTTGGGAAGTTTGTAAAAGGGTACAGTATATCGCATATAATATACAGAGTGAAGAGCAAAATGTGAGTTGACGACTTATCCCACATTTGGCGTGCTTAGTCTTGTTCTTTGAGTCCACTTGAGGTAAAAGATTATGGAAAATAGCAATAAGCGCTGTACTGAGCAGCATACTTAGGGAAAACTGAGGCTTGATGTGGCCAAATACAACGTTTGTTGATATCCACGGAATGTTTTCTACGCTAGTAAATGCCGCGGAAAAAATACTTGTTTATGAGGGTTGCAACCTCAAAGATTATAATTAAATGCAGAAACATTTAACTTCGAAAGATTCAGAGAACAGACAAATTGATTTTGCGTTCACGCATCAAGTAAAAACATGAAACATTTTCTATCTATGGAGCAGCATCAATCAAAAAAGATCCTCTAACGGAATGCACTTTGAGTAATCATAGGTATAGCTATTCGTGACTTTTGTTGTGGAGTTCCATTTTTCTCGGGAACCTGTTAATGTTTTTGGGTGCTTCTTAAACACTGTCCTTAGTGTACAAAAATGCAACGATGCCGATTGCACCTGATAATTTAATTGCATCTCAGCACGTGAGTTTACAAAATATCTTAATCCTCTGACCTCCCAGTAGAAAAAACCCAGGAAAGTTCTGGCTGCCTTAGTCTAGCATAAGTCAACCAATGTACAGACGGAAGAAACGACTAACGATTCTAGTGTAAAAGTGTTGGAGTACATATTTGAAGTTTGGGGTGTTCGTATACCACCATAAATTACATTGTACGTGCTATAGAAGAATATCTCTCCGAACATTTTACAAAAATATTTTTTTCCAACAAAATTCCCGTTGGGCTGTTTTAATCATTCGGTTCTTTGCATTATCAGGCTTTCTCTACATCTAAACTGGAGGCGTAACTGGTATGGCCAATTTTTATATTTTCCGAATTTTTCCTTTTGCCAAACCGAGTACGGACAGCCTGCTATTGTTTCAGGCTGGTTGCAGGTTTTTCGACAATGCCCAAAAACCCGTATAGTGTGAATTATGATCTACGTGTCTTTGGGTTGTTTGAGTTCAGCGATGATACCTATTTTAGCATTCAAGAATACAAAATAGGCGAACGAACGTTTATGATTGATTCATTATCAGGCCTGCACTATAATATAAAAGGGTAGAGTTGTTTAAAGTTCAAGCAAACAGTCAACGGTATTTAATGAGGGAGGAAGAGTGGAAGTGTTAAAAGAGATCAAAGGGGGGCAGGGGGAGAAGGGATTGTCCCACAACTAGGTCATAGCAACTGATAGTCTAATTGCTTCGCGTCTTGACACCAGTTGACACTGTCTGCTCATCGCCTTGCGGCGTGCTAGAAGGTGTGCGGACGGATGTTACGTTTATTCTCGACCACAGAAGCCTAAGAGCCAACACAAGGGCTTTCTGCACACACAGTATCAGGTTTGTGAGCCGAATGGCCAGGCCTTCTGCCGGCGCATGTATCCATTGACGCAGGAATTCGGAGTGATTCGCTAGTACTTTATAGAAGACTCGAAATGCTTAATTTACGTCTACCCGGTAACCCACTGTCAACCAAGTAGGCCAAATTCGCACTACATATTGACTTGACCTCACCTTTGTTCAGCCAGGCAGGATGATGTTTCCACATGCGTTTGAATAACCGCCTAGTTATTTAAACAATATAACTGGCCCCACAGGAGCATTTAAAATTGTAGATACACATTGATGATGTTTGAAACGAGAGTCTCTAATTGCCTTGTGCGTTAATACTAGTCGGACTCGAGTGCCAAGCTTCGATACCATCCCTCGCTTGCCTCGTATCGCCGCAAGCGTCTCTTCATCTAACACTACCGCCCAATCACACCCCTTTCGTTGTTTCTACTTTGCCAGTTTGTTACCGCATTTCTGGGTAAATATAATATTGTGACATCCCCGAACTGCTCAAAGTAACGCCGTATTTTCCACTAGTTAATATAATCCTTCAGCCCAGAGATATAGTGTTACATTATCACTTGGTTCCGCAGAGTTCGAAATTGAGCCACATAGTGAAAGGTAGAAGATGATAGATAAATCAGACAGATTGTCAGAATTGGTAATAAATTTAGAACGTTTGGTAATAATTAATGATGGTACGAATATATAATACAATAACATTCAATATTTTACCATTTTCGCATTAGGCTGACTTAATTTTTTTCTCAGAAATGGACAGTAGCTGGTATGCTTCATGCAAAATTCTGGGCAACATTGGTGTAGCGCACACTATAATACTTCTTTTTTAAGCATGTATATCAAAAAAATCGGACCGTTTCCCCTCTACTACCTTCTAACCTACTTACATAATATGCACCATTAGCTCGAGTTAGTTGTCATTAACCAGATATGCTAATTTCCTTATGTGGTGCGCTATTCAAATACAGTTCATGAGTTCTAAACATTGTTTCTAGTCACACCACTAAAAGATAAAAATGACGGAAAAGACACGCATGTTTAGCCAATGACGAAGCCAGAGCTGTTGATCATGGCATCCTTACAACAAAAAGTTAGAAACAGGTGACATTTGATCTTCAAGAATTGTTCACTCAACCGAAGGGAGGTTTACAAACTGTCTGCTGTTTTCAGACTGTTTAAGAAAAAGAACGTTCTCGCCAAGGGATTGAGGAAGAAGTCACACGGTTCTCTTAAAATTAAGCAGCAAATGTGTGCCGTATAGGCAGCATTAATCAATGGGCGGATACGATGTTTCGTGAATCAACACCCCGCAATCGTCAAAAAAACATCACAAGTAGAAACATATTTAATAATAACATTTAAAGAATTCGTTCTATCCTACCAAAGAAATACACCATGCTTAAATGTATTTGAATTTATAAAGCCAGTGAAACTGCACACTACTATGGTTGACACTTTTTACATAGCAAATGCTTAGTCAGCTATCAGAACGAAACACTGACAGCCTATTGTGAGTGAAACGACTTTAGAATATACAACCTAATAATAATTTTTATAACCTTAATAAAGGCTGATTAGCGAGAGAGTCAATTCTTCACATCTTCATGAATTATAGGCCGTACTGTATACAGCCGCTGATATTTTGGCGCACAACGACATTGTTGCAACTCTTTTCCATTTCCGCTTTCACTATACGCTACCTTACCAGAAACTTTTAACGGCTTAGTTCTCCTTTGTGGCACAAGCGATGGCGATAGAATTTTGGAATTCTAAAATAAATGTTAATTATACGCAGGGCCAATAACATCAACGGCTGTAAATTACATTTCGTGGAGGCCTACAGTGAAATTATGGTGCTGTGAAAAATACCCATTCGCACATTTAAACGATGTATTGTGTAGTCAGCTAAAGTGTTCGATACATAGGGAACACTGCCATGCCCCAAACCACTGGGACATCGGTTCCTTTTTTCAAAGGTGAGAGATTTTCCATAAACCTGCTAAATCAATTGTTGTAGATGATGGCGGAGAGGGACAGATTGGCTATGTCATAAGACCTGGATGGCGTAGACCAAATGACACGGGCGAAAAATGTAATGTATGCAAAACAAACTGCTTATTGTTGGCAGAGCATGTATGCCTATCGTAGACTGTATCAGAAGGGAGTCTCTTTCACACAGCGGGGTTATCTGGCATGTGATACATGTAGTAAACTGAAGAATGGCAAGTCAGAACGAATGAAAATTGTGAAGACGTGTCATTGACTTTAAATGGTTGCCCCTCAGTCGCTTTTTGCATGTGAAAGGTCGTGTATTCAGGGACATTATTGCTCCGGCATTCAAACCCATAAGCAGACCTAACTGGTCTGTTTAAGATATTTTTCGGCTATCTTTACGTGCTCGTTAACGGATATGCGGACCGTCAACCTAGCGGGGATTATACACAGGCATTTAACGTTAATAATTAGAGTCTGTAGGCGGTGAAACTGGCTAAAGATATAAAAAAATCGGTAAAATGTCTACATAATTCTTACAGAAAGGCTCAGATTAAATCAATAAAGACAGAAAACAGAGAAGTATAAACGCAAATTCTAAATTATGTTCATCGTTATCTTCAGCGTCATATTCCCTGTTATCGTCGTATTCATCGTCATTATCATAATCATCATCGTCGTCATCATTCTCATCTGAAATCTGTTACCTTAAGTTAATTTAGACGCCGTGTACGAGATGTTGCCTCTTCAGAATACTTTTCACATCTCTGATGGAGTGGTGTGAAACGTATTCATTCCCGTTGTGCCTGTTTGTGACGGGAGTCATGTTCAGATGCACATGTAAAACCTATCCGAATGTCAAGAATTGTGTCTGCAGATCTTCCGCACTCACGTAGTCCTTCATACCATCCCCCAAAAGGTCAATTTTCGTAAATTCATCGCTAAAATTGCAAACCTTGCACAGTAAATGCCCGCTTGGACTAATGCAACTAAGCACCATGAGGACAACAAACCTGCAAGTAAGCGAGAATTTAAGAGGTAGAAGGCACTGAAAGTATGTTAAAATTAGCTGACTTGTAGGGAACAGAGTGTAAGTTATTTACTTGTCCACCACAGTTACAGCAGCATGCCTAAGCGCGCTTTACACCAGGCAAGACTTTGAACTATAATGTTTATATTGGTAGTATGAACTATCGAGCAGATCCCGTACACTAACCGATCCTAGAGTTTGACGGTATGAAAGACTTTTTGTCAACTGGAGTTCAGTTCCATGCTCTAGAATAGTAGTTGAGGTAACCTTCCAGTAATAAGCAAATCAAATGACGTCTTCAGTATGGCAAAAGGCTGCCTGTGACATTTATGACACAACTTGACTTGGTGGTTAAGTATACCTTTGTTTCAGTTGTTTTGATCTACTGCGGGATTTAATCCTGCGAAAGACTTACGTTAATTCCGTTTAATTGTTGGTAATAAATACTTGTTTTGGTGAACTCAGATATTGCCGAACATTGAATATATTTACTATGATACCAAGAACTACAAAAGCAAGAATTTTTGCATTCATTATGCCATGGGGTAACCCTCAAAATAGGTAAGCAAAGTTTAAAGCATATGCTGACCAGAACCGGAATATTAAGTTTAAATTTGCTCATATGTAATTGAAGCCAACTTTAAGGAATCGTATTTCTTTACAACAATAAGGAATAACTTTTTTTTTCAAGAATTATTCTTTCCTAATATGTACAATTTTCGCCCCAAATACAGTTACGAAAGTCTAGTTACCACGTTTTGTTTTACCGCATAAAATGTGCGGGACGTGACTAAATCTACCTACGCGCGGTGAGCTGTTATCCACTGCGCATGTTTATCTCTTTAGGGGATTTAAGCTATTATTGACTCAATAAATATCATGTGCAATTCACTCAAAGTAGAAAAGTTTGCATCAATAATCATAAAAGAAAAAAAAATTTAAGGTTCACACGAATACTAGAGAAAAATTTAAAATAATATTATAAGGGTTAAAACTAGAAGTATGTTTTAGGGAAAGTTTATATGACATTAATTGTGAAATGTTCACATTATAAGCCGCACAACGTCTGGAATTTAGCAGTGCAGCTTGTTATTATTATTTAAACTTTCATTGATTTATAGGCAAGATCTGAATGTGTAGGTTTAATAATCATATTAATTAAATAATGTAGGAGTAGATGGCAATTTAGCAGAGTTAACGTCATATGCAAACGACGACAACGAAAATAAAATGTCACCGCGACGCATGGGTTTGGCAATATTAATCTTACCTGGCCAACTGGACATGAACTTTAAGACCAGAAATGATATGTTTCATGGCAAGGAGTCTTCTATTATTGCATGTAGCATACACTTCAATGACTATAATTCCATTATGCCTGTTTTGTTACTGGATTTCTGTGTAAATACATTTTAATGAGATCCTCGAATCGTCCAACGTGGCGCCGTACTTTCCACTGAAATACATGTGTGTTAACGATAAAGGGTATTATAGTTTGACTTAGTTCCGCAGAATTGGAAGCTAAGCTGCATCGTAACAGGCCAAAAATAAGAGTTAATTGAGACAGGTTGTAAGAATCGAACTTTACATAAGACATTTTGAATATAATAAAAATGGCATGTAATTATAATACTTCACAAAGAATGACATAGCATTTCCCCACTAGAGTCAGTTATTTTTGTCCCAAAGTTGCAAAGGGGATTATATATTTCATACAGTATTTTGCAAGGGCATTACAGAGAAATAAATGAGATAGAGGAATGGGCATTTGTAGCGTATTCGCCATCGCCATTTAGTGATTTTCAAATCCAATGCCGAAATTGTTGGCACATTCGAGTTTCGAACACGCGATCTCTCCAGTTGGAGGCAAGCGCCCTAACCACGAAGTCAAGAGCTCGCCATGTTGATTGTATGAGGTTGTAGATAGCCTTTCAGTAAAAAGTCTAGCGAACACTGAAGCCGCTAACATGTTGACGTCCAACAGCCTATTTAAAACTCTTTTCTCATTTTGCTTTTACTGAACACTTCGGTGCCTGAAGGCCGTAGGTGCTAATGATAACAACAAAATCATTTGCACGGTTAAATTGACAGGCCTTAATTAAACTCAATATACTTTCAGCAATTCGAGCAAATCATATTGAAGAGTTTTCCAAAAAATATATAATTGTGCTTCTTCCTAAGCAGAACTGCCAGGGACAGTAGAAGAAGCTGGGCTTATAGGTCGCTTTTCGTCGCTCGTGCCTGGTGGTTTTTCCACTGCCTATTTTGCGTTTGCTTGATTAAGTTCGCCGTACCTTTCCTACGTCCATAGAATGCACTTTTTTGAAGTTTCTAGAAAGCACTTGGCTGGTGAACACTACAGTCAAATATGTTTGTCAAAGTAACCCTTTCAGAGTCTAAGGTAATACCGATACACTGCTTGTTAAACGTGCTGATTCTGGGTTAGTCTGTTCTTATGCCCACAGACAGTCACTTTCAAATGTTTCGCATATTTTTAAAAGTAGCTAGATTCTGTTGTTCAAATGAAATTACAGTCTGTATAACTGTTCCATTTAAAAGTGTTTACCAATAGTGCTTCAATGTGAATATTTTAATTACGATTGCTAAATAATGTGCTTTAAAACCATGCGCTAAATACCTATTGTTTTTGTCGTTGCCTCTAACAGGTTTATTAATGAAGCGTGTTTGGCATTATTTGTTTCCATCCGAGCTTGGGTTTTCGGCACAGTTTACGTCTGAACATCGTGCATCTTCGCTGTCGAATAAAGGTGGTGCTGCGTTTACTTCGTTTTTCTGTGTTGATGCCAAAAGAAAAACTGTGGCGCTAAATGTGTACTTCAAAAGTGATTCATGGGACACATATAAGCCCAATATAGTCGTTATAATTCGCTAACCTACACATTTGAATAATGCATTACCTTCTACCGACCAAAACCAGCATTTCCTTTGTGAAGGAAGCAATCCTTAATTCATAAACCACCCAAAATATTCTTACTGTTAAGCATGAATATCTATACTGTGTGGCTATTTATCGCCGAGCTAACTTGGAATTATACACTGCAGAAAAGTTTTCTGCTTAAAAACATCTCCTTATCTTATTAAATAAAAACCAGAAAAAGCTAAAGTGTCTTCGAAAACAAGGAGTTTTTTTCGGTATTTTGTGTTCCAATATGTCTGTTGGTACCCAAAAATTCATATTTCATTAAGCGTATTATGGTTATCTGTATTTCCATCGACAAATAACTTCTCAGCTGCATGTAATTCGATGAATGATTATTTTAATCACCCGCCTGTTTGCGCCGAAATATATTCAATCCGCTAGCTTCTGCAGAAACTTTGCTTCTTATCCGTTTTCCCACACTAATTCTTAAGTACCATCTAACGAGCTGTATCAAACATTTGCTCATTTAGTCGCCTGACAATATCAAAGTCATGAATTGCTTAGTACCACTAGGCTAAAGTGAACCTGTAGACCATATGTGGGACATCAAATTATATTTTGGGTGTCGACCCGCAAGGCCTCTGACCAAATGCACGGCGTGATGACTTCGCGCAGATATAACATGAGCTTTTGTGTACTCAGTTGGGATCTAAACTCTCCGACATTATCGACAAAGCTTGGTAGCAATTCAAAGATACAGGCCCCGAATATCAAATCTACCCACTACCAAAGCACGCGCAGAATACTAGCGAACAGACATCTACTACACAGCGGTAATTCGGTTGACGTCAAAACAGCGTTTCGAGTACTTGCTAGGGGCCAAACAATTCGAGCCTTGCCCTATTTAGAAGCTAAATACACACGACGAGAGAAACCTGGCCTATGCAGACAGCTTGACTACGTGGTAAACCTGCGATTACTCTGCTAATTGGTTACTTAGTTTAAATGCCCAAGTAATTTTCGTTTACTTTCCCTCAATACCTACTACCCTCGCTTCCCAAGTGGTGATTAATGCAGTTTCCTTTGCCTGATAATTATTGACACTGGACTATGACACGTGCTGTTATGTCACTAATTCTGCTAAATTTGAAAGGGTTGCATGTTTTCTTCGTTATCTTTATCATACAGCTACAAGATGCAGCTGATAAGCTGGCATAAAATTATTAACGTCAATATATCTTGCCGTATACGCGTGTTTTGAAAAGAGTTTTTTTTAATTTTTTGGGAAGTTGATATGACCGAAGGCTGGATGGTTAGCATCGGAGGCTGGCTAATGAAATCAGAATGTACCATTAGATTGTAGAATTCACTCTTAATGTTTCATTGCTACTCACAGTATAGAAGCGGCTGGGCCAGCCCATTGTGCACTTTTAACAGATTACTTAATTTTGCTAAACTAAATCCTTCTTCGGATGACCACTATTTTTTACAAATCTTTGCATTCTATGTCCTTTTCAGTGAAAAGTTCCATGGAAACAGCGTTTATTAAGAGGAGTTTTTCCTTATTCTAAAGGCGTAATGTATGTCAGAATTTAAATTCCCATCTCTACATCCCAATGTGCTTTAGTTCGTTTTTTTTATTTTCTTGGCATAACACTTGCTGTGCTGTCCTGCCATCGTTTCATAAATGGATATGTTGACGTCGGCCATGTGCATCATCGCCTTACTAAGATTCCTGGGTTTTGACGACATAGTTTGCCATAATAATCATGCTGACTCTCATCTTGACACCAGACTGCTTGCTGTCAAAATATATCTCCATGTTCGGGCTCAGCTCATTATGTGTTATTTGGCCTGCCTAACATATATAGTACAGGTCTGCGAGTGCTGCAAGCAAATTTCCTAAATTTGTTAATGTTTGATTATTTCTCTCATACCAGTAAGCACGCATTTCCGAAAACTAATAAGTAATGATGTGCATCATTAGGCGTATTAAGTACTTAACAGAGCTAAAATAAGTACTTTGTGTTTGTTAAGAAAAATAAAATTTTCTCCATAACTCATAGCTTGTGGAGAAGTCAAAAATAGCTATAAAATACTACCCTAAATTTTAAATAGTTTGTTAAGTATAACACTTAAAGCCACTACTTTCTTTATACAAAAGAACTTATCTTTATTCAAAATATGTCGCATATGTGGGAATGATTAGACATGCCGCTAATTAATATGGTTGAATAAATTATCTCTCCATATCGGTAGTTTTTTGCTCTATTCATTGCTTCGTTTGCAAATTGTCTTTTTGTTCCACATTTACGTCAAACCGTTTAAAATAAGATATAACTTAACAGGATGTGCCGAAAAAAAATCGAGCTTTTGGATATTATTTCCTTTACAGATAACTATGTTCCTCAAATATGGAAATGCTTTGAAAAAGCAGCCCACATTTTCGAGTATACAACGTGTCTGCTAGATACCACGCATATTTTTATCCCAAATATTAATAAAAAGATTCCATCATAGGTTACCTCTTTAGAAAGTGCTTTTATCGGATATTTCGCTGACGAACTGCTGCATGTATTAATTATATCCAAGGTAATATCATACGGAAATTGGGGGCGTTTGAGAATTTCTTTAAATTATCTAAAGAAAAACGATTAAATTTGACTTGAGATTAAAGTACATACATTTCTCTTTATAATGGATTATTTTTCGCTTTAAGATATTTATTAAAAGATCCATTATAAACGTACTAATGCAAAAAAAGGCCACGTCTATGATCATTTTTTGAAAAATTTATTATTCTCCTGTGTGTTCCATATCTAAATAACACTTGAGCGGAATCTATCGTTTACAAAAAACTATATGTCAACATGACTTACATTCAATAAGCCCTTCCGTTGGCTGTCTTCGCGGTAACATATCGAAACTTTGTTTACGCGCACGACCAGTTGTCCGGTAAAAGAAAATGTTTTTTCAAAACATTTTCGTTACTGCATTCGTTCGCAAGAAAGCATAACCGAATAGCAAAATATGATTTTTTTAACTTCTACGCTGCTTGATCCTAAAACTGAATGAGATTCCTTAAACTTCGCTTAAGTTCCATTTGATCGAATTCGCACAAAATTTTCCAGTACTGGAAAGGATTATTATTCCACCGTTTTCATTAATTATGGACTTTTTTTCACAGCAAAATGTATATATGAAGAAAGTTTCATCCTCTCACTCTTTATAGCAAACGGAATATCTTTTATATAAATAACCACATGGTTTAGCAAAATTGAGAGCCTATTTACCACATAAAATTTAAAAAAGAATGCAATTTTCCAATCTTAAGCCTTTCTTATTATTAAATCCACTCAGTTGATCAAAATAAACTGTCCAGATATATGCTAAACCACCAAGTTAAATTTCTTCCTGAAATTTGTTCGCAGGATTCGCAGTACTGTTATTCTAAGAAATGGGTGTAAGCCAAACCCAAGAGAAAAACCAAAGGTTCCTGACACGTCCCCACCTAAGTTTTGTTTCCTGCAGACCCTCAGATCTGACACTTTTCCTGCTCTTCTTGAACACTCAAACACCAAGTCATGCTCCATTTTTATTAACACCTTTTAAAATAACATTTCTATTATGTGCTTTCCTCTTGACACTACTATGGTAAGGCCACACATCTTTTAATTTTAAGAAGCCAAAAAGAATTGATCCATACACTAAGTCTATGTTTAAATCGAAAGGATGTGAACGTCCTAATAAAGCGTGAGATTTCCAGGCTGAACGACGGTTTTGTAAGTAAGTTTTTTACTTTATCTGTTGCTTTCTCACTTCACTCCTCGAAAGAAATTTCGAAGGGTCTTAATCCTATCAGTGGTTAACGAAATCAACTAACACACGCAGATGCGGACTAAGAGTTACACCGTATAAATGCTAACTTGACCCATACTCGTAATGACTCCCATCCTACGACATACGCTATAACCTTATTACAAACTGTTTTGTTCGTGTGTTTCTGGCAACAGCGCTAAAACATATCAAAACGGTTCGAAGTTCAACATCTGAAAGGCCAGTTGGGATCTTACAGTTTCTCCTAAAATCCTGCTGTTTTCAGTAAGCTCTGCATTGACAGACATTATTTACTTGTACATCGTGGAGTCTAACATTCCCAATTAGTGACATCCAGTGAGAATCAGTCCCATTCAGAAAAACACAAAACGGTTCGAAGTTCAACATCTGCCAGGCCAGTTGGTATCTTACAGTTTCTCCTAAAATCCTGCACGAAAATTGGGACGGCAGGGGAAATTTGTAAAGTATGGAAAATCAAGCCTACTTAAATTTTGAAAGTAGAGGGTTATTCTTAATTATTATCGTCTTCCTACTTTGCTTTATAACATTTCTTGGCGTGCTACACTACTATCGTTGGGTGGCTTACGGTTTCTGATCGCACGTCTCATGATCGCATGACATGTGCTCATTTCTTAGCTTGCTACGCTATGGCTTTCGGGTGGCTTACATTTGCTGATTCCGTGTCTCGGGCACATTTCGGGCTCCCATACACGTCCACGCGGACGAGTGAATGGAGCAGTCCGCGCTTTTACCATGGTTAACGTTATCCCGGCTAGAGTTCCTACGGGACATCACGCATTGACTCATCCTTCCAAATTTACCTAGATCCTCGATCGTCATCACGTGTGCCGGCCGCCTCTGCCCTTCATTCTCGCTTTATAGTTTGTCGGCCGCCTTCTGGGAGCCGTTTTCCTGAGCCGGAACGGACTTAACCCGATAGTCACCAACCATGCCTATTCCTCCCCGCCCACGCGGACGACTGAGGTGTGCGGTTGAGTCTTCTGCAGGACAATCCGACCGAATCTCCTGACCTAGGACGTTTCCTGGTGCGGCATCGCAGATTTTTGCATTTTTCCTAATTTCCGAAGTGCCTCGATCGTCTTCCCGTTTGCCCTCCGCTTCTGCCCTTCTTACCCACTTTATCTTGTACCGGCCGTTTTTCTCGAAGCCATTGTGTTCCTGAGCGGGAACGGACACGATCCTTACAATCAACAAACTTGTCTATTCCTCACCATCCATGCGGACGAGTGAGGAGTGCCGTACAGTCTTCGGTAGAACAATCCGACCGAATCTCTGCACGTTCGCGAACCAAGCGAGGGAGTCCGCAAGCAAAGTGAGCCAGTGCACCAAGGTCCTGCTACCATCCCCCAGTCCTTCTGGTTTACTATCCATCGAAGATTGGTACCTCGAGACGTCACCCCCCCGGGTGACTCATTGTGCTCTGGCACAGCAACTCAGTGGCTTACTTAGGCTCATTCGCCAGCATCAACACCGGATGGACTCACCTACACCCTACTGTCGTCCCGACTGCTACGTCTCGCCGTATGCCTGCCGCCATCTGATCGTCTGCAGTTCCCGCCCAGGCACCCAACTCACGCCCCCCTCCGATCATTGGCTCAAGTCGGCCAAGGTCGCGCGTTCTCTCACTCTCCCCAACTGCACCCCGTTTGGACTCCGGGGGAAACCCCTGATTCAACTTGGGCTACTTACCAAATAACTCAAGAGTGGATACTGAAGTTTACTCTTCGGTTAATCGGTTCAGTCGAATCTCTTGTTCCCGGTCGTTTCTTGATACAGCTTCGGCTGCGGCCAACTAACTGAGCCGCGGCCACTAACTCTGCGGTCCCACACTTAGGGATCTTCTAGCGTCTCAATCACGGTCCCCACGCTCCGCGTCATTTAGGATTCCCACAACAGTTCGCCTCGGTTACACTTTTCATAATCCGAGGACTAAGCTTCTGTAAAACGCCGACGGATTTAGTCCTATTTCCCCGTCCACACCTCAAAAACTTATAATTCAGTGTTTCCTTTCACTCACATAAAATAAAATTTACAGAAAAATATTTACAAACGGCCTCCTTCCGCACTGTTTTAGCCGTTCCCCTTCGACCGCATTCGGTGGCTTCGGTTGATTCGTTCCTTCTACACGTGTTCCTACAAATACATTAGCTTTCGCTTAGCTGTCTTACCTGTGACGGCATCCACGTTCTTATTCTTTCATTGTATTGAACGCTCGTTGATCAAGCTTCCTCCGATTCTTTTACCTTTCGGCCACCCGCCTGCAGTAAACTTTGCAGTTGCGCAGTTCAGTTTTGGCTGCGGCACATGCTACGAGCTGAATTATAAGTTATCCATTTTACCTTCCCCACTGGGTACTTTTGGTGTGTTGCTCTCGTCGCTTCCGCCGCAGTCTTCCTTCGGTGCGTGGCGATCTTCGCTTGCTTTACTGGTCGTTAAGTGGCTGCCGCATTGCTCGATTGCACCTGCAACAAAGAAACTATTGCGACAAACTTTCTTGAAACTCACCTTTCTGAGAACTATCCACGTCCGCACCAGCATCATCACTCCACCTTCCTGACCCATGCGTTGCGATTGCTGGGTATTGCCTTATGTCTGTGGAAACCGTAGGCGTTCCGCCCAACCGCACCGTCTTTTCATCCACATAATCTGATATTATGACTAGTTTTACATGCATTAAACTCTTACCCGATCCGCTAGGTTCGCCTTCCTTTCCGCCATCTACCTGCATGTTCATGTCCTCCATTACTTCTAGCCGCAGGAGGCAGCAAGTCTCCGGATTGAGGTTTTTGTTTACTAGTCGTTTTCGGATGCGCAATTTCGCTTCTGTTGGGTAATGTTGAAGTGCCGTAGGAAAAGATGAGCTATGTGGCAGCAGAAATTATCCCAAGCTTTCGGCACTTTTTTCATTCGGAAGGCAAACCACATTCGGTATTGGATTTCCTCAACGTGTGCCCAAACGGACCTTCCTGGAATAGGTCCACTTTGGCGCAGACCCCGCTTAAGTCGACTCCAAAACGCCTCAATGTCTTGCGTGTACTTGCCCGTAATTGGGTCCACATAGTTCTCAGTGTAGTTTACCGTGTAATGCGAATAATCCATTGTCTTCAGCTTACTATAGCTGCTCCAACGGTCTGTCACGATTTCACTGCCGTGCTTCACTCTCCGGCATATGACACTGCAGAGGGACGGCGCAGAGCGGCTGCTCAGTTGTTCACACACTGCCCTTCTCTTGACAGTGTCGTTCATACCGATTACCCACAATTGCCACACTTTTCGCCCTCGGTTGTACTTACGGCGGGTAATCATCGACTCATTCACCTGCACTTGAATGCCGGGTCCACCGATGGACGAAGCTACCCTGTTCAGGGTGTTGGAAAAGACGTTCCTACAAATTGCAAACCAGTTTACGGCCGGTTTTAAGGATATTCCACAGACAGCTCCCGCTTCCTGTACCGTTCTGCCGGCAACAAACGCCAGGCACATATTTCCTGGCTTATGCAACGTTAACCGGCTTCCATAAAAAAATATAGAATTCGTCTGCACAGATTTTTTGCTGAGGCACAGAGCGCACCTGAAGATTTGTCCGTCTCCGTTCTGCGCATACTTCTGCAGGGACACTCGTCGGCCACAAGAGCATCGTAAGTCCGTTGATATACGACTTTTGCTGCGGAGGTAGGGCACCAGTTTGGCCGAAGTGATGGTTCCAGAAGCCTATTGTCTGGTGTCGGTTGGCCCAAGCGAAGGGACCTCGGTGACCTGTGGTCCGGGCTTAAGTGTAAAATGAGTGCAATTTTAGACTCATCCTTAAATACTCCGCCCCACGTAGGCCCAGCTTACTAACCGAGGTGAACCGTAACCCTCTGGATGGGTCGTCTTCTTGCCCCTCTCCCCTTTCGCCCCACAATTTTTCTCCCTTCTATTCTGTTCCTGTACACCCAGACGTCTTTCGGCTTACCTTCTTTGTTGCTTAACTAACAGACAAGGCTGTGCCTGCTGTGGACTGTTCGGTGGAGTATTGAACGGGGTTTCTGTCCGAAAATTGGCTTCCGCGGTTCGCATTCTTCCAAAGCTGTGTGGGAAGGTAAAAAAGCTCATACTATTTGCTTTGGTTGCATACTCAGTATCTTTCTGCTTAGACCTGCGATTATAATGGCAGGCTACTTGCGCACTAAACGAGCTTACCGCAGGCCCAGTTGGGATCATACCTGATAGCCCAGATATGTCTGTCTGGCTGCCGACCGTTGCAAAATCGGCTTCTTCGGATAGCGTCCACGCGTTCCTGCTAGAAAAGACAGAAAACCAGCTTCATATCCTTAATTTGCGCACCCGTTCGGGCTCCTTGCCGCGAAGCATACCATTAATTTTATCAGCAATTTCAAGGAACAATTTAATTTAATTTAGTCCACTAATTTCAGTTATTACAATGCACTTCGTTAAGGAAAACCAGCACTTACCTGGTTATTCCCCATCTGTCTGTCTGTCTTCCTACTTCACGCATATTTTTGCTGGTATTTCATTGGTCGCCGGCGCAGCGGCTCGGCTTCGTGTGTCCTTGAGACCATGCATTCAATTCCTTGAAAGTTTGTCCTCCAAATACCTTACGCGGCCTGATTTTCTTGGTTTCCACGCTGCTTTTTTCCCTTTTATTACTCAAAAAAGCAATTGTTTAGCTGCTTTTTAGTTCAGTAAAACAAATTAAGGCGTTCCTACGTAATTTTCTTTGTTTTTGGAATTGTTTCACTCTCTCCCTTCCCCTCATATGCCCCACCCATACTTTTCCTATTACCACTCTTCCGTAATGGAGTTAGGCGCGCTTCGTGCGCACTCATACGACCCCATAACACAATCCTACCAAAGTTTATTCTGATCTATAATCCGTTCGTCCAATTGCTTACACTTCTGCACTACTGAAATGTGTAGAACGCGCTGCCTTTTACATCAATACGCCATTTTCGTCCGATTTTCGCGGACCCCTAGCATTTGACGTAAAAGACCAAGTGATGCACGCTACATGCTGTTGCTCTGGTAGAGCATTCTTCTCTGAGAGATTTTTATAAGGGCTGCCCTGCAAATGGATGTGTTTTTTGTAACAGCTCTTTTGACTGTAAAACGATTTGCCCCCATCTTTTTCTTACTACAACGTCTGCGTGTGGCTCTCCCGGCTGGACTGTCTCTTGGCCTAGGGACCATTTAATTTCGAGCACTTAGTGCAGCGAGCGAAAACCACAGTGTTTTCCAACAACTGTGGTGTTCTGCAAGGGTCTTAACCATCCCCTCATCTCTTATTCTTCCACACTGACGACCTTTGATCTCCAATATTTGCTTGTAAACTATGCTGATAAAATGGTTGTTCGCCATCCTCTTAATGTCAGATATATCTCCAGGTACTGAAGAATGGGTTGGCCCACATTTCAGCATGGTCGTCAGCAAATTGTATTCTACTTAACGAGTGGAGGTCAGTCCAGTGTTTTTTTAGACAACGACCCTTTCCCAGTCGTGAACATGTTGGCATTCTGTCCAAAGAAGTGTCCTCTTTCCAATAACTTATTTTATACTTTGCTCTCCTTTTACGAAATCGTTTTTCGCTGAAAGTTAAGGACGTTCCATTCTGAATAAGGTGTTCCTCTCTCTCTCTCTGGGCAAGTACACGTATGCCCATTACTATGTATGTGAGTTTGATTTTAAAATCTCATTTCTGATTCGGAACATGGTCCTTCATGTTCCACTTAGGAAAGTAAATGAATATAATTGGGAGCCTATCATGCCCGATACTAGCAGTATTTTCATTGCTTAATGTTGATTTTTATGTCATTCTATCAGCTAAGCCTGTTCCTGTCCACCTTAATGTTAAAAGGAACTGTTTCAAAGTTGCAAAAATTCCCATTAGATAATTCAGAACACAATTTTGGCGAGCTAACGCTTTCAGTAACTTCGCATCAGGCCAAAAAGTTACAAAGGAGGTTTAAATTTAAAAATCTATAGTGTGTCTTTCTTTACATGCAGGGTCCAATCAGAGCGCGGAAATGTGCAGCCAGTTAGGTAATCGTTTGAAGTTTGACTTACGTAAAATGTAGAAATCCCAGCGTCTTGTTTTTTAGAGAATTTTATAAAATTCTCAAAAATTTATGGGAGTCATTTCAAGTCAGAAACTATTACTTTGCTAAGGCGAAGTCTAAACCAGATATCAAAATAGAAAATCACGCAAATTTGCTTTATGGTGCATTTCAGCTCTTATGTATAAACGCTTTAGTAAGTAGCTAAATAATGAAAAAATAAGTGAATATTTTTAAGAAAGAAACTTAATACTCAAAACATTTGTGGGCATTTTTCAGAAAGCGGACTTTTTGTGAACTAAGTAACCTGAGCACACAGCCAAGCAAACCAACATGCGCAAGAAAACAAAAATGTTCGAAACCTGCACTAATTCAAGACTCCTCAAATCTATATTGTAAAAGTGCTCTCAAACAACTACACTGACAAGTACAGGCAATATTTCTGAAATGCAATTCTACCCAGCCTCTAGCACAGATAATCTTAGAAAAAATGGTTTTGGTTTTTTTCCACATTAATTCCTTAAATTTTCCAAATTTATGGAAAATCCTTAGAAAGGTAAATAAGTTTATAAGCTTAATCAACCCGAATGCACATTCTATACCTTCAGCAGCGTAATATCACCCAGAATATCGTGCTAGACAAACACAACTTTTAAAGACCTACAATAATTCAAGAATCTTCAGAGCGACACATGGCCAAGCCATTCTTGAATGTCCTCTGTACCGTCAGTACATTTTAAATTTCCTTTAAACCAGAAGGCTGATATGCACGAGTCAATTCAGCCATGATACTGTTTGCTGGTAGGGGCATACACAGTATACATTTCTCACAACGTACGTCGCCCATTGAAGGATTCAATTATACAATTATACTTTGGCAGATACAACATTTACGGAACACATGTGTGGCAATTATTTATAAGACTGAGTTTGTGTTTCGAATATGTCAACCTGAGTACATAGCCTTAAAAATCGAACACGTTATAAGCCTAGAATACTAGCAGCGTGCAGATAAATGAACACTCCCGAAGACCTACTCTTATGCAATGTTCGTTTTAACTCAGAACACAATTTTGGCGACCGAACGCTTTCAGTAACTTCGCATCAGGCCAAACAGTTACAAAGGAGGTTTAAATTTAAAAATCGATAGTTTGTCTTTCTTTACATGCAGGGTTCAATCAGAGCGCGGAAATGTGCAGCCAGTTAGGTAATCGTTGGCCATGCCAAGTTGGGGGCTTGCACGAGATTCTTTGGTGCATACAAAACCGGTTTCCTCAATCGGATTGCAGTTGCTTCTGCTGTTGCCAGCAGACGTTGACCCAGGGACTTTGGGTAGTTAGGTGGGACCTTGTAAATTACCTTAAAGGCTTCGCTTGGGTCCACACGATGTCCGGTGTCAACCATGTGTGCGAGGATAGAACTTTTTATGCTTTTAGTCTCGCCTCTGGCTAGTCTCGGGAGGTGTTCCCGTATTCTTTTAGATAAGCGCCTACTCGTGCGACCGATATAACCAGCTCCACAGGAGCAAGTAAATGAGTAGATACACATAGAAGTGGTCTGAGTTGGCAGCTTATACTTACCCTCACCGTGCAGTATCGGGTTGGTTTAAAATAACACCTGAATGTTCGCTGCTGGGAAGGTTTGTGCTACGGCTTGTTTGAGGCGTCTGCTTAAGAGTTCGCCTGCTGCATCCCCTTGAAAAGGGACTTTGAGGAATAGCGTCTTCTTTTCTACCGTGGGTGTGGTGGGCTTTGTTCCTTTCTCCATCATATTCTTTATGATGAATCTGTCTGGATATCCGTTCTCTCGAAGCACGTCCTGGAGTTTCTGGAGCTGCATTTCAATAGTGTCAGCTGAGCAGATTTTTTTGGCTCTTTGCATTAAGCAGCGGACTAAGTTACGCTTCTGTTGGATAGGTACAAAACTGTTACAGTTTGTATACTGTCCGGACCAGGTTTTCTTTCGATAAACGCTCCTTTGGATGTTACCGTCAGGTCTTCGACTTAGGAGGACATCCAAGAAAGGAAGCGAACCTGCCGTCTCCACCTCCAAGGTGAATTTAATGGAGGGGTGTGCTTGATTAACAGTATGTAGAAGTGCATTTACATCAGTATCTGCTGGGGCGATGGCGAAGATATCATCGACATATCGGCCATAGTGTTTTAACTCATGGATCTGCTTGTTGAGTTAAAATTTTACCAGTTTGCTCATGAAGATGTTGGCCAAGAGAGGCCCGAGAGGTGAGCCCATAGCGACGCCGTCTATTTGTCTGTATAGTTTGTTGTCAAAAAGGAATTGCACATTTAATGTGCATTTGAGTAATAGTTCCCTTAATACGTCAGATGGTATTCCTACGTCTATTTGATTTGCCACTACGAAGTCGCAGATATAGTCGACTGTTTCTGTTACTGGAACGTTTGTAAACAGTGATGAGACGTCTATGGAGATCATCATCATGCCGTTCAAGTTCATGTCCTTGATGCAATCGATAAATTGGAACGTATCTTGATAGCTATGTGGTGCCAGCTGTTGCTGTATGGGCTTGAGTTTCTCTGCCAACCACTTCGTTATTGCATGATACGGCGAGTTTCTCGTGTCTAAAATCGGGCGAACTGGCAGCCCATTCTTGTGGATCTTAGGTAGACCATATAAACGAGGAATGTGCGTGCCTACTGGTCGTAAATTTTCGAGGTCTCGGTCACTTAGGAATCCTGCCGTGTGTAGTCTTCTTAAGCAGCCGGTCAGGTGTACCTCTACTTCATCCGTACAATCTTTTTCTTTGTCTACCTTCTTAAATTTCGTCGGATCTGATAGTATGGTCTGCATCTTGGTAACGTAGTCCGATCTGTTCATTAGAACGACGCCTGTTCCTTTGTCTGGTTTAGTAACCAATATCTCCTTGTTTGCTCTCAGTTGTTTTAACTTGTCTATGTGTGCTTTTGTCAGTATTCCGCGATTTATTAGCCTCCGGTTCAAGTACTGGTAACTACAATTCACCAGTGTTCATTTGAAGTGCTGGACACTATCGGCGGAGATCGGCTTGAGGTCATAAACTTGATTGTAGAGATTCTCAAACTGGGTTTCTAGTTCTAACTGAATAACCTTTCGCCTAGGTATGCAGAAGTTTGGACCCAGTGATAATGCTTTGAGTAGAGTTGTATCAATTGTTAGAGAAGAGTAGTTGTGGACATAGCGCTGTGGATTTTTGGGGAATCTTGACTGTGGTTTGATTTCTTGTACCTTCTGAAGGAGTGACGATCTCTTGGCATCCCCACGTTTTATTCCTTTAATATGCGAGTAGTTTCTGAATTTCTCCAGTGAAGAACAGAGCAGTTGGGACATCAGCTGGTCGGGGAAACAGTTGCTGTTTACGGATAGCGTGTCCAATGTTGAGTTTGCGATCTTTAGAGATCAAAGTCTCGGACTCATTCTTAATAATTTTTTTTCGCCATCTCCTGACTTTCGACGGCAACAAAACCATAACTCCCTTTCGCTACTCCAAGTCTATCATTTATGATTTTTACGTCCTTCACTTGACCCGAACTGGAGAAATAAGTCTTCAATTCTTGCTCCGTAGTGTTTGAGGGTATTCCTCCAACAAAAATTTGGTTTGGAATGAGGGTGCCAAACTTTGGGGCATTGGAGGAGCCGCCGAGAAGAGCTTGACCGGCAGGAGAGACCAGTGTACCATCTACCTCTAGGCATCGAGCAGTGTGATCCCCGGCTTGAACGTGGAGGCTCGTCATCTTCCGTCTGGCAACACTTGAACGCGAAGCGTGGGAGAGCGAAACCCGGAGAATCGCAACTGTAGTGATTGATGAACTGGAGCGTCACGTGTGTCAACGCGCTGCCGTTCTAGACACTTTGACCGAGGAAGAAAAACAGAAATTCAGCAACTACTCGCATATTATAGGAATAAAACGTGGGGATGCCAAGAGATCGTCACTCCTTCAGAAGGTACAAGAAATCAAACCACAGTCAAGATTCCCCAAAAATCCACAGCGCTATGTCCACAACTACTCTTCTCTAACAATTGATACAACTCTACTCAAAGCATTATCACTGGGTCCAAACTTCTGCATACCTAGGCGAAAGGTTATTCAGTTAGAACTAGAAACCCAGTTTGAGAATCTCTACAATCAAGTTTATGACCTCAAGCCGATCTCCGCCGATAGTGTCCAGCACTTCAAATGAACACTGGTGAATTGTAGTTACCAGTACTTGAACCGGAGGCTAATAAATCGCGGAATACTGACAAAAGCACACATAGACAAGTTAAAACAACTGAGAGCAAACAAGGAGATATTGGTTACTAAACCAGACAAAGGAACAGGCGTCGTTCTAATGAACAGATCGGACTACGTTACCAAGATGCAGACCATACTATCAGATCCGACGAAATTTAAGAAGGTAGACAAAGAAAAAGATTGTACGGATGAAGTAGAGGTACACCTGACCGGCTGCTTAAGAAGACTACACACGGCAGGATTCCTAAGTGACCGAGACCTCGAAAATTTACGACCAGTAGGCACGCACATTCCTCGTTTATATGGTCTACCTAAGATCCACAAGAATGGGCTGCCAGTTCGCCCGATTTTAGACACGAGAAACTCGCCGTATCATGCAATAACGAAGTGGTTGGCAGAGAAACTCAAGCCCATACAGCAACAGCTGGCACCACATAGCTATCAAGATACGTTCCAATTTATCGATTGCATCAAGGACATGAACTTGAACGGCATGATGATGATCTCCATAGACGTCTCATCACTGTTTACAAACGTTCCAGTAACAGAAACAGTCGACTATATCTGCGACTTCGTAGTGGCAAATCAAATAGACGTAGGAATACCATCTGACGTATTAAGGGAACTATTACTCAAATGCACATTAAATGTGCAATTCCTTTTTGACAACAAACTATACAGACAAATAGACGGCGTCGCTATGGGCTCACCTCTCGGGCCTCTCTTGGCCAACATCTTCATGAGCAAACTGGTAAAATTTTAACTCAACAAGCAGATCCATGAGTTAAAACACTATGGCCGATATGTCGATGATATCTTCGCCATCGCCCCAGCAGATACTGATGTAAATGCACTTCTACATACTGTTAATCAAGCACACCCCTCCATTAAATTCACCTTGGAGGTGGAGACGGCAGGTTCGCTTCCTTTCTTGGATGTCCTCCTAAGTCGAAGACCTGACGGTAACATCCAAAGGAGCGTTTATCGAAAGAAAACCTGGTCCGGACAGTATACAAACTGTAACAGTTTTGTACCTATCCAACAGAAGCGTAACTTAGTCCGCTGCTTAATGCAAAGAGCCAAAAAAATCTGCTCAGCTGACACTATTGAAATGCAGCTCCAGAAACTCCAGGACGTGCTTCGAGAGAACGGATATCCAGACAGATTCATCATAAAGAATATGATGGAGAAAGGAACAAAGCCCACCACACCCACGGTAGAAAAGAAGACGCTATTCCTCAAAGTCCCTTTTCAAGGGGATGCAGCAGGCGAACTCTTAAGCAGACGCCTCAAACAAGCCGTAGCACAAACCTTCCCAGCAGCGAACATTCAGGTGTTATTTTAAACCAACCCGATACTGCACGGTGAGGGTAAGTATAAGCTGCCAACTCAGACCACTTCTATGTGTATCTACTCATTTACTTGCTCCTGTGGAGCTGGTTATATCGGTCGCACGAGTAGGCGCTTATCTAAAAGAATACGGGAACACCTCCCGAGACTAGCCAGAGGCGAGACTAAAAGCATAAAAAGTTCTATCCTCGCACACATGGTTGACACCGGACATCGTGTGGACCCAAGCGAAGCCTTTAAGGTAATTTACAAGGTCCCACCTAACTACCCAAAGTCCCTGGGTCAACGTCTGCTGGCAACAGCAGAAGCAACTGCAATCCGATTGAGGAAACCGGTTTTGTATGCACCAAAGAATCTCGTGCAAGCCCCCAACTTGGCATGGCCAACGATTACCTAACTGGCTGCACATTTCCGCGCTCTGATTGAACCCTGCATGTAAAGAAAGACAAACTATCGATTTTTAAATTTAAACCTCCTTTGTAACTGTTTGGCCTGATGCGAAGTTACTGAAAGCGTTCGGTCGCCAAAATTGTGTTCTGAGTTAAAACGAACATTGCATAAGAGTAGGTCTTCGGGAGTGTTCATTTATCTGCACGCTGCTAGTATTCTAGGCTTATAACGTGTTCGATTTTTAAGGCTATGTACTCAGGTTGACATATTCGAAACACAAACTCAGTCTTATAAATAATTGCCACACATGTGTTCCGTAAATGTTGTATCTGCCAAAGTATAATTGTATAATTGAATCCTTCAATGGGCGACGTACGTTGTGAGAAATGTATACTGTGTATGCCCCTACCAGCAAACAGTATCATGGCTGAATTGACTCGTGCATATCAGCCTTCTGGTTTAAAGGAAATTTAAAATGTACTGACGGTACAGAGGACATTCAAGAATGGCTTGGCCATGTGTCGCTCTGAAGATTCTTGAATTATTGTAGGTCTTTAAAAGTTGTGTTTGTCTAGCACGATATTCTGGGTGATATTACGCTGCTGAAGGTATAGAATGTGCATTCGGGTTGATTAAGCTTATAAACTTATTTACCTTTCTAAGGATTTTCCATAAATTTGGAAAATTTAAGGAATTAATGTGGAAAAAAACCAAAACCATTTTTTCTAAGATTATCTGTGCTAGAGGCTGGGTAGAATTGCATTTCAGAAATATTGCCTGTACTTGTCAGTGTAGTTGTTTGAGAGCACTTTTACAATATAGATTTGAGGAGTCTTGAATTAGTGCAGGTTTCGAACATTTTTGTTTTCTTGCGCATGTTGGTTTGCTTGGCTGTGTGCTCAGGTTACTTAGTTCACAAAAAGTCCGCTTTCTGAAAAATGCCCACAAATGTTTTGAGTATTAAGTTTCTTTCTTAAAAATATTCACTTATTTTTTCATTATTTAGCTACTTACTAAAGCGTTTATACATAAGAGCTGAAATGCACCATAAAGCAAATTTGCGTGATTTTCTATTTTGATATCTGGTTTAGACTTCGCCTTAGCAAAGTAATAGTTTCTGACTTGAAATGACTCCCATAAATTTTTGAGAATTTTATAAAATTCTCTAAAAAACAAGACGCTGGGATTTCTACATTTTACGTAAGTCAAACTTCAGATTACAGAAATTCTTGAGAAAAAGTAAGGGAAAATATACGAATTGGAATTTTTTAAGCATCAACGTGCGTTTATCGATTACTTTTGCCCCACCAACAAAACAAAATATCAGGTCTTCTGGCTCTCATGTTCTACAAATGGGCAGCTATAAACATGCTTGCATAGGCTTCTTCAGTACTGCCCGGTATAATAGGATCAACGTTAGATATACCTAGCTGACCTTTGCTGCGATCTTAGATGGCGTGAACTAGCTTGACAGGTATGTGTCTTGCAGCGCAGTGTAAGCATATTTGGGTTTATGGGGTCAAAGTTACTCCCAGTTTTAGCCTTAACAATCATATTGTGTCAACGTTCATATCCAAAAGCTGTTTTAGGGTTACCAAGTTACCCGTGGCTCGTAAGTGACCTACAAGACTCAAAACCGCCGTACCTTTCCTACGTCCATAGAATGCACTTTTTTGAAGTTTCTAGAAATCACTTGGCTGGTGAACACTTCGATCAAATGTGTTTGTAAAAGTAACCCTCCAGTGTCTGAGGTAATACCGATACACTGCTTGTCAACTTTGGATATACCTAGCAGACCTTTGCTGCGAACTTAGATGGCACGATAGGTGATTGCGGGGAAAACAAGGATAAGTGTTGCAACTCAGGAATTACGAATTTTCAATTTCACTTGAGAATGTCAGCCTGATCCATTATTCAAGGTATGATTTTCAGGCTGCTGTCAAGGAGCTGTACCTTTTAATTTGGTTTAATTCCTCTTAAGCACTGTTTTTTTTCATCTGTATATGGGCATATTTTAGGTAATTTCTCTCGGTGTTTGCGTTGTAGTTGTTTGGTTCGCATATACAATAGATCGGGTAAAGGAATTGAAACGCTTCTTCAAATGACGCTGAGTGTTCTGACTTCGGAAAATGCCTACGCATTTTTGTTAGCTTAAAACAAAGACTGGAAGCAAGAGAGATGTTATTTAGTTACGCAAAAGCCTGTCAAAATGTTGGGATGGTAGGATTTTTCATTAAAATTCAGCAAATTTGTCCTTATTTCACTGTTTTTGTCCTCAATGGGCTAGTTTCTGCTGGAGTTCTGTGCTTTCAATACATCTGCTGGTTTCCAAGTGCCTAATATTTTAGCGATGAGAAAATCCGCATTAAAAAATGAGAAAGGATTAAACAAACAAACGTTTTCTTTTAGTAAAATAACTTCAGGCATTTATACATGTTACCAAGGGTAAGGCCTAAGTTTAACCAACGCTCTAGCCAAATGCACTACGATGGTTTAGGCGGAAGCTATTGGATTAAATACACGTGCATCCAGTTACCCGCACAGCCTACTAAAACGTTTTAAAAACACATATTCCACAGTTTGCTGACTGCTCCCCTTCAATGCACTAAATAACCGTTAACATTTAGTAGGGTGAAAGTGCTAAAAATGGCACAATAATCAGTTAATGAGCTTTACCTTAAAAAGTGCTGTCAGCCATACTTCATCTAGAAAGCAGGCGATCTGGTTTGTTCCTAAAACAGCCTTAAGGCCACAAGCATTTTGTGGTATGTATAAGGAAGCCAAATCATTAGGATACAACGAATATAATAAGGCTACCACGCTCAACTCTTGCGAGCCTTAATATGTCGCCGAGACCGTCAAGGTTTTCTCGTCAGCCCTCTTCTAGTAGCAAGTGCAAAGACCTTCCGCCGGTCTAGGCAGAACGGAGGATGAACCTTCCCATGCTGCTGGCGATGCCACTGAAGCGGCTATAAACTCCAATGCCAATCATCAGTTACATTCTTGCGGTTTCCTGGAAGAAAATAGACAGGTATTTTTTACGTTTGCCATAGCACAGTGACCGTTTCTGACGAGGAACCTGAGCATATATACTTGACATCGAGTGAGGAAAAGATACGTACACAGGCCGCATATACACATGTCAAGAAAATTTACACGTTAGTATTATATGTACTTATTGGTTAGCCTAGGTTTACTTTCACCAGACCGCTACCACAAATAGTTCTATTTTCTTATATGCATCGCTTAAATTACAAACTTAAACAGTGCATTCCCCCTTGGAAAAATGCAACTAAGAGCCGTGAAGACGACACACTTGAAATAAAACAATAATTTTAGAGATAAGATGTACTGAAAGAATTTAAAAATAGCCTTCTTGTTAAGAACAGAGTGCAAGTGATTTATTTGTCTGCCGCAGGAACAGCAGCATGCCTCAGCGCGCTATACATCACACGAAACTTTGCACTACGATGCCTATATTGGTAGTATGAGCGATCGGGTAGATGCCGTCCACTAACCGATCCTATAGTTTGATGTTATGAAAGTCACTTTGTCAACTCGAGTTCCGTAGCGTGCTCTAGAATAGTATTTGGGGTTAGCTACCAGTAATAAGCGAGTCAATGGACGTCTACGGTATGGCGCAAGGCTGCTTGTGACAAGTATGACAGAGTTTGACCCGCCGGTTATTTATATCGTTTTCCCAGTTGTTTTGATTCACTGACGAGATAAAATCCTGCGAAAGACTTCCATTAAGGAACACTCTAGTTTAAGTTTATTTTATTAATGGTTTCAAGCACTCGTTTTGGTTACATCGGGAGTCGCCTAATTTTGAAGAAATTTCCTATGATAGCAAGTACTATAAAGCAAGCTTTTACTCATTCATTATCCCATGAAAGAACCCTCGAAAAAGGCAAGCGAAGTTAAAAATGTATCCGGTCAGAACCCAAATATTTAGTTAAAATCTGCTACAATGGAAGTTAAGCCAAATTTAAGGAAGTGTATTTATTTCAGAAAATAGGGATAATTTTCTTTTCAAGAAGTACAGGTCTGTGATCGCTGAAAATAAATGCCTAAATTTATAAATGTTTGACTATTTCTCCGATACCAACGAAAACGCATTAACGAAAACTTAAAAATAATAATGAGCAACATTAAGCAAATATAGAACTTTGAAAAAAATAACAGAAGTGTTTAGTGTTTTTTTAAGGAAAAAGAAAAATTTCTCGATAATCCAAAGCTTGTGGGGACGTCAAAAATGGCTTTAAAATAGAAAAATAAAGTTGAACAGTTAGTAAAATATAACACGTAAAGCAAACACTTTCTTTGTAAAAAAATAACTTGTCTTTAGTCAAAATATTTTGTGCATGCTGTAATTATTGCTTACTAATATATTGAATATCGTTGAATAAATCATCTCTTAATTTCGCTCCTTTTTAGTGGCTACATTGTCAACTTGTTAATCTTTCCTTCTGTCCAAGGTTTATATCGAAACCTTTAAAATCAGATGTAACTGTAAAAAATTCACCGAAACAATGAGCTCCTGGATATTATTTCTTATTCACATGGCGATGTTGGCCAAATGTAGAAATGCTTCAAAACAGCAAACCACATTTTCGATCATATAACACGTCTCCTAGGTACCACGCATGTAGTTATTCCTAAGACTATTACAAACATTTTTTCACAATTGGTTACCTCTTCAACTTCGCACAAAAGTTTGAAGAACTGGAAATTATTATACATCCACCTTTTTATACTAATTATGGAATTCTTCAACAGCAAATTGTATATAAGACAACAGTTTTGTCCTGTCTTTCTTTATAGACTACGGAATTCCTTTTTTATTAACATACTCATGATTTATCAAATGTGAGAGCTTACACTGCGCTACACTACACTTTCCGCTTATAAGTTATTACGAAACAGAACGGGCAGGAAAATGACAAGTGTTTCAAGAAATGGCCATATTAATGGCCAGTCCTTTTTGCATTCACAAGCTTTTAACCGAATCTGGAATGAATCTACTTATGCGGAAAATAATCAATCGTAAAAAAGTACGTTCTTTCATCTACAGTCTAATTGTATCGTTAAATTCAGGTGAACTAAATAAATTGTCAAAAGTCACCAATTACATTGTGACATTAACTTTAAAAAAGTTAATATACACAGAAATTCGTCAGCCGAAGAGTAACAATTTGTGGAAAGTTTCTTTATTAATAGTAGAAATAACAATATCAGAATTCCATTGCGGACATAATTTTTTCTCAACAATGTGGTTCGCTGTTTCAAAGCATTTCTACATATGCGCAACATGGTCATAATTATTCTGAATAATCGACAAGTTGTCACGGCCGGTTGAAAGACCGCCACCTCCCCTCCCTCCACAGCGAAGCGGCTAGCTGTCAGGTTAGGTTGAATGGCCTACCTCATAAATCCCTTCTCTTTCAATCAAACCCTTACAAACTATCATTATGGACAACAGTGATGACGTCCGGCATGTTCTGAACACCAAAAACTAGACAAACGATGATGAGCTGTTGACTGAAGGTAACGTTGTAAATTTACTTCTTTTCTACCTTATGTTATTCTGTTCAAAATAATAACCCGCAAAAGGGCATTCGAAACTTGACTTATGGAAGATGCCTAAGGAGTTTTTTTTACTGTCTTCCCCTACCCAACGCTGATCCATTTCTGGCAGCGCCACAGGTTCTGCATTATAACTATGTACAAAGAGGGAGTTTAAAGGTATTTACCTATGAATTTCCCAAATAAAGCTGAAATTAACTGGACATAATCATTTTAAGAAGTTCTCATATGCGGTTTGCCTACCTAGGTGTCAACAACATGTAAGGAAGCCCAAGGCAAAGCCTGCCCGTGATGACTTCGCGTAGACATAACGTGATCTTCAATGTACTCAGTTTGATCTAAACTCTTTGACATTATCGACAAAACTTGATATTAATTAAAAGATATAGGCCCCTAATACCAAATCTTGCCACTGCAAAAGCATGCGCAGAATGCTAGCGAGCATGTATCTACTACATAGCGGTCATTTGCTTGACGTCAAAACAGCGTTTCAAGTACTTGTTAGGGCCGAAACAATTCATGCCTTGCGCTTTTTATAAGCTAACTACGTACGACGAGAGAAGCCTGGCCTATGCAGGCGGCTTGATCACGTGGTAAACCTCCTTCGACTATGATAATTAGTTACTAAGTTTTAATCTCCAAGTGATTTTCGTTTACTTTCCCTTAATACCTACCACCCTTGCTTCCCAAACGGTGATTAATGCAGTGTCCTTTGCCTGATCATTATTTACACTGGACTATGACACGTGCTGTTATGTCACTAATTCTGCGAAATTTGAAAAAGATGCATGTTATCTTCGTTATCTTTATCATACAGCTACAAGATGCAGCTGATAAGCTGGCATAAAATTATGAAGGTCAATATATCTTGCCGTATACGCGTGTTTTGAAAAGACTTTTTTAAAAATTTTTGGGAAGTTGATATGACCGAAATCTGGACGGTAAGCAGCAGAGGCTGGTTAATGAAATCAGAATAGACCATTAAATTGTAGAATTCACTCTTAATGTTTCATTGCTCCTCGCAGTATAGAAGCGGCTCGGCCAGCCCATTGTGCATTTTTAACAGATTAATTTGCTAAACTTCATCCTTCTTCGGATGACCGCATTTTTCTGCCAAACATATGCAGTATTTTTCCTTCTCAGTAAAAATTATCCTGGAAGTAGCATTTATCACGACAACTTTTTTCTAATTCTAAAGGCATTATGTATGTCAGTATTTACATTCCCATCTCTACATCCCAAGGTGATTTAGGTCGGTTTTTTATTTTTGGCTTAGCTCTTGCTGCGCTGTGCTGCCAGCGTGTTATATATGTATTTGTTGCCTTCAACCGTGGGCATCAACGCCCAACTAACATTCCTAGGCTTTGACGACATCGTTTGCTGTAATACTCATCTTGACTTCCTCTTGACACCAAACTTTTTGCTGTCAAAATATAGCTCCACGTTCGGGCTCAGCTCATTATGTGTTATTGGGCCTGCCAACCATATATAGTACAGGTCTGAGAGTGCTGCAAGCAAATTTCCTAAATTTGTAAATTTTTGATTGTTTCTCAAATATCAGCGGGAACGCATTTACGAAAACTTATAAATAATAATGAGCATCATTTGGCATATTAAGTACTTAAAATAACTATCAGAAGTACTGAGTGTTTGTTAAGAAAAATAATTTTCTCGATAATTCCCAGCTAGCGGAGGCGTAAAAAATAGTTTTTAATTACAACAATAAATTTAAGGAGTTTGCTAATTATAACACTTAAAGCAACAACTTTCTTTATACAAAAAGTACTTAGTCAAAATATTTTGTATGGTTAAGAATGACAAGACATGCAGTTATTGAATATGGTTGAATAAATTCTCTCTTCATTTTGGTAGTTTTTTCCGTATTCGTCAATAAGTTTGCTAATTGTTTGTTTGTTCGACGTTTACATCAAACCATTTAAAATAAGATATCAGTAAACAGCATTCACCGGAAAAAACGATTTTTTTGATAGTATTACCTGTACAGACGGCCATTTTGGTCAAATGTGGAAACTATTCAAAAACGCAAGCCACATGTTGAGCATACAACATGTTTGCTAGATACCCCACATATTGGTATCCCTAAGATAAATGAAAGTCTCTATAATAGGTTACCTTTTTAAAAAGTGATTTTATTGGATATTTAGCAGACGAAATGCTGCGTATATAAACGTTTTCCAGGATAATATCACAAGGAAATTGAAGACGTTTGATAATTTATTTAAATTATCTGGAGTAAAACGATTAAATTGGACTGGATACGAAAGAACACACCTTTTTCATTATAGCGGATTATAGCGGATTACATGTAGAAACTTTGTTTACCGGCACGACCAACTGTGCGGTAAAAGAAAATTTATTTCCATAACGTCTTTTGTTGCTGCATGTTTTTTGCAAAAAAATTCACCCAATAGCAATATGTTATTTTATAACTTCAAGGGCTGCTTTTTTCTGAAAAAAAATGCGATTCCTTAAACTGCGCTTAAGTTCCATTTGATCCTCTTCACACGAAATTTTTCAGTTTTGAAAGTGATGATTATTCCACCTTTTTTACTAATTATGGACTTTTTTCACAGAAAAATGTAAAAAAGAAGAATTTTTCGTCTTGTCTCTCCTTATATCATACAGAATCCCTTTTACATAAGGATAATCTTGATGACGCATAAGTGAAAGCCTATTTCCCCCACTAACTTTAAATAAGAGGGCCTTTTTTTCAAGCCAAAGTCTCTCTTGTTATTAAATTTACTCAGTTGATCAAAATAACCTGCCCAGATATATGCTAAGCTACCAAGTTAAATTTTGGCCTGAAATTTGTTGGCAGGATTCGCATAACTGTAGTTCTAAGGAATGGGTGTAAGCGAAACCCGAGAGGAAACCTTAGGTTCCTGACACGTCCCCACCTAAGTTTTGTTTCCTGCAGACCCTCAGATCTGACACTTTTCCTGCTCTTCTTGAACACTCAAACACCAAGTCATGCTCCATTTTTATTAACACCTTTTAAAATAACATTTCAACTATGTGTTTTCCTCTTGACACTGTTATGGTAAGACCGCCCATCTTAAACCTGTAAGAAGCCAAACAGAATTGTGCCTATTAACTTTGTCTAAGTGAAAGTCTAAAGGATGTTAACGTCCTAATAAAGCGTGAGATTTCCACGCTAAACCACCTTTTTGCTAGTCAGGTTTTTACTTCTTCTATAGCTTTCTCTCTTCTGTCCTCGGATGAAATTTTGAAGAAACTTAATCGTCTCAGTGGTCAACGAAATACACTTACACATGCAGATACTGACTTAGAGTTACACCGTCTAAATGCAAACTTCACCCATACTCCTAATGACTCACATCCTACGACATACGCTATAACCTTATTACAAACTTCAGAAGATTTCGGAAGATAAATTGGCAAACATACGCTTGTTTTCGATAAATTCTCGTCAGGCCTTACATTTATATGGTATGAATAAACTGTGGTGGTTGGTAGACAGATGAAGTTTTCGCGTTGTCATGGTGGGTAGGAGGGGTAGAAAGGAGGGTGTGGGGGGAAGTTGGGGGATTTGAGAACTGCGGACCACAGGCCTCGGAAACGGGCCCCTGCAGAGACGACCAAGTCCCAAGTACAGCCACGCACACCTTATCGTCGGTCTTGGACGCCGGGCCGTCTAGACATTGAAACTGATCTCAACTCCCCCAACGTCGAATAAACGGACAATTTGCAAACTTATCAATGAATACGGCAAAAAATATCGAAATGAAGAAAGAATTTTTTCAACCATATTCAAAAACTGCGTATCTAGTCATTCTTAAATATACAAAAGCATTTGACCTAAGGCAATTACTTTTTTGTATAAAGACAGTCGTTGCTTTAAGTGTTTTAATTAACAAACTATTTTAATTTATTGTTGTAATTTATAGCTATTTTTGACGTCTCCACAAGCTGGGAAGTATCGAGAAAATTTTATTTTTCTTAACAAACACTCAGTACTTCTTATAGTTCTTTTAAGTACTTCAAATGCCAAATGATGCACATAATTATTGATAAGTTTTCGTTAATGCATGTCCACTGGTGTGAGAGAAATAATCAAACCTGTACAAATTTAAGAAATTTGCTTGCAGCACTCACAGACCTGTACTATATATGATTGGCAGGCCCAATAACACATACTGAGCTAAGCCCGAACGCGGAGCTATATTTTGACAGCAAACAGTTTGGTGTCAACATGGGAGTCAGCATGAGTATTATAGCAAAGTATGTCATCAAAACCCAGGAATCTTAGTGGGGCGTTGATGCACATGGTCGAAGCCAACATATACATTTATGACACGATGGCAGGACAGAACAGCATGTGTTATGCCAAAAAAATAAAAAAACGAAATAAAGCACCTTGGGATGTAGAGATGGAAATGTTTATACTTACATACATAATGCCTTTAGAATAAGGAAAAACTCGTGTTGATAAACGCTGTTTCCATGCTAATTTTTACTGACAAGACATAGAATGCATATATTTGTAAAAAAATAGTGGTCATCCGAAAAACGATAAAGTTTAACTAAATAGTCTGTAGAAAGTGCACAATGGGCTGGCCGAGCCGCTTCTATACTGCGAGGAGCAATGCAATATTAAGAGTGAATTCTACAATTTAATGGTCTATTCTGATTTCATTAACCAGCCTCCGCTTCTAACCGTCCAGTTTTCTGTCATATAACCTTCCCAAAATATTAAAAAACTCTTTTTAAAACACGCGTATCTGGCAAGATAAATTGACCTTCATAATTTTATGCCAGCTTATCAGCTGCATCTTGTCGCTGCATGAGAAAGACAACGAAGATAACATGCAACCATTTCAAATTGAGCAGAATTAGTAGCATAACGCTGCATTAACCACCGTTTGGGAAGCAAGGGTGGTAGGTATTAAAGGAAAGTAAATAAAAATCACTTGGGGATTAAAACTGAGCAACCAATAACAAGAGTAATTGGATGTTTACCACGAGGTCAAGCTGCCTGCACTGGCCAGGTTTCTCTCGTTCTATGTCGTCAGCTTATAAATAGCCCAAGGCTCGAATGGTTTCGGCCCTAACAAGTTCCCAAAACGCTGTTTTGACGTCAACCAAATGACCACTGTGAAATAGCTGTATGTTTGCTCGTAATCTGCGCGTGCTTTGGCAGTGGGTAGAGTTGGTATTTGAGGCCTGTATCTTTGAATTGTTACCAAACTTTGTCGATAATTTCAGTGAGTTCTATTCCCAACTGAATACATTAAAGATGACGTTATATCTGCGCGAACTCATCATGGGCGGACATTCAAAATATACTGTGTTTGCCCACATATGATCTACAAGTTCATTTTAGCAAAGTGGGAGTAAGCAATGCACGACTTTGATATAACCAGTCAAATAAATGAGCAAAAGTTCGATACAGGTCTTTCGCTAGTCCTTACGAATTTGCGTACGAAAATGGATATGTTGGGTACTAAGCAGAGTTTCTGCAGAAGCTATCAAATTGAATTTTTTCGGTGGACAGATGAAGTGTTCTCGAGAACTGCTAGGCCAGTTGGGATCTTACCGTTTCTCCTGAAGTCCTGCTGTTTTTAGTAAGCTCTGCATTGTACACTTGTACTTCATGGAGTCTACGATTCCCGATGGGTGACAACCAGTGAGAATCAATTACATTCAGAAAAAACACTTTCTTTCGATCCATAATCCGTTCGTCCAATTGTCCACTAGTCTGTACTACAGAAATGTGCAGAACGAGCTGCCTCATACTTAATTACGCCATTTTCCTCCGATTTTTCCGACCTCTTGCATTTTGCGTGGAAGACTAAGTGGTGTACACTAGACGCTGTTGCTCCGGTAGTGCATTCTTTTCTGAAATATTTTAATATGGGCTGTCGTGCATACGGATGTGTTTTTTTTCATGACGACTCCTCAGCCTCTTTTAAGATTCTGCCCCATCTTCTACTTAATATAACGCCTGTATGCGGCTCTCCTGGCTGGACTGTCTCTTGGCTTTGGGATTATTTCATTTCCAGCACCTACTTCGTTCAGTGCGGCAAGCAAGTATCACAGTGTTTTCCAACATCTGTTGGCTTTTCCAAAAGTCTACGTAATCCCCTCATCTCCTTTCCCTGTACACTGACGACCTACGCTCGCTAATGTTTTTTTTTGTTAAATATGCTGATGAAATGGTTGTGGGCCATCCTTTCAAAGGTCAGGTACATCTCTAGGCACTGAAGAATGGGTTGGACCACGTTTCAGCATGGTCATCAGCAAATTGCCTTCTTTTTAACGAGCGGAGGTCAGTCCAGTGCATTATTCGACTGCGACCCTCTCCCAGTCGTGAAAATATTGAAATTCTGTCCAACGAAGTATCATCTGTCCGATTACTTATTTTATCTCTTGTTCTCCATGAATGGAACCATGTCTTGCTGAAACTGGAGGATATGTCATGGTGAATAAAGAATTTCTCTCTCTGAACGAGTAAATGTAAGCCCATTTCTATGTTTGTCTAGCTTGATTTTAAAATTGGTCCTTGCACAGGCGGAACATGTTCCTTTATCCTCCACTTCGCAAGTTAATGAATACATTTTGAAACATATCGTGCCCGATATTAGAAGTATTTCCTCTGCTTGATGCTGATTTTAATGCCACTTCATCAGCTCATCCTGTTCTTTTCGGCCTTACTGTTAAGAAGAACGTTAAAAATATTGATGTTGCGAAACATTGCATAAGAGCAAGTCCTCGGGGCTGTTTGTTTGTCTGCACGCTGCTAGCATTCTAGGCTGTACTACGGCTTTCGACTTATAGGCTATGGACTCAGGTTTACAGATTTGAAACACAAACTCAGTCTCCCGAATAACTGCCACACATGTGTTCAATAAATGTTGTATCTGCCAAAGTATAATTGGAAAATTAAATCCTTTATTGGGCGACGTAGGTTTTGATGAATTTATACGGCGTATACACCTACCAGCGAACAGTATCATAGAAATATCGATACCCACGCTAAAACAAGAAAAGACATGACCATGTATATGTTTTTCTAGCTTCAATTTCAAAGTGATGCTTGTGTATGCGGGATGACTCTTCAATATTCCATTTATGGATGTAAATAAATTTCAGTGCAAATATGCCATGGCCCATATTCGAAGGGGTTCCTATGCTCATGGCTGAAATTACTTGTACTTCAGCAGCTTAGCTTGTCCATATCAGCCTACTGGTTTAAAAGCACATTTGAAATGTACTGACGGTACACAGGATATTAAGGAATGGCTTGGCCATGTGTCGATTCGGAGCACCTTGGATAATTGCAGATCTTTAAAATCTTTGCTTGTCTAGCGCGGTATTCTGGGCGATATAAAGCTGTTGAATGTATAGGCAGTGCATTCAGGTTGATTCACTTCATAAAACATGCATCTTTCTGAGAAATTTTAATATATTTGGAAAATTTAATGAATTAAGGTGGAAAACAACCATACCCGATATTTAAACATTTCCTTTGCTAGAGGCTGGGTATAATTGAATTCAAGAAATCTGGCCTGTACTCGTCAGTGTAGTTTTTTAAGAGCACTTTTACAATGAAGATTTGAGGAGTCTTGAATGAGTGCAGATTTCAAACATTTTTGTTTTCTTGCGCATTATGGTTTACTAGGCTGCGTGCTCAGGTTTACTTAGTTCATAAGAAAGTCCACTTTCTGAAAAATGTCCACAAATGTTTTTAGTATTTAGTTACTTACAAAAGTGTTTATACATAGGGGCTTAAATCCACCATCAAGAGCATTTGCGTGATTTTTTTTATTTCGATATTTGTTAAAGTCTTCGCCTTAGCAACGTTATATTTGCAGACTTCAAATGACTCCCATAAATTTTTGATAGTTTTATAAAATAGCCTGAACAACAAGACGCTGGGATTTCTACATTTTACCTGTGTCAAACTTCATATCACAGAAATTTTTGTGAGAAAGTTAGCAAAATATATGAAAAGAAACTTTTTTAAACATCAACGTGCATTTTATCGATTACTTTAGCTGGACTAACGAAACGAAATATCAGATTTTTCTTCTCTTCTAAAAAATTGGCAGGTATTAACATTCCTGGATTGTATTTATTCAATACTGTCCGGTATTATAGGATCATTCAACATAGGATCAACGTTGGATATACCTAGCTGACCTTTGCTTCGGGCTTTGAAGGCGTTGACTATCTTGACAGGTATGTGTCTTGCAGTGCAGTGTAAACATATAAGGGTTAATGGGATCTATTTTACGCTCCGTGTTAGCCTTAATAATTATTTTGTGTCAACGTTTACATTCAAAAGCTGTGTTAGGGTTACAAAGTTACCCATGGCTTGTTAGTGAACTACATGACTCATAACTGCCGAACCTTTCCTATTTCCATATAATACATTTTTTTGAAGTTTCTAGAAAGATTTTCGTGAGTTAACACTTCACTTAATTATTGTTGTCAAAGTAACCCTTCAGCGTCTGAGGTTATACTGATATACTGGTTGTTGGACGTGCCTTATTCTGGGTTAGTCTGTTTTAATGCCCACAGACAGTCACTTTACACATTTTCGCATATTTTTAAAAGTAGCCTGATTCTGCTGTTTAAATGAAAGCACAGTCTGCGAAACTTTTCCATTGAAAAGTGTTTACCGATAGTCCTTTTATGTGAATACACTTATTGCGATTGCTTAAGAATTTCACTTAAAACCTTGCACTAAATGCCTATTGTTTTTGTCGTTGTCTCTAACAGGTTTATTAATGAAGCGTGTTTGGCATTATTTGTTTCCTTCCGAGCTAGGGTTTTCAGCACAGTTAACGTCTGAACATCGTGAGTCTTCACTGTATAATAACGGCGGTGCTACGTTAACTGCGCTCGTCTTTGTTGATTCCGTTGGAAAAACTGTGGTGCTAAATATGTACTTCTTAATTGCTACATGGGACACATATTAGCCCAACTTAGTCTTTTATATTGGCTTACCTATACATTTGAATAATGCACTACCTTCTACCGACCACAGCCAGCCCTTCCTTTGTGAAAGGGGCAATTCTTAATTTATAAACTACCGAACATATTTTTACTATAAAGCATGAATATCTATACTGTGTGGCTATTTATCTCCGGGCTAACTGGAAAGTATACCCGGCAGAGGAGTTCTTTGCTTTAAACAATCTCCTTAGCTTGTTCGATAAAATCCAAAAATAAATATAAAATGTTTTCGAAAAGTAGGAGTTTTTTTACGTATTTTGTGTTCTGATATGTCTGACGGTTCATATGAATTCATATAACAGTACGCGTATTATGGTGCTCTGTAATAATGCGTACAAAGTGATTAACACGCATTCCAAAACAGTTGAAAATTTAAGGAGAAAAATGAGTTTTTCGAGATTAAAGGTCAATATAATGAGTGAATTTTTGAAGTTGCTTCTCCAGCTCTTCTTGGGACTAACAAGATATATGCAACTTGCAACTAGAATTTCAAATAAATCAATATATATATATGATGTAAGAACTGATTGGTTGGTGTGGCCTCAGCCAATCTGCGTAGTGCAGCCTTCATCTCCACCTCTGTGCGGCGTTTAATGCAATCAACAACGCGAAGATTACAAAAATCTGCAGCAGCTTTTACATGCATTGTTAGCAATCAGTGGTTAATAGGCAGATTTCAAAATACATAGGGGTACCTTAGTGCAATATGGGAGCAGTTTGAGACTATAAACAGAAATTTAATTTTTAGCTTACAATACGTGCAATGTAGGAGTGAAGAAGGGGTAAGGGATGATGTGCAGAAGAATAATGGACCAATTTAAAAAAAAGTCCTTCCTTTAGGAAGCAAATCGGAATTTACGGCTGACATACAGGCAAGGACTCTTCATGTTATATTTACAGGCAGGCAAATCGGAATGTACTTGGTTTTGGGTGACTTGACTAATAATGAACTATTTGGTGTATAATATGATCTGTTGGTTCAAAGTTATAGCGCAGCCGGGTCATGAGGATCAAAGATCGGCTAAATCCCAGTGAGCAGTCGGGTGTGGTGTATCGCATACCATGTCTAAACTGCCCTGTAAACTACACGGGACAAACTGGACGCATGCTAAGTTTGCGCATACAGGAACACCAGGCGGCTGTTCGACAGGATAATGACTCTTCGCAAGTGGCCACCCACACCTACGGAGCCGGTCACGAGTTCAACTTCGTAGCTGCGAAGATAATTGCTCACGCAAGCAGCAAGACGGGCCGAGAGCTTATTAAAGCCTGGGCGTCGGATGACAACTCAGTTAACCGGTGCATCGAGCTGACGCCTTCATATGTTGCCCTGCGCGGGTATCTCCGGACTCATGGCACTGGTGGTCCTGTCCCTCCTTCCCTCCCTGCTACCTTCCCCCCCCCCCGCCCCTATGACGGATAATTGATCCCTCCGCCTACACATTTTGCTTTCCCTCGTTAACAGTTAATTACCCCCCCTTTTATATGTTGGCTGCTTTCTTAATTGGCCCCTTTCCCCTATAAACATTTTGCTTGCTTTCTTTGACAGTTAATTAACCCCCCGCCCCTCCCCCTATATATGTTGCCTGCTTTCGTTGACGGTTTTATCTCTGACGATGGACTGCCGCAAGAGTTTGATAGCTCAGAAAAATAAAACTCCGATTCTAGTGATCGAACCTGCTTCTTCTCAATCTATGCACATACCTGGGATGCGAACCTTTGCCATATTTCGAAAGATATAATGTTTTTTTGAAAAAAAACAGTGAATGTTGCTTGTAAATTGTCAAGCTGGTGATGCAAATCTGTCTTCAGGCAAAATTAAGAGTGAAACTTGGGCTAATTGAAACAAAAGATTAAATAATCAAAAATATATTGAACTGGTTATATCCTGGGGATAAAAGGATCATAATTTTGCTACAGAAGGTGCTGCAAGTTGAACAGAGCATATTAATGTTAATCATGGACAACGCATATACATGTGTTAACTTTTATGCCATAAGAAACATTGAATAATCGATGACAACGTTAATATTTATGACTTGGCTATTATTATATCATCAGTGAAAATGTTCGAAAAAAATTGATTTCGCCTTTATTATCCCCCGCATTGTAGTAAACTGTTCCATATTCCATTGGCCTGGACATACTCCTGCAACCAATTAGACCAGCAAAATATTCTCTATAACAGCAAACAGCCATAGGTGCAATTGTGAATAGTATATACTCAAGATGCTGAACTTACAATACAGTTGCGAGGTCACGCGAGCAATGTGGTTGAGCGTAAACTGTCTGATTGCATGCTTGCGCTGTGTTTCAGCCTGTTTCAGTCCATTCGGTAAGTCCCTTGTTTACAATTTAATTGCAGCTCGAAATGTGTAGAGAAAACCAGACCTCATTTAGTAACCCATATAATGCGTATTTAGAACAGTTTTTAATCTGGTGTAGGTTATTGTTCAATGAAATGGGTGCATTTCTTTCCTCAGAGCCTTAAACAGATTTTCATAGCATTCGTTATGTTTGTATGGTGAAAATCACACAAAGGCTTTACACATTAATCCCTTTTGGACAATAAATGGTGCACATACTTTGCGTAGCCTTTTCGCTTTTGTTTCATATTTTTTGCAAGCAGACATCAGAATTTATCCACATTCGGGATAGAACTGAACGGGTAGTCATGACACCTGCATCAGTACTTGACCGTGTTAAGTATTTCTGTTCATAGTCTGGTTCAGATGAAAATCCATAAGTTATCGGTGCCTTAATGAGTCCAAGTTTCTCTGACAAATTGATGAATAAGCAATCTTGTTGTTGGTATTTTGACGGTTGGTGAGGCCAAGTATGTTAATTATAACCATTTAAACTTGTACGCCTTAGTTATAAAGAATTCTCATCTTAATCAACGTCGTTTTTCATCCTTTTGCACTCAGCCACCAAAAGATGCACGGATCAAGAGATATCAATTATGGGTTTTGTGGATAACGCCTTAGACAGACTGTTTCCCTTGACATTATCGAAAACTGGTCGAGGAAGTCAGTTGTTGGAATTTCAAATGAAGAGCCTCGGAGCAGCTGAAATAACCAACTGCGAGATGGCCAGCATTAACTTTGAAGGAAATCTAATACAGTTTTACTGTGTTGCTGAAATCCGTAAACTTTCGGTCAATTTTATAAACTTGGTAAGAAAACCTATTCTAAGCATGCGTAAGAGTGACAGAAAACATCGTCATATAATCTAAGATATTATATTTTCCCTATAATAAAATATTGATTCAGTGGGGCACGTTCTAGGTATTATACTTCGTATACATTCTGCTCGTTCTCTTTTTATATTTATTTATATTTAACTATTGGAAATCACCTCACGGTGGACCCAAATCGCTGAAAAGAATTCGAAATATGCTACAGTTTTCGTCAGAAAGCGTGATTGCAAGGACATTAGTCGCTTATTATTATGGAAACTCCGAAACTAATCGGTTTCGATTGCCGAGACTAATGTGCCTCCATCTTACGCAAATAGGTCACCACAATGAAGCGCAACGAGCGTCAATGAGTTTTCACAGTAAAAACTTAAAATGCTATCAGGTCTAGAACCTTTGACCTAATCGTCATTTTACGTAAGACCCACAACAGTTTGTATGCTTAAACAATAAAACCATGAAAATTACATAGTAGATGTTAATATCATAAGTATACTCTAGCTTCATTTTTGGTTCTTCATAATACCAAAACAATTTGGACTTCTGCAGAATCTTTACATCTGTATTTGTACATTTTTACCATATTTTTATACATTTCAGTGGAAACCTACAGTAGGCCAGATATCAGTGATTCTCTTTCGTATCAACTGATTTACAATACACTTCAATAACCTTAGCTGGTTAATGACCTGCAAGACTTATAAACGCCCGCAGGCTGACGCTGTAAATTAATATTAAATATTCTTAAAAGAACTTTGCGGGTGAACACTGCACTTTATCATAGAAGTGAAAATAGTCCAAATAGCCCTACGATGACTAATTTAATGCAGGAAATAGATTTTTGGATTTTAGTTTTCTAGGTTAGCCAACTGGCACTTTATCGGGCTATAATATAGAAAAGCACCTTATTTTCTTTACACACGTAGGGAACAATTTCAATAAGTATTCGTAGTCATTTCAGAATAGCACTTTAACTGTGCTGCCGATATAAATACACAGTTTGTGCTAACATTACATAAAGAAATGTTTTCCGATAGTATGTTTATTCATATATCTATTATTCTGACGGCTAGAGAATCTACTTTTAAACCATATGCTATATGCATTGAGTGATTGTCGTTGCCTGGTAACCTTATCAAATGTACGCGTGCTTGGTTGCCAACAGGCTGGAATGGGCGATAAATTTAACCCTTGGAACTCTTCCATTCCGAAGCCCATCGGAAAACTGCGGCGTTCAAATAAGTTGTAAAAATTGGCCAACCCACATGACCGAAGGATGCGCTGGCAAATGGCTGTTCATCGAGTCGACCGCAGCCCACTCTTCCTTTTGTGGAATGACCAATCTTAAAGCGATAAATGACAGATTATGCTAGACCTAAAATATTTTAACTATAAAGCATACATTGCTATAACGTATCGTGCGCCACATTTCTGTCCTTTTTATCAAATGGGTGGCGATTCCTGTTACTATCATACATTTGTGTGACATAATATATGTAAGTCTTATCGCAGATGGTATAATTTGCATAAAGTACATATTCTCCTGCGTTGTGCGTTTTTTGTATTCTACTTGTTACGCATTCTGCTCGTTTGAATTTTTTTTAATATTGAACTTGAAGTACCTTTTATTTCTTTCACAGTATCTGAAAACAAGTGGTTTTGGATTCAGTTCTTCGAAAGAAATAAAAAACCAGCTACAAGTTTCGTTAGAAAACGTAACTGCGAGGATAACGGTCACTTATCATTATGGAGACTATCAACCCAACTCTTTTCGATTGACGGGTCTCACGTTCCCAAATTTCACTCAAAAGGCATACCACAGTGTGGAAGCAACGAAAGTCAGTTTGTTTTCAAAGTGGAAACTTCAGATGCTTACAAAGCTAGAATCTTTCATTCAATCTTCATTTTACAAAAGACCCACAATATTCTGTTTATTTGAAAAATAAAACTTCGGAAAACGCATAGTAGAATTTGTTATTTTAATCAGCCAGCGTAAAGGTAATCGATGTTTAAATCTTTGATATTGATAATGATCATTAAGCAAAACTTAGTTAAGTTACTGTAGTTAAGCACTCAACAGGTTCCTTAAACATGCTTTGTACAGGCTGATATCAAACACGGCAAGTCCTACATGCAACCTCCATGACAAAATATAACTGGGTAGTATGCATGCAGCATTGCGAGTGCTGCAAGCAACCTTCCGCCATTTAAACAGACTGGTAATCACTCGTAAAACAACGCTGAGTAGGGTTACAATACTGTTTATCATGCATTCCAATTTACATTATTTTTTAGTCACGGTAGGATGCCAATTCTGTGATAAGCTTCTTTCTGACCACCGTGAAAAACTAAATTCTGTAAAAATAGCAACTAAGAATGTATGAATTGAAATTATTGATTTTGCGTGCCTTTTTTAAAAAAGAATATATTTTATGGAAAGCATGCACGATTAAATCCTATCTTGCACTTTTTGATAGCAAATTAAATTATGGGGTTCCTCGGTTCAAAAAAATCCTTCCTTATTTCTGAATGATTATGAAGCCCACCGATTGGTAAAAATGAATTCACATTTTAGAAACTCAGTGGTGTGTTGACGCTGTGTAAGAAAAAAATCGTTCTTGCCTAAGATTTGACGGATTGGTTGCAGAGTTCTCACAGAATTTCGCGATAGGATACTACGCCTTCTTTAATTTGCTATGATTAATGCGTTTTTTTACAATTGTGATATATTTACACATAATAAATCGTATAAGTCATTTTTTATGCTGCCTACAGTGTCTAAACTGTGTTTTACTTCTATTTCAAGATTCTGTATCAAATATGTGACATTTTTCCCTAAGTGTAGGTGAAAACGTCCTTTTCCTTGAACAAGATGTGCATATTGCGCAGATGTTAAACCTTGACTTCGAGTGCAACAGTCACTATAGGCAGAACAAATGAATGCTAGAAATCCATCCTACTTAAGAAGCCAGTAGTTACAATATACACGTTTTGCTTATGGTCAGGATGGAGCTCGTTAAAATGCCCATATCTTTTCATGACTGAAATGACTTCATTCTATACTGCATAATAATCAGTATCACAATTTATGTCAATACTGATGAGCGAAAGAGTATCACTCTTTCACATACGTCGACATATTGCGTGATCTTCTGAAACTAGTGTCAATTGAGCACGATAGCTGATAGCGGGGCAAAAAAGAATAAGTGCAGCAACTCGGGGATTAGAAATGTTCCATTTGACGTGAGAATGTCCGCCTCATCGATTGTGCAAGGTGTGAATTTCAGGCTGCTGTAAAGGAGCTTCACCTTTATATTTGGTTATATTACTCTTAAGCATTGTTGTGTCATCTGTATATGGGCGTATTTAAGTTAATCGCCCTCGGTGTTTCCTGTGTGGTTATTTGGTTATCGTTTACAATTGAGAAGGTAAAGGAATTGAAACGCTTCTTCAAATGACGCTGAGTGTTCTGACTTCTGAAAATGCCTCCGCATTTTCGGTAGCTTATAACAAATACTGGATGCAACAGAGATATTCATAATGTACGCAAAGATCTGTCAAAATGTTGGAATGGTGGGCTTTTGCATTACAATTCAGCAAATATGTCTTATGTTCACTGTTTTTGTCATCAATTGTCTGGTTTCTGCTGGAGTTCTGTGCGTGCGATACATCTGCTGGTTTCCGAGCACCTTATATTTAAGTGAGGAGAAAATCCTTATTAAGCAAGAAAATAAGATTAAGCAAACAAATGTTTTCTTTCAGTAAAATAACTTCAGGCATTTATACATGTTACCAAGGGTAAGGCCTAAGTTTAACCAACGCTCTAGCCAAATGCACTACGATGGTTTAGGCGGAAGCTATTGGATTAAATACACGTGCATCCAGTTACCCGCACAGCCTACTAAAACGTTTGGAATGCACTTATTCCACAGTTTGCTGACTACTCCCCTTCAATGCACTTAATAACCGTTAACATTTAGTGGGTTGAAAGTCCTAAAAATGGCATAATAATCGTTTTATGAACTTAACGTTGGATAGTGCTGTCAGCCATACTTCGCCTAGAAAGCAGGCGGTCTGGTCTCTTCGTTTTACAGCCTTTAGGCCACAAGCATTTTGTGGTAGGTATACGGAAGCCAAATCATTGGGACACAGCGAATATAATAAGGCTGCCACGCTAAACTCTCGCGAGCCTTAATATGTCGCCGAGACCGTCAAGATTTTCTCGTCAGCCCTCTTCTAGTAGCAAGTGCAAAGACCTTCCGCCGGTCTAGGCAGAACGGAGGATGAACCTTCCCACGCTGCTGGCGATGCCACTGAAGCGGTTAAAAACTCCAATGCCAATCATCAGTTACCTTCTTGCGGTTTCCTGGAAGAAAAAAGACAGGTATTTTTTTACGTTTGCCGTAGCACAGTGACCGTTTCTGATGAGTCGCTTTAGCATATATCCTTTACATTGAGTGAGGATAAATCATCCACAGGCCGCATATACACACGCCCAGATAATGTACACGGAAGTATTTTGTGCACTTATTACTTAGCCTAGCTATATTTTCGCCAGACTGCTATCTTTTAATGGGACGGACGACGAGAGGACAGTGAAATCCATTTTAGTCCTCCGACGCTTGGTAGTCCTAAATGGTTGCACTGATCTTCATGTAGTGCAGAGTCTTAATATCATCCATGAAAGGGACCATACAAACAGGAACTGAAACTGTTCGAACTTTCTGGCCAAATTGGCACAGTGAAATGCATTATTGTTATTCTGCTCTTATCAAAAAGCGCACCGTTGCATATAAATTCAGCGGGAACAAGAGTCTGGTCGGTCAGGATTTTCAGGCTATCCAAATGAAAAGGAATATTGCGGCCAGTAAAGACTTAGTCAGGCAAAACCACGTAAGTTAGGGCTTAATGCATGTGTTAAAATTTTATCGCAAAGGCGTCACTCACACTAAGCCCCAGCGCACGTTTCGACTCATGCAAGCATCATGAAAACATGCTACGGTTTCTCTTTAGTAGAATCAATAAAGAAGCATTTATAACACAGTACAGCAAGACAAATACCGGCGAGTTACGTGACAGCAGTTTCCTAAAACCGGGTGGTGAAAAATCGGTTTGTTCAGTGAGATCTGACCGCGTGAAAGCCGCCTTATTGCAACCCACTTGTTCAGTACTTAAAAGATCCTAAAATTGGATGCAAAAATCTAGAAAACTGTGCACCTCTTCACGATTACTTACAGATGAGCGGTATGTACAGACCTAAATAAAAATTGAGACATATATTTCTGCCTGATTTATTTTAGCCAGGGCATCATTCTGCCCACAACGCCGTATCATATTGTCTGGATAACATCCGAGGAAGGAACACGAATTCATTAACTGAATTCTAGGCAAATTATTTAGACATAATGTTTATACTGTCGGCATTTTAAATCTTCAATATTATTGGGAAGTTTGCAAAAGTGTACAGTAGATCGTATATAAAATACAGAGTGAAGAGCAAAATGTGAGTAGAGGATTTAGCGCACAATTGGCGTTGTTAGTCTTGTTCATTGAGTCCACTTGATGCATAAGTTTCAGTTTATTACACAAGAGCGCTGTTCAGAGCAGCATACTTGGGGCAAACCGAGGCTAAATGTGGCCAAATCCAGCGATTGTTGATTTCCACGGAATTTCCTACGCTAGTAAACGCCGAGGAAAAAGTCCTTGTTTATGAGGGTTGCACTCTCAAAGATTATAATGAAATGCGGAAACATTTTACTCATAAAAATTCAGAGAACAGACACCTTGGTTTTGCGTTCACGCATCAAGTTTAAACATGAAACGTTTTCTGTCTATGGAGCAGCATCAATCAAAAAAGATCCTCTAACGGAATGCCCTTTGAGTAATCACAGGTATAGTTATTCGTGACTTTTGTTGTAGAGCTCCATTTTTCTCGAGAATCTGTTGAATTTTTTGGGTGCCTCTTAAACGCTGACAAAAGCAGACATCTACATAAAAAGAATTTTTGAGGCATCACCCTTTATTCAGATGCTTTCATTAAATGCCAAATTTTGCAAGTTTTGGTAAGCACGTTACATATTTTCCATCTTAATGGCCAATCGATGAAGCCAGTGAAACTCATCAAGTGTTAATTACCACTTCTAATGAAGATCTAAAGCTCGTCATGAACGAAATCCTAAAACATTTACAATTAAATGGCGCAAGAGAAAATTGTTCTAAGTGTACAAAAATGCAGCAATGCCGATTGCACCTGATAATTTTATTGAATGTCAGCACGTGAGTAAACGAAATATCTTAATCATCTGACCTCCCAGTAGACAAAACCAAGGAAAGGTCTGGCTGCATTAGTCTAGCATAACTCAAGCAATGTATAGACGGAAGAAACGACTAACGATTCTGGTGTAAAGGTGTTGGAGTACATATTTGAAGTTTGGGGTGTTCGTTTACCACCATAAATTAAATTGTGCATGCTTTAAAAGAATATGTATCCGAACATTTTACTAAAATATTTTTTCCAACAAAATTCTGTTTGGTCTCTTTTGATTATTCGGTTCTTTGCATTATCAGGCTTCCTCTACATCTAATCGGAAGGCGTAACTTGTACGGCCGATTTTTATATTTTTAGAATTTTTCCTTTTGCCAAAACAAGTACGGACAGCCTGCTGTTGTTTCAGGCTGGGCGTAGGTTTGTCGACAATGCCCAAAAACCCGTATAGTGTGAATCATGATCTACCTGTACTTGGATCGTTTGAGTTCAGCGATGATACCTACTTTAGGATTCAAGAAGACAAGATAGGCGAACGAACGTTTATGATTAATTCATTATCAGGCCTGCACTATAATATAAAGGGGTAGAGTTGTTTAAAGTTCAAACAAACAGTCAACAGTATTTAATGAGGGAGGAGAATTGGAACTGTTAAGAGAGATCAAAGGGGGCAGAAGGAGAAGTGATTGTCCAACAACTAGTTCATAGCAACTGATAGTCTAATTGCTTCGCGTCTTGACACCAGTTGACACTGCCTGCTCATCGCTTTGCGGCATGCTAGAAGGTGTGCGGAGGGATGTTGAGTTTGCTCTCGACCACAGAAGCCTTAGAGCCAACACAAGCACGCATGGGTTTTCGCTATATTCATGTCAACTCCGCAACTCGGCGTGGACATGGACATGTTCCATGTCAAGTAGCGTTGCTTAATCCCATGTCGTTAACAGTGTAAAGAATCTGTTTCTGCTATGCCTGTTTTTTACCGCATTTCTGCGTAAATATAATTTCGTGACATCCCCAAACTGCTCAAAGTAACGCCGTATTTTCCACTAGTTTAAATAATCCTTCAGCCTAGAGATATAGAGTGTTTCATTATCACTTGGTTTCGCAGAGTTCGAAATTGAGCCACATAGTAAAAGGTAGAATATTATAGAAAAATCAGATAGATTGTCAGAATTGGTGAGCAATTTAAAACGTTTGGTAATAATTAATGATGGTACGAATATGTAATACAACAACACTCAATATTTTACCATTTCTGCATTAAGCTGACTTAATTATTTTCTCAGAAATGGACAGTTGATGGTATGCTTCATGCAAAATTCTGGACAACATTGGGGTAGCGCACACAGCAAAACTTCGTTTTAAGCATGAATATTAAAAGAATTCGGACAATTTCTTCTTTTCTGCCTTTGAAATAACTTACATAGTATGCACCATAAGGCCCGACTTAGTTGTCATTAACCAGATATGCTTATTTCCTTATATGGTGCGATATTCAAATACAGTTCTAGAGTTCTAAACATTGTTTCCAGTCGCAACACTAAAAGATAAAAATGACGGAAAAGACACGCATGTTTGGCCACTGACGAAGCCAGAGCTGTTGATCACTGCATCCTTACAACAAAAACGTAAGAAATATGTGGCATCTGATCTTAAAGAATTGTTCACTCAACCTAAGGGAGGGGGGTTCATGTGACAATTTAGAGAAAGGCCTAACATCTGCCAACAGCTGATACTCTCTCCGTAAACAATATTTATTAAGGTTTTTATAGTGGTTATTATGCGATTTATTCTTAAGTCATTTCAGTCACCATTGAATACGGCCTTTTCAACAAGCGTTTTGTGAGCGCTAACACAAAATATGCAACGTAAAAAGGTGGTTTCTTATTAAGCATGGATTTAAATCATTGATAGTCTGAAGGAAGACATGCACGAGTAAACTCTTTCTTGTATTCGTTTGGTAAAAAATAACGCCTTCTTTAAATTGTATTATTAAAGAAAGATTATCGTTCTAAATTGCCGAATATTGTTTCAACCCACTGACTGCCACAGTTGAATTCAAGGTTTACAAACTGCCTTTTTTTACAGATTGTTTAAGAAATAGTACGTTCTCGCCAAGGGATTGAGGAGAAAATCACACGGTTCTCTTTAAAATTAAACAACAGAGGCTTGCTGTGTAGGCAGCATTAATCAATCGGCGGATGCGATGTTTCGTGAATCAACACTCCGCAATCGTAAAATAACATCACAAGTAGAAACATTTTAAAGCCAAAATATGTCCTTTATTTAAGTATAGCATTTAAAGAATGTGTTCTATCCTACCAAATAAAAACATCATGCACCAATATATTTGAATTTATAAAGCCAGTGAAACTGCACACTACGACTTGCTTTATCAGCTATCAGAAGGAAACGTTGACAACCTATTGTGATTAAAACGACTTAAGAATACACAACATAATAATAATAATAATAATAATAATAATAATAATAATAAATATAACCTTAATAGATGCTGATTAGCAAGAGAGCCAGTCTTTCGCATCTTCATGAACTATAGGCCGTACTGTATACAGCCGCTGATATTTTGGCGCACAATGACCTTGTCGCAACTCTTTTTCCATTTTCGCTTTCCCTATACGCTACCGTACCAGAAAATCTTAGCGGCTTAGTTCTCCTTTGTGGTACAAGCGATGGCAATAGAAGTTTGGAATTCTTTAATGTATTTTAATTATACGCAGGGCAAATAACATCAACCAATGTAAATCACATTCAGTAGAAGCCTACAATTAACTAACGGCGCTGTGAAAAATACGCGTTCGTACATTCGAACGAAGTATTGTGTAGTCAGCGAAGGTGTTCTATAGATAGGGAACGCTGCCACACCCCAAACCACAGGGACATCGGTTTCTTTATTCATAGGTGAGACATTTTCCATATTCTTGCTAAATCAATTGTTGTAGATGACGGCGGTGAGGGACAGATTGGCTATGTCATAAGATCTGGATGGCGCGGACCAATGGACACGGGCGAAAAAATTAATGCATGCAAAACAAACTGCTTATTGTTGGCAAAGCGTGTACGGCCTATCGTAGACTGTATCAGAAGGGAGTCTCTTTCACACAGCGGGGTTATCTGGCATGTGAAACATGTAATACGCTGAAAAATGGCAAGTCAGAATGAATAAAAATTGTGACAACACGTCATTGACGTTAAATGGTCGCTCCTCAGTCGCGTTTTCCATGTGGTAGGTCGTGTATTTAGGGAAGACATGGTTTCGGCAATCAAACCTGTAAGCAGACCTAATTGGTCTTGTTAATATATTTTCCGGCTAACTTCACGTGCTCGTAGATGACAATGTGGACTGCCAACCTAGCGGGCATTATATACAGGGATTAACATTCACAACTATATACTGTGGGCAGTAAAAATGGGTGAGGATATTAAAAAACTGTAAAATTGCTACATAATTCTTTCAGAAGGGTTCAGAATAAATCAAAACAGACTGAAAATAGAGAATTAAAAACGGAAATTTTAAATTATGTTCATCGTAATCTTCAGCATCGTGTTCCCTGCCAATGGAAGGAATATACGAAAACCAGAAAGCTGTTCCGAAGAAGAAGATGCGATCACTGGAACAAAGACTTTATTTTCCTGACGTTTCGGATTCCGTCGCGAATCCTTAGTCATAGGTAATCGTGAACAGGTCTTAGACAATCACCGGACCAACTTAGACCTCCAGTGGTGGCTACAGGAACGGACAATTATAGTACGCGTGCGGGTGACCGCTGTGAACTATAAATACCCTGCAATCTGTGCATGTATCACCCCTTAGCTGCGGCTCCCTTGAAGAGGGTAACATGCGCAGTGGGTAACAGCTCGCCGCGCGTAGGTAGTTTTAGTCACGTCCCACACATTTTATGCGGTAAACGAAAACGTGGTAACTCGGCTTTTGTAACTGTATTTGGGGCAAAAGTGTATACACATTAGAAAAGGATAGTTCTTGAAACGTAAATTATTGCTTATTGTTGAAAAGAAATGTGATTCCCTAAAGTTGGGTTCAATTGCATATGAGCAACTTGAAACTTAATATTCCGGTTCTGGTCAGCATATGCTTTAAACTTTGCTTACCTATTTTGAGGGTTACCCCATGGCATAATGAATGAGTTAAATCTTGCTTTTGTAGTCCTTGGTATCAGAGTTTATATCTTCAGTGTTCAGCAATATCTGAGGTTACCAAAACAAGTGCTTACTACCATCAAATAAATGAACTTAAAGGAGAGTTTCTCTTAACGAAAGTCTTTCGCAGGATTAAATCCCGCAGTAGATCAAAACAACTGGGACAAAGGTCTACTTAACCACCGAGTCAAATTGTGTCATACATGTCACAGGCAGCCTTTCGCCATAATGTAGGCGTCCCTCGATTTGATTATTACTGGGAGGTAACCCCAAATACTCTTCTAGAGCACGTTAGTGAACGTTACTGAGGTTGCATCTACCGCACCTATGGTCCTAGGCTACGCGGTTCTGTCACACCCTTTCTCGTATCGACTGACAGCTGACGACCTGGCTGGTTCCTAGGCTCTTGGCCCATCAAAGGCTTATCATGGTCGCATCTCCGGTTCTTCAGGACGTTCTCGTGATTCCGAGGTCTCCTCCTCGTATGGTTCTTCGGATGTAGATGTTACTCGTCATGTACACCATGGCTGACATCAACATTCACAGAAGCATCATGCTTCTATTATTCACATACTTCCCCCACGAGCGACAGTTTTTCTCCTAAAAACCACAAATGACATTCCATTTTGAATTATGAGCCAGCCGTAGGAGGTTTTCACTGTCTGCTCTTCGTCCTCATTTACGCTGCTGGCTCGTGTAAACTGATTGTGAGTGTATTACTTGAAACAAGTGAGAAGTCGTCTGAAATTGTGTCAAAGACTTCTTTGGAATGTTCGGCAATGCCTATGCATTTCTGATATCCTATGTACCTAGAGTTACTTCAAAGGCGTTTGCCTTTATTTCATTTAATAAATTTGACTTGACTTGATTATTAACTATTGAGCAGATCCCGTACACTGACCGATCCTAGAGTTTGACGGTGTGAAAGACGTTTTGTCAACTGGAGTTCAGTAACGTGCTCTAGAAGAGTATTGGGTGTTACCTCCCAGTAAAAAGCGAATCGCTGGACGTCTACAGTATGGGGAAAGGCTGCCTGTTGCATGTATGGCACACATTGACTCCGTGGTTAAGCATATCCTTGTCCCAGTTGTTTTGATATACTACGGGATTTAATTTTGCGAAAGACTTCCGGTAAGAGAAACTCTCCTTTAAGTTCATTTATTTGATGGTAGTAAGCACTTGTTTTGGTAACCTCAGATATTGCTGAACATTGAAGATATAAACTCTGATACCAAGGACTACAAAAGCAAGATTCAACTCATTCATTATGCCATGGGGTAACCCTAAAAATAGGCAAGCAAAGTTTATAGCATATTTTGACCAGAACGGGAGTATTAAGTTTCAATTTGCTCATATGCAATTGAAGCCAATTTAAGGAATCGGACTTCTTTTGAACAATTAGTATTAATTTTCGATTGTATAATTATTCTTTCCTAATGAATAAACTATTTTGCCCCAAATACAGTTACAAAAGCCGAGTTACCACGTTTTCTTTCACCGCATAAAATGTGTGGTTCGTGACTAAAACTACCTACGCGCGGCGAGCTGTTTCTTACTGCGGATGTTTACATTTTCAAGGGATTAAAGAAATTTTTTAGTCGATACATATCATGTGCAATCCACTCAAAATAGTAAAGTTTGAATCAATAATTATGACAGGAAAAGATGTTTAGGTTCACACGGATACTAGAGAACAAAATTAATGCATTTAGAAAGGTAGCATGTCACTGTAGATATTACATCATGATCACAAATGCAGACAAACAAAGCTGAGGATTGGCAAAGATGGTATAGAATAGTAAATTTCCACGTCAATATAGAGCAAAATATGGGTGGTTAAAATTCAGAAGCCGCACCATTATGCCCGTTTTGTTACTGGATTTCTGTGGAAATACAATTTTACGAGATACCCGAATCGTCCAAAGTGGTGCCGCACTTTCCAAGGAGATACATATGCATTAACGATAAAGGGTGGGTATTATCGTTTGACTTGGTTCCGCAAAATTGGAAGCTAAGCCGCATAGTAACAGGCAAAAAATAACAGTTAATTGAGACAGGTGGTAAGAATCGTATTTTACATAAGAAATTCTGAATATAATAAAAATGGCATGTATTTATAATTATTCACAAAGAATGACTTAGCATTTCCTCATAAGAATTAGCTATTTTCGTCCCAAATATGTATTGGGGATTAAATATTTCAGACAGAATCTTTGTAAGTGCATAACAGAGGAAGAACTGAGATAGAGGACTGGTCATTTGTGGCGTACTCGCCATCGCCATTTAGTGATTTTCTAGTCCAATGCCTTAATTGTTGACACATTCAAGTTTCGAACAAAATATCGCTCCAGTCGGAGGCAAGCGCCCTAACCACGAAGTCAAGAGCTCACCATTTTGATGGTATAAGGTTGTAGATAGCCTTTCAGTAAAACGTTTAGCGAAAACTAAAGCCGCTAAAGCCACACTTCGGTGCCTGAAGGCCGTAGGTGCTAGTGATGTCAACACAAGCATTTGCACGGCCTTAATTTAACTCAATATACTTTCAGCAATTCGAGCAAATCATATTGAAGAGTTTTCCAACAAATATATAATTGTTCTTCTTACTAAGCAGAACTGCCAGGGACAGTAGAAGAAGCTGGACTTATAGGTCGCTTTTCCTCGCCCATTCCAGGTGGGTTTTCACTGGCTATCGTGAAGTGCTTAATTAGGTTGTTCTTTAACCCTGAGATGTTTCTGTAAATGAATGGGTCTGTCAGCAAATGAACTTGGCAACAGAATTCCTGCCTAATTATGAAATCAGAACAGCAGCTGCACCAGAACTGAAGAATTCCTTTCTCATTAAAATAGGATCTTATCTCAGATCCATGACATAATTATGTGGGAAGTGTGTTAACTTAATCTCCCCATTCATATTCTTCACGCTCAGCAGCCTGTTGCACCTTTTGTGAAGTCATCCAGCATTAGGATATATTGATGTTGCTATTGTTTAGATATTGGTGTTAAAGAAGCCTGCTGCGTTGATATAGGAAAATCCAGGACATTAAATTGCAGTTCTTCAGGTGTAACCTTGCTCGGTATGCACTAACACATGTTTGTTTTTAACGACCATCTCCCTACATTTACCGTTCAGCTCATATCTATGGAACTTCAGGGTAAGTCCTAAAATTTATGTCGTCTCTTTTAGGTCAATGTTTCCCGAAGATTTGCATTTGTAGGGAGTATAGCCTGGCCAAATGCCAGCCACCCTGTAGGCTCTCCTAAGGCGTTGTGACTGCCGTCAACTTCCATTACGATTCCTTTGCCAATGTGGGTGGCATTCAGGGTAATATGTCTTCGTGGTGGTTGCGCCACGCGATAAGTGATAACAGGTGACAGCCGATACCTCTGGTGTGGACACAGACGCACGCAAGACTACGTGCGTGCCTACTGGTGTGCATGTGTAATAATAGACGAATCGCTCGCTAGTCAATCGAGTTCTACTCAGGTTTTGCGTTCGGCTTTTGGTTGGCAACAGAGGGGCAGGCATGTGGATCTTCCGAGTGTTAAGCGGGCATGACTGTGAGGTCATGCTGTCAGTCGGAGCGGAAAGGGGCTCGAAACCTGCGCCCTTAACTCGATTTACGAAGCAACCCCAGCAGCACCAACGGTTGGCGGTGCCGAATAAGAGTGCCTGAACAACAAACGCACAGCCAGCATCGATATCACATGGACATTGGGTTTTCGCAGTCTAATATCCGGAATCAGAGAAAAAATTTCTTCGACAGCAGGCCACTGAGCGGCCATGCAGTGCCTGATCGGGTGAAGTTTTAAGGAATTCCTAGGTGCATCGCACCGATCCCGATATAAATTAGTCTCAAAAATTGAAGTACACTCATATTTTCGGGATCTGGTTGGTGAAAAATGTCGTCAAACATGAGTGGTACAAGGAAGAAAGGACACTTATCGGCTACCGAGCGGAAGTTAATACTTACAGACGTTAGACGAGTGGAAGAACAACTTTTTGATTGCCTCAAGCGATTCGAAAGTTACGCGAAGTTCAAAATATTGTGTATGACCAAAACCAGTGCTCATAAGGGTTATATAGGTAAGGCACATATAACATGTCCTTCGGCTATATTGGCGAAACGTAAATGCTGCCTATCTTATGACTGCCATATTTTAGGCAAAAACGGCCCAGTGAAACAACTCGCATTTACAAATGAATTAAAATTAAATAAGCACAAATGTGTTTCATGTGCGCAAAAAAATATTAGTAAAATAATAATATTTAAAATTTAATTCAATTGAACCACATTGGCCCATGCAATACACTCTTAACGATATATTTCACTAGTTTTAAATGATAAGCTTCTATCCTGCTAACTGTGTGCTTAAACAGCTGACGCCGTTTAATAAAAAAACTGCTGTGACGGTGCAGAACAATATAACCGAAACCGCTTTAGTATGTCTTATTACAAACAACCAAATAAGCTAAGGAAATTTAAAATTGTATTTTATTCAACCGCATTGGCCCATGCAATGCACTCTTAACGATATATTCAAATGGTTTTACAAGATTGGCTTCTGTCGTGATCACTAACTGCTTAAAAATTGCTTCTGGCTAATAAAAAACTGCTGTTACGTTGCAGAAGAATTAAAGCTTATCCCTCTTCACCATGTCTCATTACAAAATACCAATAAGCCAAGCTAGATTTTATAACAATGTTATAGCGTTCCACATTTAGCTGCCTTTGATGGGTGTGCTGCTGAATGGTATATAGGGGACACTTAATTAAAGAGCCTGTTTTGAGGTGGAGCAGATCATGTGGATGAGTGTGTAGTTTTTTCTGCAATTCTGAGCTGTGTTTGTGCCTTTGTTAACTTATTCAGTAAGTCTCCGTGCATGCGGCTCTATTTGGAAGAAGACAACTCATGTGTATTCAACAACCAAGAAGCAGTTTATGGCATGAGTGGTATAAGTATAAGGTGTAGTAACAATCGCAAAGACATATCACCGTACTCATATTACAAAAAGTATAACATAAATTTTGCCCCCCTTCGGAAAGCTTTTATGTCGTAGGCCAGGCTTGTCCCATCCAAATTCATCGTGTTCACCCACTTAATGTTAGCGACGCTTATGCCTGTCATTCAGTAGCATTTAATACTCAGCGAAAATAATCGCTGTAATCTTCCTATGGTGAACATCAAAAACATAACCAAACAAACAATTTTATCGCAGCCCACCGTGTCCGGAGGAACAAAATTCCCTCCGAGCATTCATCAATAGTTTTGTTCAAATCCTAGAGTAGTTCAATAATTCATTACAGCAGTATAAAGCTGGGAACACGTCGGTGATTTTTTGTATATGTATGCATTGCTGTAAATGTATGCTGGAAAAATTCGTCAGAAATCTCTTTTTGGCCAGCCTTGGTAATTAAGCCTTTGTGTCTGAATATTCCTTTTCGTATTCTTGGGCTCTCACATAATGATGAATGTCCAACAAGCGGAAACGCAATTATGCTGGCCGAGTTTTTAAAAATGGCATAAGAAGCTTATTGCAAGTGGATATTTTGAGGTTTAATGACGCTGGCATTTGGTTTGATAATCAATTGAAGACTCTAGACCCAGGTAGATATCACAAGATGTGATATTACATCTATTTCACACGAGGAAGAGATGCTCTACTTCGAGTGTCTAGCTGAAATCCACCAGATGTCCGTCAGTTTTCTCAGGATTTTGAAAATTCATTTTACAAATATATGCAGGACATTAGACATCTGTCATAATCTTATCAAAACTTCTATATTTTGCCGACCACTAATTGTCTCTTCAACATTTGACATCATTTCGAATATTCAAGCCATTTCTAAATGCTGTGTTTGCATTTCTTCTACTGACGTGAAGTCTTTGTTTTTCTTAAGGAGGCCGAAAGCTCTATATTTGAAGAAAATCCATGGCGAACCATGCGAATGGATTTAAGAAATGTTCATGTAAGGACAACAGTCTTTACACTTTATGGGAGACCTCAGCCTTATGAAGCCTCTTTGACGGCTGTCACCTTCCCTAATCCCACGCAAATGGCCTTAAACACTTATGATGCAACGAGAGCTAATGCGTTTTCAATATAGCAGCTTGAGATGCTCGGAAAATTGGAATCTTTAACTCAATTCTCATTTTACAAAAGACCTACCATATTTTGTATTTGTGAAGATAAATTTCAGTAAAATGTAGCAATACATGAGGATACCACTGGCAAACCGTGTTTTATTCATTTACTTTGTGACATTTGATCTTATGAATTATAGCAGGTTGATGACTTACAGTGGCGTGTTAAGTTAGAAAGCAAGATGTTTGCTTCTGCGTGTGGGAAGACACGAGGTGGGCCACTAGATTGGAGGAAAGTAACATTTTGGATGAAGCTAGTTGAGGATAGGTTGCATAATTAGTACATGGCGTACTCCGATATGTTCCAGAATTTACTAACCCTGGCTGTTTCGTCAGGCTGAGGGACTAGCCCATTCAAGCTTTTCTGAAGGACGACACAATTATGTTATTCGTTAAGATAAATTAACCAATGTATTACCAGCAAAAGTAAGAACTGGAGAATACGCATATTTCTGGCTTATTAGCGCACTGGTCGCGGGTTTGAATCTCTGGTGTAGCAACAGTTTCTGTGGCTATACTAAAGTCAAGTAACTGCAGCTATTGAATTCTAATGAGCTAGAAATACGCGTATCCCGCAGTCTTATGTCTTCCGGCAACACAGTTTGCATAATTTTTGCAGCTGTTCCAACGCGCGTTCGTGGCGTCTGAAGTGTGACAGGATGGCAGTTGTCACATTCAGGTCTTCTGTACGTCAGCATTGAATGTGATTAGACAGACAAGACTGGGGGTGTTCATGCAGGCATGTGTGCACAGGTGCTAGCAGTCGCGATAGGCGAGGAGTACAGGGTTTCCCGCAGCCTTTGCTCACTACAGATGCATTAATTTTCAACAAGCGATAACAAACACATGTGCGAAAATATTTTAGGTTCAGTTATAATATTGCTTTAATCGTATTCGGAAGGATTATATATGGATATGGTAAAAGGGGTCCAGAATGCGGTAAAAAGACGTCAATAAAATTGATCGCAGGATCGCTACCGGGCATAATAAATTACGACAAAGCATTCTTCGACAGCTTCAGAGCCAGAACTGACTTACGTCCAAACTGAACATGTCATATGCATAAAATTGCTGACGAGCTCGGTTTTTTACTTCCAATGTCCACCATCTCCCAAATAACGTCATGCGAGTACGCTAACGTAGTGATGGTAATGATATGTAACTTCATAATTGGCAGAGCCTTCTTGGAATATTTTTACAGTTCTGTTTTTCTTCAGAAAATGTCCCAAAATTACACATTGTGGGAAGTTGTTTCGCAGAACGCAGTAATTTAAAACTACAACTGTAAACTTTGCCACTTGGCACATTTTGATAAATGATTTTTCGTTTGTGAGACCAGCAATGCGCTTTGCATCGTCAAGTAGGTGACTGTCGCCACGCCATTTTGGGAAGGGCGTCTGACTGAAACCCTTAAGTGTGAGGTGCACGTTAACAGCCGGATTCACTGGCATAAAAATACCTGTAGAAAAAAGTAGTGGTTTTTTTTTCTCAAAACTTACTGGTTTTCTTTACCGCAGCATAAAATGTGAAGGAACCGTCGTAAAGTTAATCATGTTTCTAGAAGCGTCAGTTGAGAATAACCGCGATGCGATAAAAGAACGAAGTAATGCACCTCATTTACCATCAGGAACTTAGAGGAGGATAATAAAAATAGGCAGTTGAATATACCTTGGTAACTGCTATTTTCATTCTGTTTTATTGCATTAAGAAACGCTTTTTATTTATATAACGTATTTGCCCCATGATTTTGAGTACTTATTTCAAATTCAAATTGTACTCATAACTTTTGGTTGACAATTCATGAAGGCCTTTCTATTGCAAAGCTATCTTCATGTTAGCTAGTGCGATGCAGAAGACTGATGGTAAAAGGGGGCGGATTCAGGCCTAACTGGCAAGCAAGTATAAGTGCATAGAGAAAGTGAAGCCATTATTGAGAAGAGCTCAACTTCTGCTTGGTCGTAAGTGCCGCAGGACTTTCTAAACGAAGGAAAATGCAGAACGCGCATAGAGCATGCACGTCCTATATGCATTAGCCGTCCTTCACATTGTCCACTGCTCTCTGAAAATGATAGGGTATCAGCGGGTAATAACAAATCCGCACTAAACATCAATGTTCCTAACAAGGATAACAGCATTGTAATCCAGGGGCTCTCACAGTCCCCTCTTACAATGGCTATGGACGAATGAGTGTAAAATTATGGCTTCTTAATGTTCTTTACAACTGTTCTTGGAAATTAATATCCACAGGGCCTTTCATTTTGCATTTTTCTAAAATATTTCTCATCTTGCCAGAGTGAAACAGTTCAAAATCACTGCCATTTATGTAAACTAACGCGCAAACCTTAGTCTCAATATTGATGAACTGAGGATCTATCTGTGTGAATTTCTAGGTGTTCTTTGTGAAACATAAACACGGTTGTCAGAATAGATTGGACATAAAGAGCTTGCAGTACTTGGCTTCAAACTGTTTTTGCAGGCACAGCAACCACTAAAAGGGTGAAAGCATACGTAAATTTATATAACAAAGCTGGCCATTCCGTTAGCTAAAAAGATAAATGCAGGAGCAGCGGGTTCCCTAAACCTCCATATTAATGTTATGTTCCGAGTCACGAAAAATGATGCTAGATCTGATATTCATTTATGGCGTTGGGTTATAACCTTCCTTGGGAACTAACATGAGCTACCATCGACTGAAATTTCGCCGTCGCCTTGGCTGTACTACGGGTTTCGATTTTTAAGGCTATGTTGTCAGGTTGATATATTCGAAACACAAACTCAGTCTCCCAAATAATTGTCACACGTGTGTTCAGTAAATGGTGTATCTGCCAAAGTTTAATGGTATAATTGAATCCTCCACTGGGCGACCTACGTTGTGAGGAATGTATACGGTGTTTTTGGCCCTACCAGCAAACAGTCACATGGATTTATCAATACTTGCGCTAATACAAGCAAAAACATGACCATATATATGTTTTTTAGCTTCAATTTCAAATTACTTTTTGTGTATGCGGAACGTGCTCCTCCATATTCCATTTATGGATATGAATTTATTTCGGCGAAAATATGCCATGGCCCATATTCGAAGGGATTCCTATGCTCATGGCTGAATTGACTTGTACCTCAACGGCAAAGCTTGTGCATATCAGCCTTCTTGTTTAAATGAAATTTGAAATCTACTGACGGTGCAGAGGACATTCAGGAATGGCTTGGCCATGTATTGATTTGAAGATTCTGGAATTGTTATAGGTCTTTAAAAGTTGTGTTTGTCTAGCGCGATATTTTGGGCGATATTACGCTGCTGAATGCATAGGATATGCATCCGGGTTGATTAAGCTTATAAACAAATTCGCCTTTCTGAGGAATTTCAATAAAGTTGAAAAATTTAATGAATTACGGTGGAAAAAACCTTACCCATTTTTTGAAGATTTCTTTAGCTAGAGGCTGGGTAGAATTGCATTTCAAAAATATTGCGTGATTTTATATTTTTATATCTGGTCTAGACTTTGCCTTAGCAACGTAATAGTTTCTGACTTGAAATGACATCCATAAATTTTTGAGAATTTTATAAAATTCTCTGAACAACAAGATGCTGGGATTTCCACATTTTATGCTGTTCAAACTTCAGATTACAGAAATTCTTGAGTAAAATTAAGCTAAAATATATGAATTGGAAATTTTTTAACCATCAACGTGTGTTTATCGATTAATTAAGCCCCACCAACGAAACAAAATATCAGGTTTTCCCGCTCTCATTTTCTACAACTTGGCAGCTTTAAACATTCTTGGATAGGCTTCTTCAGTACTGTCCCGTATAATAGGATCAACGTCAGATATACCTAGCTGACCTTTGCTGCGAACTTAAATGGCGTGAACTAGCTTGACTGGTATGTGTCTTCTAGCGCGGTATAAGCCTATGTGGGTTATGGGGTCAAAGTTACGCTCAGTTTTAGCCTAAATGATCATCTTGTGACTAGGTTCATATCCAAAAGCTGTGTTAGGGTTACAAAGTTACCCATGGCTTGTATGTGACCTACAAAACTCATAACCGCCGTTCCTTTCTTACGTCCATAGAATACATTTTTTTGAAGTTTCTAGAAAGCACTTGTCTAGTGAACACTACAGTCAAATATGTTTCTCAAAGTAACACTCCAGTGTCTGAGGTGATACTGTGTTTATGCCATACGAAACACTGTGGCACTAAATGTGTTCTTCTAAATTTCTACATGGGACAGAAATAAACCCAATTTAGTCGTTTTTATTCGCTAACATACATATTTGAATAATGCACTACCTTCCACCGACCAAAACCAGCCCTTCCTTTGCGTAAGGAGCAATCCTTAATTCATAAATGACCCAGAAATATTCGTACTATAAAGCATGAATATCTATACTGTGTGGCTATTTATCTCCAAGCTTACTTGGAATTATACCCTGCAGAAAAGTTTTCTGCTTAAAACCATCTCCTTATCTTATTCAATAAAAACCAGAAAAAGCTAAAGTGTCTTCGAAAACAAGGAGTATTTTGGTATTTTGAGTTACAATATGTCTACTGGTACTCATGAATTCATATTTTATTAAGCGTATTATGGTGATCTTTAATCATGCGTAACGAAATTCGCAACATAATTCAAAAAGGCAAATTATAAATGAAATATGCGTCACAAACACTGCAAGGATTTACTTCTTTAATCATGTATTTTTCATCGACAAATAACTTCCTAACTGCATGTGATTTGATGAATGATTATTTTCATCACCTCCCTGCCTGCGCCAAAATATATTCAATCCACTAGCTTCTGCAGAAAATCTTCTTCTTACCCAGCATATCCATTTTCTTACACAAATTCTTAAGTTCCATCGGAAGAGCTGTATCAACCTTTTGCTCCTTTAGACGCCTGACAATATCAAAGTCGTAAATTGCTTACAACCACTATGCTACAGTGAACCTGTAAATCATATGTGGGACAACGCATTATATGTTGCATGTCCACCCGCAAGGCCTCTGACCAAAAGCACGGCGTGATGACTTCGCGCAGATATAACATAAGCCTTTATGTATTCAGTTGGGATCTAAACTCCCAAAAATTATCGAAAAAGCTTGGAAGCAATTCAAAGATATAGGCCCCAAATACCAACTCAACCTACTGCCAACACACGCGCAGAAAACTAGCAAACAAACATCTACTACACAGCGGTCATTTGTTTGACATCAAAACAGCGTTTCGAGTACTTGTAAGGGCCCAAACAATTCGACCCTTGCGCTAATTAGAAGCTCACTACCTAGGGCGAGAGAAACCTGGCCTATGCAGGCAGCTTGACTACGTGGTGAACCTCCAGTTACTCTTGAAATTGGTAAATTAGTTTTACTTTCCCTTAATACCTACCACCCTTGCTTCCCAAACGGTGATTAATGCAGTGTCCTTTGCCTGATCGTTATTTACACTGGACTATGACACGTGCTGTTATGTCACTAATTCTGCTAAATTTGAAAGGGTTGCATGTTATCTTCGTTATCTTTCTCATGCAGCGACAAGATGCAGCTGATCAGCTGCCATACAATTATAAACATCAATAAATCTTGCTGTATACGCGTGTTTTGAAAAGAGTATTTTTTAAATTTTTTGGGAAGGTGATATGACCGAAGGCTGGAAGATTGGCATCGGAGGCTTGCTGATGAAATCAGAATAGACCATTGGATTGTAGAATTCACTCTTACTATTGCACTGCTCCTCGCAGTATAGAAGTGGCTCAGCCAGCCCATTGTGCACGTTTAACAGATTACTTAATTTCGCTAAACTAAATCCTTCTTCGGATGCCCACTAGTTTTTACAAATCTTTGCATTCATTGTCCTTGTCAGTGAAAAGTTCCATGGAAACAGCGTTTATTAAGACGAGTTTTTCCTAATTCTAAAGGCATTATTTATGTTAGTTTTTAATTCCTCCTTTACATTCCAAGGCGCTTGAGTTCGGTTTTTATATTTTCTTGGCATAACACTTGCTGTGCTGCCTTGCAATCGTGTCATAAATGTATATGTTGACTTCGACCATGTGCATCAACGCCCCACTAAGATTTCTGGGTTTCGACTATCAATTGTGCTATAATACTCATGCTGACTCTCATCTTGCCGCCAAACTGTTTACGATCAAAATATAGCTCCGCATTCGGGCTTAGCTCGTGTTGTGTTATTATGCCTGCCAACTATATACAGTACAGGTCTGCGAGTGCTGCAAGCAAATTTCCTAAATTTTTTAAATGTTTGCTTATTTCTCTCATACCAGTGGGCACCCATTTACGAAAACTTCAAAAAATTCATGCGCATCATCAGGCATATTAAGTACTTAAAAGGACAATCAGAAGTACTAATTGTTTGTTCAGAAAAAAATAAAATTCCTCGACAAATGAAAGCTTGTGGAAACGTCAACAATAGCTATAGATTACGACAATAAATTTATTTAGTTTGTTAAGTACAACACTTGAAACAACCACTTTCGTTATACAAATGAATTTGCCTTCAGTCAAAATATGTTGTATATGTGGGAATGATTAGACATGCAGTTATTTAATATGGTTGAATAAATTATCTCCTCATTTGGGCAGTTTTCTGCTCTATTCATTGCTTCGTTTGCAAATTGTCTTTTTGTTCGACATTTACGTCAAACCGTTTAAAATAAGATATAACTTAACAGAATGTGCCGAAAAAATCGAGCTTTTGGATATTATTTGCTTTACATTCATTTATACGTTTGCAAATTGTCTGTTTGTTCGACGTTTACGTCAAATTCTTTGAAATAAGTTATGACTTAACAGCATTTGCCGAAAAAAACGAGCTTTTGGAAATTATTTCCTGTACAGATAACCATGTTGGTAAAGTATGGAAATGCTTTAAAACAGCAGCCCACATTTTTGAGCATACAAAATGTCTGCTGTTGTTATCCCAAAGATTACTTAAAAGATTCAATAATAGTTTACCTCTTTAAAAAGTGCTTGTTTGGATATTAAGCTGTTAAACTGTTGCGTATATTATCGCCAAGGTAATCTCATAGGGAAATTGGGGACGTTTGAGTATTTCCTTAAAGTATTTGAAGAAACACGATTAGATTTGTCTTTAGATTAAAGTACATAACTTTCTCTTTTTAACGGATTTTTTTACGCTTTTAGATATTTATTACAAGATCCATTATAAACGTGCGAATTAAGAACGGTCACGTCTACGATCATTTCTTGAAATATTTATTATTCTCCTGTATGTTCCACATCCAAATAACGCTTGAGTAGAATCTACTGTTTGCAAAAACTATATGTCAACTTGACACACATTCAACAGCTGCCGCCGTAGTTACATATAGAAACTGTGTTAGCGCGCACGACCAGAGGTCCGTTAAAAGAAAATGTTTTTGCAAAACGTATTTGTTGCTGAATTTGTCTGCAAAAAACATCACCAAATAGCAATATACTATTTTTTAAAATTCAAACGCTGCTTGTTCCTGAAAACTAATGAGGTTCCTTTAACATCACTTAAGTTCCATTTGATTAACTTCGCACAACATTTTCCATTACTAGAAGGGATAATAATTCCACCTTCTTCACTATTTATGGACTTTTTTCACAGCACAATTTATATATGAAGTAATTTTTATCCTGTTCCTCCTTATAGCATACGGAATATCTTTTATATAAGCAAGCACATGATTAAGCAAAAGTGAGAGCCCATTTTCCCATTTTATTCAAATAAGAAGGCAATTTTCTAAACTTAAGCCTTTCTTTTATTTAATCCACACAGTTGATCAAAAAAACCTGTCCAGATATATGCTTAACTACCAAGTAAAATTTCTTCCTAAAATTTGTTCACAGGATTTGCTGCACTGTTATTCTAGAAAATGGGTGATTGCAAAACCCAAGAGAAACACCAAAGTTCCTGAAACATCCCTGCCTTACTTTTGCTTCCTACAGACCTTCCAATCTGACAAGCTTTCTGCCCTTCTTGAACACTTAAACATCAAGTCACGCTCCAGTTATATGAACACTTTTTAAAATTTTTATTTCTGCTGTGTTTTTTCCTCTTGACATTGCTATGGTGAGATCACCCATCTTTAACCTTTAAGAAGCCAAAAGAATTGGTCTATAAACTATATCTACGTAAAAGTCTAAATGATGTGAACGTCTTAATAAAGCGTGAGATTTCCAGGCTGAAAGACGGTTTTGTTAGTCAGTTTTAAACTTCTTCTGTTGCTTTCTCTATTCTCTCCTTGAACAAAATTTTGAAGTCTTAATCCAATCAGTGGTCAACGAAATACACTAACACATGCTGATGCGGACTTTGAGATACACCGTATAAATGCTAATTTGACCTATACTCGTAATGACTCCCATCCTACGACATTCGCTATAACCTTATTACCAACTGGTTTGTTCGTGTGTCTCTGGCAACAGTGATAAATATATAAAAACGGTTCGAACTTCAACAACAGCCATGCCAGTTGGGATCTTACCGTTCTCCTAAAATCCTGCTTTTTTCAGTAAGGTCTGCATTGACACACCTCATCAACTTGTACATCGTAGAGTCTAAGATTGCCAATGGGTGACAACCAGTGAGAATCAGTCCCATTCAGAAAAACACAGAAACGTTCTTCTGATCTATAATCCGCTCATCCAATTGCTTACACTTCTGCACTACCTTAATGTGTAGAACGCGCTGCTTTGTACATCACTTCGCCATTTTCCTCCAATTTTTTGCGGACCCCTTGCATTTTACGTAAAAGACCAAGTGCTGTACGCTACATGCTGTTGCTCTCGTAGTGCATTCTTCTCCTAGAGATTTTAATACGGGCTGCAGTTCACATGGATGTATTTTTCGTGACAACTCTTTTGACTTTAATATGATTTACCCCCATCTTCTTCTAACCATAACATCTGCACGCGGCGCTCCTGGTGGGAGTGTCTTCTGGGTTTTGGGACTTACTTATTTTAAACACGCAATTCATTCAGTGTGACAAGCGAAAACCACAGTGTTTTCCTATGTTTGCATGTTAAATATGCTGATAAAATGGTTTATGGCCATCTTTTCAATTTCAGATACATCTCCAGGTACTGAAGGATTGATTGGCCTACGCTTCAGCATGTTCGTCAGCAAATTGTCTTCTGCTTAACGAGTGGAGGTCAGTCCAGTGTATTTTTAGACTACGACCCTCTCCCAGTCGTGAAAATATTGACATTCTGTCCAAAGAAGTGTCCTAGTTCCAATTACTTATTTTATCCGTTGCTCTCCTTTAATGGAACATTTTGGTGAAAGTTAAGGACATTTCATTCTGAATAAAGAATAAGTCTCTCTCTCTGGACAAGTACACGAAAGCCAATTTCTTTGTTTGTGTAGTTTGATTTCAAAATTGCTCCTTGCTCATTTGGGACATGGTCCTTCATGTTTCACGAAGGGAAGTTAATGAATATAATTGGGAGTCTATTATGCCCGATACTAGCAGTATTTCCATTGTTTAATGCTGATTTTAATGTCATTTTATCAGCACAGCCTGTTCTTGTCGGCCTTAATGTTAAGAAGAACGTTTCAAGTATCGATTTTGGGAAACATTGCATACGAGCAGGTCTTCGGGAGTGCTTATTTGTCAGCACGCTGCTTGTATTCTAGGCTGTACGACGGGTTTTGATTTTCGCACGGCTATGTACTCAGGTTGACATATTCGAAACACAAACTCAGTCTTAGTCTCCCAAATATATGCAATATATATGTTCAGTAAATGTTGTATCTGCCAAAGTTTAGTGGTATAATTGAATCCTCCATTGGGCGACGTACGTTAAGAGGAATGTATACTGTTTTTGCCCCTACCAGTGAACAATATCATGGAAATTTTGATACCCGCAATAAGACAGGCAAAAACGTGACCATGCATATATTTTTCTAGCTTTAAATTCAAATTGTACTTGTGTATGTGGAACGTGCTCCTCAATATTCCATTTATGGATGTGAATGTATTTCAGTGGAAATATGCCATGGCCCATATTCGAAAAAGTTCCTATTCTTATGGCGGAATTGACTTGTACTTCAGCAGTAAAGCTTGTGCATATCAGTCTCCTGGTTTAACGGAAATTTGAAATGTACTGACGGTACAGAGGACATTCAGGAATGGCTTGGCCATTAGTCAATTTGAAGATTCTAGAATTATTATAGGTCTTTAAAAGTTGTGTTTGTCTAGCGCGATATTCTGGGCGATATTATGCTGCTGAATGCATAGGATATGCATCCGAGTTGATATAGCTTATAACTAAATTCGCCTTTCTGAGGAATTTCAATAAATTTGGAAAATTTCAAGGATTAAAGTGGAAAACAAACTAAACCATTTTTTTGAAGATTTCCCATGCCAGAGGGAAGGTAGAATTTCAGAAATATTTCAGAAATATTGCCTGTACTTGCCAGTGTTGTTGTTTAAAAGCTTTTTTACAATGTAGATTTGAGTTGAAATCTACCCTAAAGCATATTTGCATTATTTTCTATTTTTATATCTGGTTTAGACTTCGCCTTAGCAACGTGATAGTTTCTGACTTTAACTGACACCCAAAAATTTTCGAGAATTTTATAAAATACTCTTAACAGGAAGACGCTGGGATTTCTGCATTTTACGTTGGTCAAACATCTGCTTACATTAATTTTTGAGAGAAAGTCAGGAAAAATATGTGAATAGGAAATTTTTCAAGCATCAACGTGCGTAAATCGATTACTTTTGCCCCATCAAAGAATCATAATATCAGGTTTTCTTGCTCTCATGTTCTGCAAATTTGCAGCTATAAAAATTGTTGGGTAGGCTTTTTCAGTACTGTCCGGTATAGTAGGATCAACGTTAGATATATCTCGCTGACCTTTGCTGCGAACTAAGATGCCGTGAACAAGCTTGACAGGTATGTGTCTTGCAGCGCAGTGTAAGCATATGTGGTTTTATGGGGTCAAAGATACGCTCATTTATAGCCTTAGTTATCATCTTCTGACTGCGTTCATATCCAAAAGCTGTGTTAGGGTAACAAAGTTACCCATGGCTTGTATGTGACCTACAAGACTCATTACCGCCGTACCTTGCTTAAGTTCATAGAATATATTTTTTTGAAGTTTCTAGAAAGCGCTTGGCTGGTGGACACTACAGTCAAATATGCTTGTCAAATTAAATTCTTTTTCCTGATCTATTCTGTATGCGAACGAAACAACTGCACAGCAAACACTGAGGGTAAGTTCCTAAAATACGCCCATAAGCCAGTGACAAAACAATGCCGTCGATTCAAAGAACAGCAAAATGCCAATGTCCGATATGCTTTGGAACGAAATGTGTCTGGAGGTCAAATTTTATCACCTATTTTAGCTTCGTGGGAACCAATCACGCTAACATTTAATAAGGTTACCAAGCAACAACCATCAAAAATTGCATAACACATGTGGATTAAGAGCAGATACTCTAGCTGTCAACATTTTTTTATACAAATAAACATGCTATCGGAAAATATTTCTGAATGTAAAGTTAGCACTGATTGTTAATTCAAGTGGCATCACAATTAAGCTGCTTTTAATGAATGAGTACAAATACTCTTTTTAATCATACGCCTGTGTGCGTTAAGAAAATGAGTTACTATTCTTTATTGTAGCCCGATAAGCATCCAGCTGGCCAACCTCGATAAAGAAAAATCAAAAATGGATTTCCTGTATTACATGAGTAATCGAAGGGCTATTTTGACTAACACATGATCTTTTATATGATGAAGTGCCGTGTTCAAGCACGAAGCTTTTTTTAGACAGTTTAATATTCTTTTCAAGGCGACTGTCTGCGGGCGTTTATAAAACATGCAGGTGATACGACGGCTTGCCTACTGTAGGTTGCCACTGAAATGTATAATAATATGGTAAAAATGTACACAATAGAGCTTTGAAGATTCTTCAGAAGTCAAAATGGTTTTGGTATAATGAAGGAACGCAATTAAGATAGAGTTTACCTAGGGTATTAACATCTTTTATGTCATTTTCATGGTTTTATTGTTTCAGCATACAAACTGCTGTGGGTTGTGATTGGTTGCCAACAAGCTGGAATTGGCGATTTATTTGACCTCCGGACACATTTCGTTCCGAAGTCAATCGGACATTGGCATTTAAGTGTTCTTTGAGTCGACCGCAGCCAACTCTTCCCTTTGTGGAATGACCAATCTTAAAGCGATAAATGACGATTATGCTAGACCTTAAATATTTAAACTATACAGCATATCTTCCTATAACTAAGCTTGCGCCACATTTCTGTCTTTTCTATCAAATGGGTGGTGATTCCTGTTACTAGCATATTTTCGTGTTGCATAATATATTTTAGTCCTATCGCTTATTGTGTAATTTGCTTCAAGTAAAATATTTTCCTACATTGCGCGTTTTTCTATTCTACATTTGACGCAATCTGCACGTCTGAATTTCATTTAATATTGATTTGAAGTGCCTTTTTATTTATTTCACAATATTGGATAACCAGAGGTCTTGGATTCATTTCATCGGGATCAATAAAAAACCAGCTACAAGATTCGTTAGAAAACGTAACTGCAAGGATAACGGTCACTTATCATTATGGAAACTCCCAACCCAACTCTTTTCGATTGATGGGTCTTGCGTTTCCAAATCTCACGCAAAAGGCTCACCATAGTGTGGAAGCAGCGAGTGTCAATTTGTTTTCAAAGTGGAAACTTCAGATGCTTGCAAACCTAGAATCTTTTATAAAATCTTTATTTTGCAAAAGACCCACAATATTCTGTGTACATGAACCGTAAATCTATGGAAAACGCATAGTAGAATTTGATATTTTAATCAACCCGTATGAAGGTAATCGATATTCCGATCCTTGATTTGGATAAAGTTCATTAACCAAAACTAACTTAGCCAACTGTAGTAAAGCACTCAACAGGTTTTTAAACATGCTTTTTATAGGCAAGTCCTACATGGAAACCCTCATGACAAAATTTAAGTTGGTAGTAAGCATGCAGTATGATGTGTGCTGCAACCAACCTTTCGCCATTTGAAAAAGACTGGTTATCCCTCGTAAACAACACTGAGTAAGGTAAAATACGGTTTATCATGCATTCCAATTTGCATTATTTAAAGTCACGGTAGGATGCCAAATCTGTAATAAGTGTTTTTCCGACCGTCACGAAAGAAATTGATTCTGTTAAAAAGCAACTCAAGAAATATGAATTTAAATCATTGATTGTAAGAGCCTTTTAAATTGGTTTATATTTAGTGGAAAGCCTGCATGATTAAGTCGTATCTTGTACTTATTTGATAGCAAATAAAATAAGGGGTTCTCTAGTTTAAAAAACGTTTCCAAATTGCTAAATGCTTATGTAGCCTATCTACTGGTAGAACTGAATTCAAATTTTATAAACTCTGTGGTGTGTTCACCCTAATTAAGAAAAGCAACCGTTTCTTGCTTTTTTATCTGTGCGGATGCATATTAACGAATACAAGAAAGAGTTTACTCGTGCATGTTTTCCATAAGACAATCAATGATTAAAATTCATGCTTAATAAGAAACAACCTTTTTACGTTGCAAACTCTTTGTTAGCGCTCACAAAACGCTTTTTGAAAAGGCTGTTTTAAATGGTGACTGAAATGACTTCAGAATAAATCACATACTGATCAGTATACAAACTTGAATAAATACCGATTATCGAGAGAGTATCAGCATTTCGCAAATGTCGGGGGGTTACAAAGGTATTGCCTTACTGTAAGTTATCACATGAACACCCCTTTCTTTCGGTCGAGTGAACTAATCTCTAAGATCGGATATAACCTGTTTTTTGCTTTTTTTGGGAATGCCATGACCAACAGCTCTGGCTTCGTCAATGGCCACAGTTGTCTGTCTTTTTTATCAATTGCATACTTGGTCAGATTCTTTAAGCGTTGCGACTTGAAACAATGTTCAGAATCCTACAGGTGCATTTGAATATCGCACCATATGTGGAGATTATCATATCTGGATTATGACAACCAGCTCGGGCTTTAGAGTGCATACTGTGGAAGTTAATTAAAAGCTAGTAGAGGGGAATTGGTCGGCTTTATTGTAATATGCATGCTTAAAAAGGTAGCGTTTTAGTCTACGCTTCATCAATGTAGTCCACCATTTTGCGTGAAATATAGCATCTCCTGTCTATTTCTGATAAATAAATAATTCCGCTTTATGTTAAAATGGTAAGTTATTGAGTGGTGCTGTCCAATATCTTCGTGCCATCATTAAATATTATCAAACTTTCTCAATTTACTACTGATTTTTATTATCTGGCTGACTTATTTTTTATATTCTGCTATTAACTGTGTGGCTCAATTTCGAATTCTGCGGAACCAAGTGACACTGTTACATTCTTTACCTCTGGCTTGTAGGATATTATAAAATACTGGAAAATAGGGCGTTACTTTGAGCAATTCGAGGATGTCACCAAATTGTATTTTCTGCAAAATCTGGTTATAAACAGGCATCGTGGAAGCGGATTGGTTCCATTATGGGATATAAAAACGCTGATTTGGAACAATATACCTTTTGCGTTAAAATCCATGTCAAGTTGCGCAGTTAACATGAATATCACCAAAAACCATGAGTCGTAGTGCGTTTTTGTTTCCACTGTTGCTGTTTGAATGTGTCATCAATTCTGTTCAATGAATATCTTATCATTAACTCTTTTTTTGGTGCGATTGCAAAAGCAGCACATGCTGATCCCATTTATGTGGAGTTAAAAATATTATTCATGGATTATTGAAGGCTTGAATGATAATTATTACGTGCTCTATGAAAATTTACGACTCTATATGGCCTTTGGCAATTTTTCCTTTAACAGTGTTATTTAACCGACAACACACACCATTTCACAAGCCTCATCAGGTGAAAGTAGGTCAACTTCAGTGTAGCAGCGGAAAATTGCCGCCACGCTCGAGTTTTGAACCTGACTCTTTTTGGCTAGAGGCGAACGCTCTAACCCTTGAGCCATGAGTCCGCCGTTTTGTCGGTTTTTGATCGGGACTATATGTTATTAGGTAATCCTACTCCGATTTTTTTCAAGATGCACCCACCCTGTCATTATTTGTAATAAGCGGGCTAATAGGAACCCCAAATTTATATGTCAATCGTCAACTATTAGTACCAATGCTATTTTAGCAACATGGTTGTCTTTGGGGCAGCGGTTACAACTAATGGGGTGTGTTTGGAAGGGAGATTTGTTTGACGAGACTCATGCGGCAATACGAGTCGAACGAGAGATGGAATCGATGTTTGGCACTCAAGTCCGACTAGTACTAATGATCATGTAGATCTTGATTCACGCTATACCGGTTTTCGCGCATGTTCGACAAAACTGCGCACAGACTGAAACAACAGCAGGTTTTCCGTACTGGGTCAAGTAGAATTTCCCTGACACAGATCCTGCCTCTCTTGAACACGTGGATCACAATCCAAATGCTAACACCCTCCCGTCACCAGCATAACCTATCGCCCTAGGAGTCACGCCAAAATAACTGTCCCGACTGATCCCATCCCGTTCGTTGTAACCTCTGTCGTCAAAATCTCTAGTGCGGCATTCTCAGCCCTCAGTTTTCCCTTAGTCCGAGGACAAACAAATGACGCCTGGTAGAAAGTTCACGAGTTCTACTTGCTTTTCCGAAGATCTTCCTTTTTTATGCAGGAAGTGGTCTTTTTCATGAGATGCAAGCATATTTACGAGTTTTTGCCATGCTGCAGCCTCCAAAGTCTTATAAAAATAAAATTGTGGTTCTTCTTCAAAATAGAGCATATTGGCAGGAGTTTCGTTGGTAGTGATTTTGAATACAACAAGACGTAGGTTTTTGTTATACGTTTAGCATGAGAAGGGGGCTATATGACCTGGCAAAACTAATTAACCAAAAAAGGATTTTGTGAAAATAAGCTAGAGAAAAGTCGTAAAATGTTGTCAAAATAATGTAATGCAGTGGATATATGCCGACAACCTAGAGCACATAAATCGACAAAAAGGTGCAAAAAACAAGTGCAGATGGAACTGAGCGTGCATTGAGCTGTTAAAAAAATGCCAGTTCGCGCATTTGACCGATTTACTTTGTAGTCTGCCGAAGGAAGCGTTGTCCGCCATTACCTTTTCTATATATAAGGAAAATTTACCACACTCCAAACCACTGTGATATTGATTTATTTACTCAAATTAGGGTGAGACATTATCCATATTCCTGCGACATTATATGCTGTAGATGTCGGGGAAGTGCAACAAATTGGCGTTGTCCTAAGAATTGGATGGTTTGGACCAATGAAAATGGGCGGAAAATGTCATGCATGCAAAATAGACTGCCCTTTGAAGGCAAAACGTGTAGAGAGTATCACAGACAGCACCAGTAGCGACTCCTGTTAATACAGCGGGGTTTATTGGGCATGTGGTATGCCTTATATTCTGATTGAGTTGCATGTCAGAACGAAAAGAATTTAAAGACACCTAATTGACATTTAATCGTCGCTCCTCGGCCGCTTGTTGCAATTGATAGCTCATATATTCAGGGATGATATTGCACCGGCATTGAAGACCATTAGGCGGCCCAGCTAGTCTTGTTTGTATGCAGTTCTTCGAGCGCTGCAAAGAACATTACTAAATTTATAAATGTTTGACTATATCTCCCAAACCAGCTGTAACGCAATTACGAAAATTAATTAAAAAATAATGAACAAAATTAGGCATATTGAGTACTTAAACAAATTCAAAGAAGTACTTAATGTTTCTTGAGAAAAATAAAAAAATTTCGCTAATGCTCAAGTTCCGCAGGCATCAAAAAAAGTAAACATTTGAAAAATAAATTTAAGTAGTGTGTTAAGAATAACACTTAAGGCAACCACTTTTTATGCAAAACGAACTTGACTTGAGTCATTGTGTGCCAACATATCAGCGGCTGTATACAGAAGGACCATAAGTCGTTTTAATAACAAAAGGTTGTCAACGTTTCCTTCTGATAGCTGATAAAGCATTTGCGATGTAAAACGTGAGTTCCGTAGTAGTGTGCAGTTTCACTGGCTTTATAAATTCAAATATATTTGTGCATGATGTTTTTATTTGGCAGATAGAACACATTTTTTAAATGTTATACTTAAATTAAGGACATATTTTGGCTTTAAAATATTTCTACTTGTGATGTTATGTTACATTTGCGGGGTTTTGATTCACGAAATATCGCATCCACCGATTGATTAATGCTGCCTACACGGCAAGCCTCTGTTGTTTAATTTAAAAGAGAACCGTGTGATTTTCTCCTCAATCCCTTGGCGAGAACGTTCTATTTCTTAAACAATCTGTAAAAAAGGCAGTTTGTAAACCTTGAATTCAAATGTGGCAGTCAGTGGACTGAAACAATATTCGGCAATTTAGAACGATAATCTTTCTTTAATAATACAATTTAAAGAAGGCGTTATTTTCTACCAAGCGAATGCAAGAAAGAGTTTACTCGTGCATGTCTCCCTTCAGACAATCAATGATTTAAATCCATGCTTAATAAGAAACCACCTTTTTATGTTGCATATTTTGCGTTAGCGCTCACAAAACGCTTGTTGAAAAGGCCGTACCCAATGGTGACCGAAATAACTTAAGAATAAATCGCATAATAACCACTACAAAACCTTAATAAATATTGTCTACCGAGAGAGTATCAGCTGTTCGCAGATGTTAGGCCTTTCTCTAAATTGTCACATGAACCCCCCTCCCTAAGGTTGAGTGAACAATTCTTTAAGATCAGATACCACATGTTTCTTACGTTTTTGTTGTAAGGATGCAGTGATCTACAGCTCTGGCTTCGTCAGTGGCCAAACATGCGTGCGTTTTCCGTCATTTCATATTTAAGTGGTGCGACTAGAAACAATGTTTAGAACTCATGAACTGTATTTGAATATCGCACCATATAAGGAAATAAGCAAATCTGGTTTATGACAACTAATTCGGGCCTTATGGTGCATACTATGTAACTTAGTTGAAAGGTAGTAGAGGGGAATTTGTCTGATTTTTTTTAAATATACATGCTTAAAATTAGATATTCCAGTGTGCGCTACACCAATTTTGTCCAGAATTTTGCATGAAGTAAACCATCTACTTACCATTTCTGAGAAAATAATTAAGTCAGCTTAATGCGGAAATGGTAAAATATTCAGTGTTCTTGTATTATATATTCGTACCATCATTAATTATTACCAAACGTTCTAAATTACTTACGGATTCTGACAATCTATCTGATTTATCTATTATATGCTACCTTTTACTATGTGGCTCAATTTCGAACTCTGTGAAACCAAGTGATAATGTAACACTCTATATCTCTGTGCTGAAGGATTATATAAACTAGTTGAAAATATGACGTTTCTTTGAGCAGTTTGGGGATGTCACGAAATTATATTTACCCAGAAATGCGGTAAAAAGCAGGCATAGTAGAAACAGATTCTTTACACTGTTTATGACATGGGATAAAGCAACGCTACTTGCGATGGAACATGTCCATGTCCACGCCGAGTTGCGGATTTAATATGAAAAGTGCCAAAACCCATGCGTGCCGGTGACTTTTAGTTTTCATCGTTGCCGTTTAAATGTGTCGTCAATTGCGTTCCATTAATAGCTTATCATAAACTCTTTTGCAAATGCATTTGCAAAAACTGCACATTCTGACCCCGTTTTTGGGCCTTAAAAAATGTTTTTCATGAATAAATGAAGTCCTTAGTAATTTCGTTTACCTGCTCTTTGAAATTAAACCAGTCTTTACGGCTTTTCGATCTTAACAACCCTCTTCTAGTTGTTTCAAATGTAAAGTTTATTTCCATTCGTTTATCTTTATTCGAATAAACTTCTGAATTAATTTTTTTCTGATAAGCGATCTAAAGTTATCTTTCTTAAGCGATAAACTGGATAATTTTGAGTCGATTTTATTTGTCTGCCTTCTCGAAAGATATGTGAAATGCATTATTTTGAATTTTAATTGCCTTTTTCTTATCAAAAATTGTTTCAACTTTACTTCATACTTACGCGTGTCTGACTTTCTCTTCAGACCTACGGTAGGTGGGTAAGTAAACAAAGTTGCATTTCGAGAGGATATGGTTAAAATAATGAAGATTTTTGAAAAATCGAGTTGTCCGCGTGAATTTTCGAACAGTTATCACTTGTTTGTTCAGCATTAATGAAAAGTAAGAGCTGGGAGTGTCACATTAGAGGTTTTGGCTGCCAAAGTTACAACGAAAGGGGTGTGATTGGGTAGTACTGTTAGATCAAGAGACTCTTGCGGCGATACGAGGCAATAAAGGTATGGAAACGAAGTTTAGAATTTGAGTCCGAATAGCATTAACGCACAAGGCAAATAGAGACTCCCGTTCTAGACCTCATCAATGTGTTTCTACAATTTAACATGCTCCTGCGGCGCATTTTATAGTGTTTAAATAACTAGTCGGAAATTCAATTGCATGTGGGAACACCATCCGACCTGGCTAAAAAACGTTGATGTCAAGTCAATATCTAGTGCGATTTTGGCCTACTTGGTTGACAGGGGTTACCGGGTAGACGTAAACCAAGCATTTCGACTCTTGTATAAAGAACTAGCGAAACACTCCAAATTCCGGCGTCAATGGTTAATTGCGACGGCAGAAGGCGTGGCCATTTGACTCACAAACATGATATTGTGTGTGTATAAAGCCTTTGTGGTGGCTCTTAGGCTTCTGTGGTCGAAAACAAACCTAACATCCGTCCGCACACCTTCTAGCACGCCGCAAGGTGATGAACAGACAGTGTGAACTGGTGTCAAGGCGCAAAGCAATTCGACTATCAGTTGCTATGAGCTAGTTGTGGGACAACCCCTCCGCTCCCTGCCCACTTTGATATCTCTTAACAGTTCCAATTCTCCTCCCCCATTTAAAACCGTTGATTGTTTGCTTAAACTTTAAATAAATCTACTCCTTTAAATTATTGTACAGGCCTGATGATGAATTAATCGAAAACGTTTGTTCATCTATCTTGTCTTCTTGAATGCTCAATTAGGTACCATCGCTGAACTCAAACAATCCAAGGACACGTACATCTTGATTCAACACTACACGGGTTTTTGCGCATTGTTGACAAACTTGCGACCAACCTGAAACAACAGCAGGCTGTCTGTACTCGGTTTGGCAAAAGGAAATATTTGGAAAATATAAAAATCGGCCGTACCAGTTACGCCTCCCGATTAGATGAAGAGGTAGCCTGATAATGCAAAGAACCGAATAATTAAAACAGCCCAAACAGCTCAAAGCAGCGCCAAATGTGCGCTTAATGCTCTACTTGCATTTTGCTCTTCACTCTGCATGTCATATACGATCTACTGTACACTTTTGCAAACTTCCCGAATAATATTGAAGATAAAAAATGTCGACAGTATGAAAATTATATCTAAATAATTTGCCTAGAACTCAGTTTATGCATTTGTGCGCCTTCCTCAGATGTTATCCAGACAATATGATAGGACGTTGTGGGCATAATGGTGCCCTGGCTAAAATAAATCAGGCAGAAAAATATGCATCGATTTTTATTAGGTCTGTACATACCGCTCATCTGTAGGTTATCATGAAGAGGTGCACAGTTTTCTATATTTCTTACATCCGATAATAGGATATCTAAAGTACTGTACAAGTGGATTGCAATAAGGCGGCTTTTACGCGGTCAGATCTCACCGATTTTTCACCACACGGTTTTAGGAAACTGCTCTCACGTAACTCGCCGTTATTTGTATTTCTGTACGGTGTTATAAATGCTTCTTAATTGTTTCTACTAAAGAGAAACCGTAGCATGTTTTCATGATGCTTGCATGAGTCTAAACGTGCGCTGGGGCTTAGTGTGAGCGACGCCTTTACGTAAAACAAGTGAGGATCCAATGCGATAAAATGTTAACACATCCATGAGACCCTAACTTACGTGGTTTTGCCTGACTAAATCTTTACTGGCCGCAATATTCGTTTCATTTGGATAGCCTGAAAATCCTGACCGACCAGACTGATTTTCCCGCTGAATTTATACGCAACGGTGCGCCTTTTGACAAGAGCAGAATAACAATAATGCATTTCACAGTGCCAATTTGGCCAGAAGGTTTGAACAGTTTCAGTTCCTGTCTGTACGGTTCATTTTATGGATGATATAAAGACTCTGCACGACATGAAGATCAGTCAAATCGATCGGGTTTTTAGCGCTGGAGGACTTAAACGAATTTCACTGTCTTCGGGTCATCAGTCTTATTTAAAGATAGCAGTCTGGCGAAAATAAACCTAGGCTAACCAATAAGTACACAAAATACTTCCGTGCACATTTTCTGGACATGTGTATATGGAGCCTTGGGACGATGACTTTTATTCACTAGATGTAAAGGATATATGCTCAGGTGACTCATCAGAAACGGTCACTGTGCTATGGCAAACGTAAAAAATACCTGTCTTTTTTCTTCCAGGAAACCGAAAGAAGGTAACTGATGATTGGCATTTGAGTTTATAACCGCTTCAGTGGCATCGCCAGCAGCGTGTGAAGGTTCAATCTCCGTTCTGCCTAGGCCGGCGGAAGGTCTTTGCACTTGCTACTTAAGGTGGGCTGACGAGAAAATCTTGACGGTCTCGGCGACATATTAAGGCTCGCAAGAGTTAAGTGTGGCAGCCTTATTATATTCGCTGTGTCCCAAAGATTTGGCTTCCCCATACCTACCACAAAATGCTTGTGGCCCAAAGGCTGTACAACTAAGAGACCAGATCGCCTGCTTTCTAGGCGAAGTATGACTGACAGCACTATCCAACGTTAAGTTAATTAACTGATTATTATGCCTCTTTTAGGACGTTCACCCTGCTAAATGTTAACGGTTATTTAGTGCATTGAAGGGGAACAGTCAGCAAACTGTGGAATTAGTGTTTTTCAAACGTTTTAGTAGGCTGTGCGGGTAACTGGATGCACGTGTATTTAATCCAATAACGTCCGCCTGAACCATCGTAGTGCATTTGGCTAAAGCGTTGGTTTGACTTTAGCATTCCCCTTAATAGCAGGTGTAAATGCCTGCTGCTATTTTACTGAAAGAAAACATTTGTTTGCTTAATCTTATTTTCTTGCTTAATAAGGATTTTCTCATCTCTTGAATATAAGGTACTTGGAAACCAGCAGATGTATCGCAAGCACAGAACTCCAGCAGAAACCAGCCAATTGATGACAACAACGGTGAGCTGAAGACAAATTTGCTGAATTTTAATGCAAAAGCCCACCATTCCAACATTTTGACAGATCTTTGCGTACATTATGGATATCTCTGTTGCATCCAGTATTTGTTATAAGCTACCGAAAATGCGGAGGCATTTTGAGAAGTCAGAACACTCCCCGTCATCGGAAGAAGCGTTTCAATTCCTTAACCTTCTCAATTGCATACGATAACCAAATAACAACACAGGAAACACCGAGGGCGATTACCTTAAATACGCCCATATTCAGATGACAAAACAATGCTTAAGAGGAATATAGCCAAATATTAATAGGAAGCTCCTTTACAGCAGCCTGAAATTCACACCTTGCATAATCGATCAGGCGGACATTCTTACGTCAAATGGAACATTTCTAATCCCCGAGTTGCTGCACTTATCCTTTTTTGCCCTGCAATCAGCTATCGTGCTCAATTGACACTAGTATCCGAAGATCACGCAACATGTCAACGTATGTGAAAGAGTGATACTCTTTCGCTCATCAGTTTTGACATATATTGTGATACCGATGTTTATGCAGTATAGAATGAAGTCATTTCAGTCATGATAAGATATGGGCATTTTAACGAGCTCCATTTTGACCATAAGCAAAACGTGTATATTGTAACCACTGGCTTCTTAAGTAGGATGGATTTCTATCATTCATTTGTTCTGCCTATAGTGACTGTTGCACTCGAAGTCAAGGTTTAACATCTGCTCAATATGCACATCTTGTTTAAGGAAAAGGACGTTTTCACCTACACTCAGGGAAAAATGTCACATATTCGATACAGAATATTTCAATAGAAGTTTAACACAGTTTATGAATTAAAGGCAGCTTAAAAATGACTTATACGATTTATTATGTGTAAATATATCACAATCGTAAAAAACGCATTAATTGCATCAATTTAACGAAGGCGTATTATCCTATCAAATCATTCTATGAGAACTCTGCAACAAATTCGTCAAATCGTAAGCATGAACTTTTTTCCTTAAACAGGGCGAACACACCACTGAGTTTCTAAAACGTGAATTCATTTTAACCAACCAATAGGCTTCATACTCATTAGGAAAGATTTTTTAACCAAAGAACCCCATGATTAAATTTGCTATCAAATAAGTGCAAGATAGGATTTTATCGTGCATGCTTTCCATAAAATATATTCCGATTTAAAAAGGCACTCAAATTCAATGATAAAAATGCATACTCCTTAGGTTGCCATTTTTTCAGAATCAAATTCGTTCGCGGCGGTCGGAAAAAAGCTCATCACCGAGGTGGCATTTTACCGTAAATGAGAATAATGTTAATTGGAATGCCCGATGAACAGTATTGTTACCTTAATCAGCGTTGTTTTACGAGTGATTACCAGTCTTTTCAAATGGCGGAAGGTTGGTTGCAGCACACGCCATACTGCATGCTTACTACCAGGTTAAATTTTGTAATGGGGGTTGCATGTAGAACTTGACATTTTTGATATCAGCCTGTAAAAGCATGTTTAAGAAACCTCTTGTGTGCTTGACTACAGTAGCTTAACTTAATTTTGCCTCATGATCCTTTTCAATATTAAGGATCGTAATATGGATTACTTTCATGTTGAATGATTATAAAAGTTAATTCAACTCTGTGTTTTCCATAGATTTATTGTTCAATTATACAGAATATTGATGGTTTTTCGTAAAATGAAGATTGAATGAAAGATTCTAGCTTTCCAAGCATTTGAAGGTTCCACTTTGCAAACAAATCGACACTCGTTGCTTCGACACTGTGGTATGCCTTTTGCGTGAGATTAGGGAACGTGAGACCCGTCAATCGAAAAGAGTTGGGTTGGGAGTTTCCATACTGATAAGTGACCGTTATCCTTGCAGTTACGTTTTCTAACGAAGTTTGTAGCTGTTTTTTAGTTGCTTCCGACGAAATGAATCCAAGACCTCTTGTTATCCGATACTGTGAAATAAATAAAAAGGTACTTTAAGTTGAATACTAAAAAAATCAAACAGGCAGAATGCATAACAAGTAGAATACAAAAAACACACAACGTAGGAGAATATTTTACTTCAGGCAAATTTTACCATCTGCGATAAGACTAACATATATTATGGCACACAAATGTATGATAGTAAAAGGAATCGCCACCCATTTGATAAAAAGGACAGAAATGTGGCGCACGATAAATTTTAGAGATGTTTGTTTTATAGTAATAATATTTTAGGTCTAGCATAATCTGTCATTTATCGCTTTAAGATTGGTCATTCCACAAACGGAAGAGTGGGCTGCGGTCGACTCGATGAACAGCCATTTGCCAGCGCATCCTTCGGTTATGTGGGTAAGCCAATTATTACAATTTATTCGGACTGATCTGTACCCAGCGTATACATTGAGAATTATATATTGAGCACCGCAGTTTTCCGATGGGCTTCGGAATGGAAGAGTTCCAAGGGTTAAATTTATCGCCCATTCCAGCCTGTTGGCAACCAAGCACGCGTACATTTGATAAGGTTACCAAGCAACAACCATCACAAAATGCATAGGGCATATGGTTTAAAAGCAGATATTCTAGCCGTCGGAATAATATATATAAAAATACTGTTGGAAAACATTTCGTAATGTGAAGTTAGCACAGACTGTGTATTTATATTGGCAGCACAGTTTTAGTGCTATTTTGGAATGACTACGAATACTCATTTAAATTGTTCCCTACGTGTGTTAAGAAAATCAGGTGCTTCTCTATATTATAGCCTGATAAGATGCCAGTTGGGCAACCTAGAAAAATAAAATCCAAAAATCGATTTCCTGTATGAAAGTAGTCATCATAGGGCTATTTGGACTAAAATATAGGCCCTTCTATGATAAAGTGCAGTTTTCATCCGCAAAGCTCTTTTAAGAATATTTGCTATGTATTTACAGCGTCAGCCTGCGGGCGTTTATAAGTCTTGCAGGTCATTAACCAGCTAACGTTATTGAAGTGTATTCTAAATCAGTTGATACGAAAGAGAAACACTGATGTCTGGCTTACTGTAGGTTTCCACTAAAATGTATAAAAATATGGTAAAATGTACGAAATACAGATTTAAAGATTCCTCAGAAGTCCAAATGGTTTTGGTATTATAAAGAACCAAAATGAGGATAGAGTATACTTAGGATATTAACATCTACTATGTAATTTTCGTGGTTTTATTGTTCAAGCATACAAAAGGTTGTGGGTCTTGCGTAAAATGACGATTGGGTAAAAGGTTCTTGACCTGCTAGCATTTCAAGTTTTCCCTTTGAAAACTCATTGATTCTCGTTGCGCCTACATTGTGGTGAGCTATTTTCGTGAGATAAAGGCACAAAAGTCTCGTCAATCGAAACCGATATGCTTCGGAGTTTCCATAATAAAAAGTGACTTATGTCCTCGCAGCCACATTTTCTGACGAAAAATTAGCAAATTTCGAATTCTTTTCGGCGCTTTGGGTCCACCGTGAGGAGATTTACAATAGTTAAATATAAAAAAATATAAATGAGAACGAGCAGAATGTATACGAAGTATAATACAAAGAGCGTGCACCACTGAATCAATATTCTATTAATGGGAAAATATAATATCTTAGATTCTATGACGATGTATTCTGGCACTATTACGCATGCTTAGAATAGGATTTCTTACCAAGTTTTTAAAATTGACCGAAAGTTTATGGATTTCAGCTAAACAGTAAAACTGTATTAGATTTCCTTCATAGTTAATGCTCGCCATCTCGCAGTTGGTTATTTCAGCTGCTCCGAGGCTCCTCATTTGAAATTCCAACAACTGACTTCCTCGACCAGTTTTCGATAATGTCAAGTGAAACAGTCTGTCTAAGGTACTATCCACAAAACCCATAACTGATGTCTGTTGATCCGTGCATCTTTTGGTGGCTGAGTGCAAAAAGATGAAAAACGACGTTGATAAAGATAAGAATGCTTTATAACTAAGGCGTACAAGTTTATATGGTTATAATTAACATAGTTGGCCTCACCAGCCGTCAAAATATCAACAAAAATATTGCTTATTAATCGATTTGTCAGAGAAACCTGGACTCATTAAGGCACCAATAACTTATGGATGTTCATCTGAACCAGACTATGAACGGAAATACTTTACACGGCCAAGTACTGATGCAGGTGTCATGACTACCCGTTCACTTCTATCCCGAATGCGGATAAATGTTTATGTTCGCTTGCAACAGGTATAAAAAACAAATGCAAAAAGGCTACGCAAAGTATGTGCAAACACTTATTGTGCAAAATTGATTAATGTGGAAAGCTCTTGTGTGATTTTCACCACATAAACATAACGAATGCTATGAACAACTGTTTAAGGCTCTGAGGAAAGAAATGCAGCCATTTCATTGAACAATAACCTACACCAGATTAAAAACTGTTCTAAATGCATATTGTATGGGTTACTAAGTGAGGTTGGGTTTTCTTGAAACATTTCGAGCCAAAATTGTGAAGTAAACGGGGGACTTACCAAATGGACTGAAACAGGCTGAAACACAGCACAAGCAGGCAAGCAGACACTTTACGCTCAACCACATTGCTCGCGCGACCTCGCAACTGTATTGAAAGTTCAGCATCTTGAGTATATACTATTCACCATTGCACCAATGACAGTTTGCTGTTTTGGAGAAAATTATGATTGTCTAATTGGCTGCAGGAGTATTTCCAGACCAATAGAATATGGAACCGTTTACAACAATGCGAGGGATATTAAAGGCAAAATCAATTTCTTTCGCACATTTTCACTGATGATAAAATAATAGCCAAGTCATCAATTTTCACGTTATCCTCGATTATTCAATGTTTCTTATGACATAAAAGTTAACACATGTTTATGCGTTGTCCATAATTAACATTTATATGCTCTGTTTAACTTGCAGCACCTTCTGTAGCAAAATTATGATCCTTTTATCCCCAGAATATAACCCATTCCATATATTTTTGATTCTTAAATCTTTTGTTTCGATTAGCCCAAGTTTCACTCTTAATTTTGCCTGAAGATGGATTGGCATCACCAGCTTGACAATTTACAACCAAACATCGACTGTTTTTTAACAAAAAATTATATTTTTATTTATTGTTTCGGAATTCATACTATTTTAGTAACTTAATATATCTAATAATGTGACTTGCATATTGGGTTGAGGTATTTTTAATGGCATTTTTTATAAGCAACGGTATGGCATGACTATTATAATGAAGTGCAAATAGTTCAGTATTAGCATGATGAGGATGAGAACTTTATTTTGATGATAATGTCAAACTTTCAGCAAAAACATGGCTCCATTCACGGAGAGCAAGAACTAAAGTAATTTAAAGGGTCCAAAACTCAAGAGTAAACGGTCAAAGATCACAGAAAAATCAAAGTAAGAGTTCGACACGGTTACCACATCAGTGATGGAGTCAGGTTGGCCTAATAAGGCGTGAGATTTCCACGCTAAACGACCTTTTTGCTAGTCAGGTTTTTACTTCTTCTATAGCTTTCTCTCTTCTGTCCTCGGATGGAATTTTGAAAAGTCTTAATCGTCTCAGTGGCCAACGAAATACACTTACAAATGCAGATACTGACTTAGAGTTACACATTCTAAATGCAAACTTCACCCATACTCTTAATGACTCACATCCTACGACATACGCTATAACCTTATTACAAACTTCAGAAGATTTCAGAAGATAAATTGGCGAACATACATTTGTTTTCGATAAATTGTCGACAGACATTTACATTTATATGTTATGAATAAACTATGGTGGTTGGTGGACAGATGAAGTGTTCTCGTTATCACAGTGGGGAGGAGGGGGGAGGGAGGGTGTGTAAGGGGGGGAAGTTGGGGGAGTTGAGATCACAGTGTCAATGTCTAGACGGCACGGCGTCCAGGACTGCCGATAGGGTGGGCTTAGCTGGACTTGGGACTTGGTCGTCTCTGCGGGGGGCCGTTTCCGAGGCCTGTGGTCCAATGTAGGTGGCCGTCTTACCTAGCTTCGCCCATGGCAACTGAGGCGCTGCGACGAAATTTCTTTTGGGCACATAGCAGCGGTCTGCGGAGCCTGATGGCGGCCGCCTCTGCCGTCGAGAGCAGTCGAGAATAATACATGGGCGTTGGCTGCTGGGACGGTAGTTCCTACGGCTTGACTCACGCACCTCCTTAGTAGTTCGCTTGGTCCGTCCCCTTGAAATGGGACTCTGATGAAAATTCGTTTCTTCTCCACTGTTAATACTGACGGCTTTGGTGGCCTTGCAGTCATGCTTTTAGCGATAAATCGACAAGGATACCCATTCTTTCGAAACACGCCTTCAACAATCTTAGGCTCCTCTTCAATGCTATCAGTCGAGCATATCCTCTTCGCCCTTTGCGTAAAACAACGTACTAAATTGCGTTTGAGGTTCAAGGGTACGAAACTAGCAAAATTGATGTTTGTCCCGGACCACGTCTTCTTGCGATATACCCTACTTTGAATGCTCCCATTGGTTATTTTACTCAGTAGCACATCAAGGAAGGGAAGCGATCAACATTGCTTTTGTTTCAGGGTAAATTATATCGATTTGTGCGCCCAATTTACTGTATGCATTAGCGTTAATAAGTTGGTTTGTTCTGATGCAACTGCAAATATGTCGTCTACGTACCGTGTATAGTACGTTATATTATTTATCTGGTGGCTAAGTTGCGTATCTTCTAGTTTACCCATGAATATATTTGCTAGAAAGTAAACCAGGGGCGAGCCCATAGCTACTCCGTCCAATTGTCTGTACAGGTTATTGTCAAATAGGAACTTTACATTCAACGTGCATTTTAGCCATAATTCCTTCAGTGCAGTAACCGGCATTCCTTTGTCCTGCTGAATCAAGGTAATGAATTCACAGATGTAGTATACTGTTTCTATGACCGGCACGTTCGTGAATAGGGACGAGACATCCAGTGAGAACACCATTATCCCGTTCAAGTAAAGGTCTTTCATGCCATACACGAATTCGAAGGTGTCTCGGAGGCTGTGAGTGGCTATTTGACTCTGCATTGGTTTCAGCGTGTCTGCTAGCCATTTTGCTGTCGCATGGTATGGCGAGTTTCTCATATCTAGGATGGGACGAACAGGCACGCCATCTTTGTGAATCTTAGGCAGCCCGTATAGTCGAGGTATGTGCGAGCCAATGGGACGAAGACGCTCTTAGCCATAAACGCTTATGACGCCATCCTTTTGAAATCTTTTAAGATAATCAGTCAGCTGGGGTTCAATGTCATCCATGCGTGCGATATTTATCCTTTTCTGTCTTGCTAAACTTCTGTTCGTCTGATAAAATGGCTTGCATTTTCGCAATGTAGACGGTTCTATCCATTAAAACAGCGACCGTTTCCTTATCTGGCTTCGTTATTAGGATCTCTTTGTTCTGTCGGAGCTGTCCTAATTTTTCCATGTGGGCTTTCATCAGCAGACCTTGATGATTTTGGCCACTGTTTAAGTACTAATATGAACAGTTAACAGGCGTAGACTTAAAGTGCTGCATAGTTTCGGCTGACACTGGCTGAAGGTCATGTGTTTGATTCAGCAAGTTTTCAAACTGCGTTTCCAGCTCTAGCTGGTTTGATTTCTGGCGGGGACAACAAAATGTTGGACCCAATGGTAAGGCTTCTAGCGAGGTTTTATCGAGATATACAGAGGAATAGTTGTGTACGTACCGACTTGGATCCTCAGTAAGCCTCGATTGTGGTCTGCATTCCTGTGCACTACGAAGAAGAGAAGTTGTCTTGGCTTCTTTTCGCTTTTCCCCGATGGACTGCACATGATTCCGGAATTCCAGTCTTTCGTCTGCATTTGGGTGGTCACGTGTGGCTGCACGTTGGAATAAGTTCATTCTTGGCAAATCTTCTTGAGGTATCACTAGTGATAACCGTGCGACATCTCCGCATTGCTCTCCAGCAGAAAGTTGAGTGCTTGTTTACCTCGACGCATCTCCCGATAAAGCTGGCCCGTTAATTTGCTTCCACAAGCTTGGTGTTTATTCTTAGGAACCCATTGAGCGCCTTCAACACCGCGGGAACTTTGGTTTGCTTTAACTTTGCAAAAAGTCACATTGAACACTTCAGAAAATAGATTGGCGAACATATGTTTGCTTCCGATAAATTCTCGCCATGCCTTTTGATTTATATGGAATGAATAAATTATGGTGGTTGGTGGACAGACGAAGTGTTATCGTTGTCGATTTAACACTAAAAACATGAGGACCAAGTCACAAGTCCAGCCACGCACACCTTATCGGTGGTCTTGGACGCCGGGCCGTCTTGACATTGACACTCTGATCTCAACTCCCCTCACTTCCCCCTAAACCCCCGTACCTACCCCCTCCTCCCCACCGTGACAACGAGAATACTTCATCTGTCCAACAACTACCATAGTTTTTTCATACCATATAAATGTAAAGGCCTGATGAGAATTTATCGAAAACAAGCGTATGTTCGCCAATTTATCGTCAGAAATTTTGAACGGGAATTTTCGCAAAGTTATTACAAACTCTTTTGTTCGTGCATCTCTGGCAACAGTGATGAAACATGTAAAAAGGGTTAAAAGTTGACAACTGCCAGGCCAGTTGGGATCTTACCGTTTTCTCCTTAAGCCCTGCTGTTTTCAGTAAGCTCTGCATTGACACACCTCATCAACTTGTACTTACTGGAGTCTGCGATTCCCGATGGGTGACAACCAGTAAGAATCACTTCCATTCAGAAAAAAACTTTATTTCGATCCATAATCCGTTCATCCAATTGTCCACTAGTCTATACTACAGAAATATGCAAAACTAGCTGCCTTATACATAATCACGCAATTTCCCTCCGATTTTTCCGACCTCTTGCATTTTGCGTGGAAGACTAAGTGGTGTACACTAGACGCTGTAGCTCCGGTAGTGCATTCTGTTCTGATATATTTAATGAGGGCTGCAGTGCATACAGATTTGTTTTTTTCTTGACAACTCCTCAGCCTTTAATATGATTCTGCCCCATCTTCTACTTAATATAACGTATGTATATGGCTCTCCTGGCTGAACTGTCTCTTGGCTTTGGGACTATTTCATTTCCAGGACCCACTTCGTTCATTGTGGCAAGCGAAAACCATGGTGTTTTCTAACAACTGTGGGCTTTTCCAAAAGTCTACCTAATCCCCTCATCTCCTTTCCCTGTACACTGACGACCTACGCTCGCTAATGTTTTTTTGTTAAATAGGCTGATGAAATGGTTGTGGGTCATCTTCTTAAAGGTCAGATACATCTCCAAGCGCTGAAGGATGGGTTGGACCATGTTTCAGCATGTTCATCAGCAAATTGCCTTCTTCTGAACGAGCGGAGGTCAGTCCGGTGCATTATTCGACTGTGACCCTCTCTTAGTCGTGAAAATATTGACATTCTGTCGAAAGAAGTAGCATCTGCTTAATTACTTATTTTATCCATTGTTCTCCTTGAATGGAACCATGTTTTGCTCAAAGTGGAGGATATGTCATTGTAAATAAAGAATTTCTCTCTCTAGACGAGTAAACAAAGCCCATTTTTATGTTTTTCAGGCTGTATTTTCGAATTGCTCCTTGCTTATTCGGGACATGGTCCCTCATCCTCCACTTAGCAAACTAATGAATATAATTGAAGCCTATCGTGACCGCTATTAGAGGTTTTCCCTCTGCTTGATGCTGATTTTAATGTCACTTCATCAGGTCAGTCTGTTCCTGTCGGCCTTAATGTCAAGAAGAACGTTAAAAATATCAATTTTGAAGAACATTGCATAAGAGCAGGTCTTCGGGAGTGGTTTTAGTCTGCACGCTGCTAGTTTTCTAGGTTGTACTGCGGCTTTCGATTTATAAGCTATGAACTCAGGTTGCCATATTTGAAACACAAACTCAGTCTCCCGAATAAACGCCACACATGTGTTCAGTAAATTTTGTATCTGCCAAAGTATAATTGTACAATTGAATCCTCCATTGGGCGACGTACATTATGATGAATTCATATGGCGTTTACTCTTACCAGTTTCATGGAAATATCGATACCCGCGCTAAAGCAAGCAAAAACATGACCATGTATATGTGTTTTACCTTCAATTTCAAATTGCGTCTTGTGTATGCGGGACGTTCTCTTCCATAATCCATTAATGGATTTAAATTAATTTCAGTAAAAATATGCCTTAGCCCATATTCGAAAGGGCTCCTATGCGTATGGTTGAATTAACTTGTACTTCAGAAGCTTAGCTTGTCCATATCAGCCTACTGATTAAAAAGCACATTTGAAATGTACTGACGGTACACAGGATATTTAGAAATGGCTTGGCCGTGTGTCAATTTGGGGGTTCTTGGATAATTGCAGGTCTTGTGCATGTTGGTTTGCTTGGCTGTGTGCTCAGCTTCACATAGTTCATAAGAAAGTTGGCTTTCTGAAAAATGTCCACAATGTACTGATGGTAAAAAGGATATTCAGAAATGGCTTGGCCATATGTTGATTTGAAGATTTTTGAATTATTATAGGTCTTTATAAGTTTTTTTTCTAGCGCGATATTTTGGGCAATATAACGCTGCTGAAGGTATATGATGTGCATTCGGATCGATTAAGCTTATAAACAAATTCGCCTTTCCGAGGATTTTCAATAAATTTGGAAAATTTTATGAATGAATGGGGAAAAAACCAAAATAATTTTTTCTAAGCTTATGAGTGCTAGAGGCTGGGTAGAATTGCATTTCAGAAATATTGCCTTTACTTGTCAGTGTAGTTGTTCAAAAACACTTTTACAATGTAGATTTGAGGAGTTTTAAATGAGTGCAGGTTTCAACCATTTTGGTTTTCTTGCGCATGTTGGTTTGCTTGGCTGTGTGCTCAGCTTGACTTAGTCTATAAGAAAGTCCGCTTTCTAAAAAATGTCCACAATTTTTTTCATGATTTAGCTTCTTACTAAAGTGTTGATACATAAGAGCTGAAATCTACCATCAAGAACATTTGCATGATTTTCTATTTTGATATTTGGTTTAGACTTCGCCTAAGCAAGGTAATAGTTTCTGACTTGAAATGACATCCATTAATTTTCGAGAATTTTATAAAATACTCTGAAAACAAGATGCTGGGATTTCTACATTTTACGTTGGTCAAACTTCAGATTACAGAAATTCTTGTGAGAAAGTATGAAAAAATATATAATAAGGAAATTTTTTAAGCATCAACGTGCGTTTATCGATTACTTTTGCCCCATCAACAAAACAAAATATCAGGTTTTCCTGCTTTCATGTTCTACAAATTGGCAGCTATAAATATTTTTGGATAGACTTCTTCAGTACTGTCAGGTATAATAGGAGCAACGTTGGATATACCTAGCTGACCTTTGCTGCGGTCTTAGCTGGCGAGGAATAGCTTCACAGGTATGTGTCTTGCAGCGCAGTGTAAGCATATTTGTGTTTATGGGGTCAAAGTTACGCTCAGTTTTAGCCTTAATAATCGTCTTGTGCCTACGTTCATATCCAAAAGCTGTGTCCGAGTTACAAATTTACCCATGGCTTGTGTGTGACCTACAAGACTCATAACCACCGTACCTTGCTTAAGTCCATAGAATACATTTTTTGAAGTTTCTAGAAAGCACTTGACTGGTGAACACAATAAACTATAAACTGACAAAGGTTGTAGTCGCGTTCTAAGGAATGAAATTGTCAATGCTTTTAAGACCGAATTACGAAAAGTCTAATCCCTTCAAGCAGAAACCTATCGCTGAAAGTTGCGAAAATGAACACAAGATTAAAACATGATCTCAGTACCGCTTTATTCGGGCATCTCCTGCGTTTTGCGAAGGCCGCCGCAATACGGAAAAGAAAGCCAGAACGCTGTAAACATGTGATTAACCTCGCATTGCCGTGGTCACGATCGAAAAACTAATG
>JAYGXS010000002.1:20617522-20632416 GCA_036362985.1 Ligula intestinalis | reverse complement strand
CATTAGTTTTTCGATCGTGACCACGGCAATGCGAGGTTAATCACATGCTTACAGCGTTCTGGCTTTCTTCTCCGTATTGCGGCGGCCTTCGCAAATCGCAGAAGATGCCCGAATAAAGCGATAATGAGATCATGTTTTGGTCTTGTGTCCATTTTCGCAACTTTCAGCGATAGGTTTCTGCTTGAAGGGATTAGACTTTTCGTAATTCGGTCTTAAAAGCATTGACAATTTCATTCCTTAGAACGCGACTAAAACCTTTGTCAGTTTAAAGAATGGCCACTTCGTTATTTTTGCGTTATTTCTTTAAGTTTCTCAGGATGTTATTGAGTGATATGCCCGATATTTAGTTATTTTGTTTCAAGTTAGTGATAGCAGCAATCCACTAGTGTTGACTTGAGATACAGCCGATAGCAAAAGGCTGGGGTCGTCGCTCAAAACGTGAAGCGTAGGGTGCTTACAGTACGCAGTGCGCGACCGTAAATAACTATAGACCGGTCAGCCTCACCTCAATATCCTGCAAGCTTATGGAACGCATAGTCAAACGCGTGCTGATGCACTTGTTGGAGCAACATCAACTTCTTTCTGATAAGCAGCACGGATTCCGCAGGGGAAGGTCCTGCTTGACCAATCTGCTCTATTGTCTAGAACAATGGACCCGAGCGATCGATGAAGGGAATACGGTGCATACAGTCTTCGTAGACTTCAAGAAGGCGTTTGACACGGTGCCTCATCAAGGTCTCTTATACAAGCTCAGCCGCATAGAGGTAAGGGGAAACCTTTTGCAGTGGATCGCAAACTTCTTGACTGGTCGTACCCAGACCGTATGTATTGGCGAACAGCGGTCGGCGGAGGTAGCAGTTGAGAACGGGGTTCCACAGGGATCTGTTCTTGGCCTTATTCTCTTCCGTATATATATTGATGACTGCAAATTTATTCCGACAACCGTGTTTATGTTTCTGAAAGAAGGCCCAAGAAAGTCACACAGATAGTTTCTCAGTTAATCAATATTGAGACTAGGCGTTGCGCGTTAGTATACATAAATGCCAGCGATTTCGAATGGTTGAACTCTGGCACGATGAGTATTATTTAAACACATACAAGGTGAAAGGCCCTACGGATATCGATTTCCAGTAATAGTTGTAAAACACCATTAAGAAGTTATAATTCCATACTCATTCGTTCGTAGCTGGTGCAAGAGGGGAGTCTGAGAACCCCTGGAAAATAATCATTCATCAAATCACATGCAGCTAGGATGTTATTTGTCGATGGAAATATATGATTACAGAAGTAATTTCTTGCAACATTTCTGACGCAGATTTCATTCATAATTTGCTTCTTTGAATTTCCTTGCGAATTTCGTTACGCACTATTACAGATCACTATAATACGCCTAATAATATATGAATTTATGGGTACCGGCAGACATATTGGAACATAAAATACCGAAAAAACGCCTTGTTTTCGAAGACACTTACCATTTTTCTGGTTTTTATCGAATAAGATAAGCAGGTAGTTGTATGCAGAAAACGTTTCTGCAGGGTATAATTCCACACAGTATAGATATTCATGCTTCATAGCAAGAATATTGTGGGTGGTTTATGAAGTAAAGATTGCTCCTTTCACAAAGGAAGGGCTGGCTTTGGTCGGTAGAAGGTAGTGCATTATCCAAATGTGTAGGTTAGCGAATGATAACGGCTAAATTGGGCTTATATGTGTCCCATGTATCACTTTTGAAGTAAACATTTAGCGCCACAGTTTTTCTTTTGGCATCAACACAGAAAAACGAAGTTAACGCAGAACCACCTTTATTCGACAGCGAAGATGCACGATGTTCAGACATAAACTGTGCCGAAAACCCAAGCTCAGAAGGAAACAGTTGATGCCAAACACGCTTTGTTAATAAACCTGTTAGAGGCAACGACTAAAACAATCGGCATTTAGCGTATGGTTTTAAAGCAAATTCTTTAGCAATCGCAATTGAAATATTCATATTGAAGCACTATTGGTAAACACTTTTAAATGGAACAGTTATACAGACTGTAATTTCATTTGAACAACAGAATTTAGCTACTTTTAAAATTATGCGAAACATTTTAAAGTGACTGTCTGTGGGCATGAGAACAGACTAACCCAGAAAAAGGCACGTCCAACAACCAGTATATCGGTATAACCTCAGACACTAAAGGTTTACTTTGACAAACATATTTGACCGTAGTATTCACCAGCCAAGTGCTTTCTATAAACTTCAAAAAATGTATTCTATGGACGTAAGAAAGTTACGGCGGTTATGCGTCTTGTAGGTCACATACAAGCCATGGGTAACTTGGTCCCCCTAACACAGCTTCTGGATATTAACGTAGTATCAAGATGATCATTGAGGCAATAACTGAGCGTACATTTGACCCCATAAACCCACATATGCTTACACTACGCTGCAAGACACATACCTGTCAAGCTAGTTCACGCCATCTAAGTTCGCAGCAAAGGTCAGCTAGGTATATCTAACGTTGATCCTATTATACCTGACAGTACTGAAGAAGCCTATCCAAGAATGTTTATAGCTGCCAAGTTGTAGAACATGAGAGCGAAAAAACCCGATATTTTGTTTTGTTGGTGGGGCTAAAGTAATCGATAAACGCACGTTGATTCTTAAAGAATTTCCTATTCATATATTTTTCCTTACTGTCTCTCAAGAATTTCTGTAATCTGAAGTTTGACCAACGTAAAATGTAGAAATCCCAGCATCTTGTTTTCAGAGTATTTTATAAAATTCTCGAAAATTAATGGATGTCATTTCAAGTCAGAAACTATTACCTTGCTTAGGCGAAGTCTAAACCAAATATCAAAATAGAAAATCATGCAAATGTTCTTGATGGTAGATTTCAGCTCTTATGTATCAACACTTTAGTAAGAAGCTAAATCATGAAAAAAAATCGTGGACATTTTTTAGAAAGTGGACTTTCTTAAGAACTTAGTCAAGCTGAGCACACAGCCAAGCAAACCAACATGCGCAAGAAAACCAAAATGGTTGAAACCTGCACTCATTTAACACTCCTCAAATCTACATTGTAAAAGTGTTTTTGAACAACTACACCGACAAGTACAGGCAATATTTCGGAAATGCAATTCTACCCAGCCTCTAGCACTCATAAGCTTAGAAAAAATGATTTTGGTTTTTTCCCCATTCATTCATAAAATTTTCCAAATTTATTGAAAATCCTCGGAAAGGCGAATTTGTTTATAAGCTTAATCGACCCGAATGCACATCATATACCTTCAGCAGCGTAATATCACCCTGAATATCGCGCTATACAAACACAACTTTTAAAGACCTATAATAATTCAAGAATCTTCAGAGCGACACATGGCCAAGCCTTTCTTGAATGTCCTCTGTACCGTCAGTACATTTCAAATTTCCTTTAAACCAGTAGGCTGATATGTACATGCTTTGCTGCTGAAGTACAAAGCAATTCAGCCATAAGTAAAGGAACCCCTTCAAATATGGGCCAAAGCATATTTCTACTGAAATTAATTTACATCCATGAATGGAATATGGAGGAGCGCGTTTCACATACACAAAAAGCAATTAGAAATTGAAGCGAGAAAAACAGATACATGGTCATGTTTTTGCTTGTCTTAGCGCGGGTATTGATATTTCCATGATACTATTCGCTGGTAGGGGCATACACAGTATAAATTCCTCAGAACGTACGTCAACCAATGGAGGATTTGATTATACAATTATACTTTGGCAGATACAACATTTACTGAACACATGTGTGGCTATTATTTGGGAGAATGAGTTTGTGTTTTGAATATGTCAACCTGAGTACATAGCTTTAAAAATCGAAACCCGTAGTACAGCCTAGAATACAAGCAGCCTGCAGACATATAAACACTCCCGAAGACCTGCTCTTATGCAATGTTCCCCAAAATCGATATTTGAAACGTTCTTTTTAACATTAAGACCGACAGAAACAGGCTGAGCTGATAGAATGACATTAAAATCAGCATAGTGCAATGGAAATAATGCTATTATCGGGCATGATAGGCTCCCAATTATATTGATTTACATCCCGAAGTGGAACATGAAGAACCATGTCCCTAATTAGCAAGGAGCAATTATAAAATCAAACTGAACAAACATAGAAATAAGCTTACGTGTACCTGTCCAGAGTAAGAGAGAGAAATTTTTTATTCAGAATGGAATGTCCTAAACTTTCAGCAAAAAAAGGTTCCATTAACGGAGAGCAAAGGATAAAATAATTAATTGGAAATAGGACACATCTTTGGGCAGAATTTCAATAGCTTCAGGACTGACAGAGGGTTGCAGTCTAAAATTACACTGGACTGACCTCCGCTCGTTAAATAAAAGACAATTTGCTGACGACCATGCTGAAACGTGGGCCAACCAATCCTTCAGTACCTGGAGATGTATCTAACATTGAGAGGATGGCCATAAACCATTTTATCAGCATATTTAACAAGCAAACATTGCAAAACACTGTGGTTTTCACTCGCCGCACTGAATGAATTTCCTGCTCAAAATAAAATAGTCTCAAAGCCAAGAGACACTACAGCCGGGAGCGCTGCATGCAGATGTTACATTAAAAAGAAAATGGGGGCGAATCGCATTAAAGTCAAAGAGTTGTCACGAAAAATACATCCATATGCACTGCAGCCCATATTAAAGTCTCTCGGATAAGAATGTACTACCAGAGCAACAGCATGTAGCGTACATCACTTGGTCTTTTACGTAAAATTCAAGGGGTTGGCGAAAATCAGACAAAAATGGCGTATTGATGTATAAAGCAGCGCGTTCTACACATTTCGGTAGTGTCGAAGAGTAAGCAATTGGACGAATGGATTATGGATCAGAATAAAGTTTTTGTTTTTTTCTGAATGGGACTGATTCTCACTGGTTGTCACCCATTAGAAATCTTAGACTCCACGATGTACAAGTTGATAAGGTGTGTCAATGCAGAGCTTACTGAAAACAGCAGGATTTTAGAAGAAACGGTAAGATCCCAACTGGCATGGCAGTTGTTGAACTTTGAACCGTTTTAGTATGTTTTATCACTGTTGCGAAAGACACACGAGCAAAACAGTTCGTAATAAGGTTGTAGCATATGTCATAGGATGGGAGTCATTACATTGTGGGTCAAATTAGCATTTATACGGTGTATTTCTTAGTCCGCATCTGCATGTGTTAGTGTATTTCGTTGACCACTGATAGGATTAAGACTCTTCAAAATTTTGTTCAAGGAGAGAATAGAGAAAGCAACAGAAGAAGTTTAAAACTGACTAACAAAACCGTCGTTCAGCCTGGAAATCTCACGCTTTATTAAGACGTTCACATCCTGTAAACTTTTACGTAGATAAAGTTTATAGACCAATTCGTTTTGGCTTCTTAAAGGTTAAAGATGGGTGGTCTAACCATAGCAGTGTCAAGTGGAAAACACAAAGCAGCAATGTTATTTTAAAAAGTGTTCATATAACTGGAGCGTGACTTGATGTTTAAGTGTTCAAGAAGGGCAGGAAGCTTGTCAGATTGGAAGGTCTGTAGGAAGCAAATGTAAGGCGGGGATGTGTCAGGAACCTTTGGTGTTTCTCTCGGGTTTTGCTTTCACGCATTTCCTAGAATAACAATACTGCGAATCCTGCGAACAAATTTCAGGAATAAATTTAACTTGATAGTTAAGCATATATATGGACAGGTTATTTTGATCAACTGAGTGGATTTAATAAAAAGAAAGGCTTAAGTTTTGTAAACGGCCCTCCTATTTAAAGTTTATGGTGGAAAGAGTCTCTCACTTTTGCTTAATCACGTGCTTGTTTATATAAAAGATATTCCGTATGCTATAAGGACAAACAGGATAAAAATTTCTTCATATATACATTGTGCTGTGCAAAAAGTCCATAATTAGTAAAAAAGGTGGAATAATAATCCCTTCCAGTAATAAAAAATTTTGTGTGAAGTTTATCAATTGGAACTTAAGTTATGTTGAAGGAATCTCATTAATTTTCAGAAACAAGCAGCGCTAGAATTAAAAAAAATAATATATTGCTATTTGGTGATGTATTTTGCAAACAAATGCAGTAACAAAAACGTTTCGCAAAAACATTTTCTTTAAACGGACCTCTGGTCGCGCGCGTTAACAAAGTTTCTACATTTAACTACGGAGGCAGCCAACGGAAGGCCTTGTTGAATGTGTGTCATGTTGACATATAGTTTTTTTGAACAATATATTCTACTCAAGCGTTATTTAGATGTGGAACATATAGGAGAATAATAAATATTTCAAAAAATGATCATAGACGTGGCCGTTCTTGCATTCGCACTTTTATACTGGATCTTGTAATAAATATCTTAAAGCGTAAAAAATCCGTTATAAAGAGAAAGTTATGTACTTTAATCTCAAGACAAATCTAGTCGTGTTTCTTCAAATACTTTAAGGAAATACTCAGACGTCCCCAATTTCCCTATGAGATTACCTTGGCGATAATATACGCAACAGTTTCACAGCTAAATATCCAAACAAGCACTTTTAAAGAGGTAACCTACTATAGAATCTTTTTATTAATCTTTGGGATAACAACAGCGGACATTTTGCATGCTCAAAAGAATTTCCATACTTCACCAACATGGTTATCTGTTAACTTATTTCAAAGAATTTGACGTAAACTTTGAACAAACAGACAATTTGCAAACTTATCAACGAATATAGCAAAAAACTACCGAAATGAAGAGACAATTTATGCAACCATTTTCAATAACTGCGTGTCTAATCATTTCCACATATGCAACATATTTTGACTAAAGGCAAGTTCCTTTGTATAACGAAAGTGGTTGCTCCAAGTGTTATACTTAACAAACTAATTAAATTTATTGTAGTAATCTATAGCTATTTTTGATGTCTCCACAAGCTCTCATTTGTCGTGATATTTTATTTTTTCTGATTAAACAATTAGTACTTCTTATCTTTCTTTTAAGTACTTAATATGCCTAATGATACACATGATTTTTAAGCACCTTGGGATGTAAAGGAAGAATTTAAAAACTGACATACATAATGCCTTTAGAATTAGAAAAAACTCGTCTTGATAAACGCTGTTTCCATGGTGTTTTTCACTGACAAGGACAAAGAATGAAAAGATTTTTAAAAAATAGTGGTCACCCGAAGAAGGATCTTCAGTTTCAGTTTCAGTTTATTTGGTGAGGATAATAGGCAATGCCTTTGAAAACCCTATTTAGCATGTGTAAATTTACCACTACTAACATAGTATTGGCAAACAGTGAGTAGCATTGTTATTACAATATATGTCTGGCTTTTTTAGAGGTCAGACTTGGAGGGAGGAGAGTAGCATTGTTTTTTACAATATATGTCTGGTTTTTGGAGTTCAGACTTGGAGAGAGGAGAGGGGACGCATGTAATTATCCAAGCGTTGTTTGTACATTTGAAGGGAAGTTGCCTCCACGACTGACTGTGGAAGGTTATTCCACTGTTGTATGACACGTTGCGTGAAGAATTCAGAGCGGAGGTTTAGCTTGGACATTTTCGTGCGCAGCTTCATTGTGTGCCCACGGAGATGAGGCGAGAGGTGCCACTGAAACATGTCTTCGAAGCGTAATCCTTTCTCAAGACCGTTTATTATCTGGTTTAGCAAAATTAAGTAATCTGTTAAAAGTGCACAATGGGCTGGCCAAGCCGCTTCTTTACTGCGAGGAGCACTTAAACATTAAGAGTGAATTCCTCAAACTTATGGTACATTGTGATTTCATTAGCCAGCCTCCGATGCTAACCTTCCAGCCTTCGGTCATATAAACTTCCAAAAAAAACTTTTCAAAACATACGTATACGGCAAGATATATTGACGTTAATAATTTTATGGCAGCTTATCAGCTGCATCTTGTCGCTGCATGAGAAAGATAACGAAGATAACATGCAATCATTTTAAATTTAACAGAATTAGTGAGATAACAGCACGTGTCATAGTCCAGTGTAAATAACGATCAGGCAAAGGAAACTGCATTAATCACCATTTAGGAATCAAGGGTGGTAGGAATTAAGAAAAAGTAAACGAAAATCACTTGGGGATTAAAACTAAGTAACCAATTATCAGAGTAATGGGTGCTTCACCACGTGGTCAAGGTGCCTGCATAGGCCAGGTTTCTCTCGTCCTATGAAGTTAGCTTCTAAATATCGCAAGGTTTGAATTGTTTGGGACCTAACAAGTACTCAAAACGCTGTTTTGACGTTAACCGAATGACCGCTGTTTAGGAGATGTCTGTTCGCAAGTATTCTGCGCGTGCTTTGGTAGTGGGTAGATTTGATATTCGGGGCCTATATCTTTGAATTGCTACCAAGGTTTGTCGATAATGTCGGAGAGTTAAGACCCCAACTGAATACATTGAAGCTCATGATATATCTGTGCGAAGTCCTCATGCTGTGCATTTGGTCAGAGGCCTTGCGGGTGGACATTCAAAATATAATGTTTTGTCCCACATATGATCGACAGGTTCACTGTAGCCTTGTGGTACTAAGCAATTCACGACTTTGATATTGTCAGGCGACTAAATGAGCAAAAATTTGATTCAGTTCATTCGATGGTACTTAGAATTTTGTGTAGGAAAATGGATATGCTGGGTAAGAAGCAGAGTTTCTGCAGAAGCTAGCGGATCGTATATATTTCGGCGCAAACAGACCGGTGATGAAAATAATCATTTATCAAATCAGATGCAGCTAGAAAGTTATTTTTTTATGGAAATATATGAATAAAGACGTAATTCCTTGCAATATTTCTGACGCATATTTCATTCATAATTTGCTTCTATGAATTAAGTTGCGAATTTAGTTACGCATGATTACATATCACCATAATACGCTTAATAATATATGAATTCATGAGTACTGGCACACATATTGGAACACAAAATACCTAAAAAACTCCTAGTTTTCGAAGAAAATTTAGATTTTTTCTGTGTTTTATCTGCTAAATTCCACACTTTCTGCGGCCTTACAAGCCGAACATTTCACAAAAAATGTCATATAAACTTTCCCTTAAAATCTACTTCTAGTTTTAATCTTTATAATATTTTTAAATTTGTTCTCTGTTATTTGTGTGAACCTTAACATTTTTTCTTTGATGATTATTGATTCAAAGTTCACTATTTTGAGTGGATTGCACATGATATTTATTGACCCTTAAAAATTGCTTAAATCCCTTGACGAGGTAAACATGCACTGTGGGTAAGAGCTTGCCGCGTGTAGGTAGTTTTAGTCACGTCCCACATATTTTATGCGGTAAAACAAAACGTGGTAAATAGGCTTTTGTTACTGTTTTTGGGGCGAAAAGTGTACACATTAGAAAAGAATAATTCTTGAAACGAAAATTATTCCTTATTGTTGAAAAGAAATACGATTCCCTTAAGTTGGCTTCAATTGAATTTGAGCAACTTGAAACGAAATATTCGAGTTCTGGTCGGGATATGCTTTAAACTTTGCTTACCTATTTTGAGCTTGTCAAAAATAACAAGCATGTGTTAGTGCATATAGGGCAAGCTTTCACCTGACGATCTGCAATGTTTCATCTATCGACACAGCAGGCTTCTTAAACACCAAAATCTAAACATAGCAACATCCGTATATCCTAATACAGGACGACTTCACCAAAGGAGCAACGGACTGCAGAGCGTGAAAAATATCAATAAGAAGATGAAGTAAGCACACTTCCCACATCATTTTGTTATCGATCTGAAATAAGATCCCATGATAATGAGAAAGGTATTGTCTAGTTCTGGTGCGGCTGCTGTTTTGATATCATAATTAGGCAGGAATTCTGTAGCCAAGTTAATTTGCTGACATGCCCTTCACTAAAAAAACATGTCACGGTTATAGAACAACTTAATCAAGCAAATGCACAGTAGCCAGTGAAAAAACCACTTGGCACGAGTGAGGAAAGGTTACCTTTAAGCCCAGCTTCGTCTACTCTCCCTGGAAGTTCTGCTTAGTAAGAAGCACATTTATACATATTTTTGGAAAACCCTTCAATATGATTTACTCGAATTGTTGAAAGTATATTGAGTTAAATTAAGGCCTGTCAATGCAACCGTGCAAATGCTTGTGTTGACATCACTTGCACCTACGGCCTTCAGGCACCGAAGTGTTTGGTGATAGCAAAGTGAGAAAAGAGTTTTAAATAGGCTGTTGGACGTCAACATGTTAGCGGCTTTAGTGTTCGCTAAAATTTTTACTGAAAGGCTATCTACAACCTTATACCATCAGCAAGGTGCGTGGTCAGGGCGCTTGCCTCCGACTGGCGAGAGCACGTGTTCGAAACTCGAATGCGCCATCAATTTCGGCATTGGACTTGAAAGTCACTGAATGGCGACGGCGAGTACGCCACAAATGACCATTCTTTTATCCCATTTCTTTCGCTGTAATGCCCTTAAAAAATCCTGTATGAAATATATAATCCCCTATACATATTTAGGACAGAATAACGGACTCTAATGGGGAAATGCTAAGTCAATCTTTGTGAAGTATTATAAGTACATGGCAATTTTATTACATTCAACATTTCTTATGTAAAGTTCAATTCTTATCACTTGTCTTAATTTACTCTTATTTTTGCCTGTTACGATGCAGCTTAGCTTCTAATTCTGCGGAACTAAGTCAAACTATAATAACCTTTATCGTTAACACATATGTATCTCAGTGGAAAGTACGGCGCCACTTTGGACTATTCGGGGATCTCATGAAATTGTATTTACACAGAAATCCAGTAAAAAACAGGCATAATGGAATTGAAGTCATTAAAGTGCATACCACCTGCAATATAAAAAGACTCCTTGCCATGAAACATACCATTTTTGGTGTTAACGTTCACGTCCAGTTGGCCAAGTAAGATTAATATTGTCAAAATCCATGCGGCGCGGTGACATTTTATTTTCGTTGTCATCGTTTGCATATGACGTTAACTCTGCTAAATTGCCATCTACTCCTATATTCTTTGATTATAATTATTATACAACCTACATTTTATGATCTCGCCCATAAATTAATGATAGTTTCAATAATAAATAACAAGCTACTCTGCTAAATTCCAGGCGTTTTGCGGCCTAATAATCGAAACATTTTAGAATGAATGTCATATAAACGTTCCTTTAAAATCTACTTCTAGTTGTTATCTTTATAATATTTTTTAAAATTTGTTCTCTAGTATTTGTGTGAACCTGAACATTTTTTTCGTTTATGATTATACATTCAAACTTCACTACTTTGAGTGGATTGTACATGATATTTGTTGACTCAAAAATTGCTAAAATCCCCTGGAGAGGTAAAAATGCGCAGTTGATAACAGCTCGCCGTGCGTAGGTAGTTTTAGTCACGTCCCACATATTTAATGTGCGTAAACAAAACGTGGTAAGTAGGCTTTTGTTACTGTATTTGGGGCGAAAAGTGAACATATTAGGAACGAATCATTCTTGAACCGAAAATTACTTTTTATTGTTGTAAAGAAAAACGATTCCTTAAAGTTGGCTTCAATTGCATTTGAGCAACTTGAAACGAAATATTTAGGTTCTGGTCGGGATATGCTTTAAACTTTGCTAACCTATTTTGAGGGTTACCCCATGGCATAATGAATGCGTAAAATCTTGCTTCTGTAGTCCTTGACATCATTGTAAATATCTTCAATGTTTGGCAACATCTAAGGTCACCAAAACAAGTGCTTATTACCATAAATAAAATGAACTTAAAGTAGAGTTTCTCTTAACGGAAGTCTTTCGCAGGATTAAATCCCTCAGTAAATCAAAACAACTGGGACAAAGATATGCTTAACCACCGAGTCAAGTTGTGTAATAAAGGTAACAGGCAGCCTTTTGCCATACTTTATATGTCATTCGATTTGCTTATTACTGGTAGTTTACCTCAACTACTCTTCTAGAGCACGTTACGGAACTCCAGTTTACAAAAAGTCTTTCATACCGTCAAACTCTAGGATTGGTTAGTGTACAAGATCTGCTCGATAGTTCATAATACCAATATAAACATCATAGTTCGAAGTTTCGCCTGGTGTATAGCACGCTTAGGCATTCTGCTGTAACTGTGGCGGACAAGTAAATAACTTGCACCCTGTTCCCTACAAGTCAGCTATTTTTAACATTCTTTCAGTGCCTACTACCTCTTAAATTATTGCTTACTTGCAAGTTTGTCGTCCACATTGCGCTTAGTTGCATTAGTCCAAGCGGGCATTTACTGTCATAGGTTTGCAATTTTAGTGATGCATTTACGAAAACTGACCTATTTGGGGATGGTATGAAGGACTACATGAGTGAAGAAGATCTGCAGACACAATTTTCGACATTCGGAGAGGTTTTACATGTGCATCTGAACATGACTCCCGCAACAAACAGGCATAACGGAAATGAATACGTTTCACACATCTCCATCAGGGATGTGGATAGTATTCTGAAGAGGCAAATTCTCATACACGGCATCCAAATTAACTTAATGCAACAGATTTCAGATGATAATGATGACAATGATGATGAATATGACAATGACGATGAATATGACGATAACAGGGAACATGATCCTGAAGAGTACAATGAACATTATTTAGAATTTTCGTTTTTCCTTCTCTGTTTTCAGTGTGTATTGATTTGTTCTGAGCCTTTCTGTATGAATTATGTAGAAATTCTACCGATTGTTTTATATCTTCATCCATTTTCACCGCCCACAGATGGTAATGCTTAATGTTTATGCCTGTATATAATCCCCGCTAGGTTGGTGGTCCACATATCCGTTGACGAGCACGTGAAGATAGCCAAAAAATAGCTTAACAAGACCAGTTAGGTCTGCTAATGGGTTTGCATGCCGGAGAATTAAGCGACTGAGGAACAACCATTTAAAATCAATGACACGTCTTCACCATTTTGTATTCGTTCTGACTTGCCATTCCTCAGCGTATTACATAATTCACATGCTAGATCACCCCGCTGTGTGAAAAAGATTTCCTTCTGATACAGTCTACGATAGGCCCTACACACTCTGCCAACAATAAGCGGTTTGTTTTGCATACATTGCATGTTTTGCTCGTGCCCATTGGTCCACGCCATCCAGACCTTACGACACAGCCAATCTGTTAATCTCCGACGTCATCTACAACAAGTGATTTAGCGGGAATATGGAAAATATCTCACCTTTGAATGAAGGAACAGATTACCCAGTGGTTTTTTGGGGGGGTGGTAGCGTTCCCTATCTATAGAACACTTTCGCTGACTACACAATACATCGTTCAAATGAGCAAACGGGTATTTTTTCACAGTGCCGTAATTTCACTGTAGGCCTCCATGGAATGTAAATTACAGCGGTTAATGTTATTGGCCTTGCGTATCATTAAAATATATTTAAGAATTCCGAAATTCTATCGGCATCGATTGTGCCACATAAAAGAACAAAGCCGCTTGGACTTTCTGGTAGGGTAGCGTATAGTGAAAGCGAAGATGGAAAAAGAGTTGCGACAATGTCTATGTGCGCCAACATATCAGCGGCTGTATATAGTACGGCATATAAGTTATGAAGATGAGAAGGATTTACTCTCTCGCTAATCACCATTCATTATGGTAATAATACTTATTATTATGTTGTAGATTCTTAAGCCGTTTGACTTAGAATAGGATGTCGGCCTTTCCTTCTGATAGCTGTTAAAGCATTTTCGATGTAAAACGTGAGTTCCGTAGTAGTGTGCAGTTTCACTGGCTTTATAAATTCAAATATATTTGTGCATTATGTATTTCCTTTGTAGTATATAACACATTTTTTAAAATCTTATTATTAAATGTGTTTCTACTTGTGATGTTTTTTACGATTGTGGGGTGTTGATTCACGAAACATTGTATCTGCCCATTGATTAATGCTGCCTACACGGCACACCTTACTTTGCCTAATTTTTAGGAAACCATGTGACTTGTTCCTCAATCCCTTGGGGTGAACGTTCTTTTTCATAAAAAATCTGTTAACAGCAGGCAGTTTGTAAACGTCCCATCGGTTGAGTGAACAATTCTTTAAGATCAGATGCCACATGTTTCTTACGTTTTTGATGTAAGGATGCAGTGATCAACAGCTCTGGCTTCGTCAGTGGCCAAACATGCGTGCGTTTTCCGTCATTTCATATTTTAGTGGTGCGACTAGAAACAATGTTTAGAACTCATGAACTGTATTTGAATATCGCACCATATAAGAAATTAGCATATCTGGTTTATGAAAACTAACTCGGGCCTTATGGTGCATATTATGTAAGTAAGAAGAAAAATGGTCCGAATTCTTTTAATCTTCATGCTTAAAAAATAAGTATTATTGTCTGCGCTACACCAATGTTGCCCAGCATTTTGCATGAAGCATACCAGCTACTGTCCATTTCTGAAGCACTAATTAAGTCAGCTTAATGCGGAGTGTTGTCTATTATATATTATTATATATAATATATATTATATATATATCAGTAAGTGGGGAATGACAGCATCTGGGGGTAACTTGATACAGAACTGTTTCGGGCTTATTAGCCTTCATCAGCCAAGCATAACCCTGAACACCAGCTGGTCGGACAACACAAACAAACGCACTCACAAACGGCGCAGTTGGTCCACCAGTGGTGTCTATCAGATGGGTCATAAGCACTTCATCGAACCGCAGTTCATCAGCGCCTCGCCACCTGCCATTTGCTGTCACTGCTGATCGGGTATATATTCACTCAGGAATGTGCGAACACCGATCGAATAGACTTCCGAACTAAACAAAGTTACTGCTATTATGACTTGGCCGGAATCGGCCTGGCAGGCGGTCACCCGTTGGGGACCTCTGACCACCACACGAACTTTGTTTAGTTCG
>JAYGXS010000002.1:20580950-20617122 GCA_036362985.1 Ligula intestinalis | reverse complement strand
TCACCCGTTGGGGACCTCTGACCACCACACGAACTTTGTTTAGTTCGGAAGTCTATTCGATCGGTGTTCGCACATTCCTGAGTGAATATATATATATATATTCGTACCATCATCAATTATTACCAAACGTTCTAAATTACTTACCGATTCTGACAATCTGTCTGATTTATCTACTATACTCTACCTTTTACTATGTGGCTCAATTTCGAACTCTGCGAAACCAAATGATAATGTTACATTCTATATCTCTGGGCTGAAGGATTATATAAACAAGTGGAAAATACGGCGTTACTTTGAGCAGTTTGGGGATGTCATGAAATTATATTTACCCAGAAATGCGATAACAAACAGGCATAGTAGAAACAGATTCTTTACACTGTGTACGACATGGGATAAAGCAACGCTAATTGCCATGAAACATGTCCATGTCCACGCCGAGTTGCGGAGTTAACATGAATATAACCAAAACCCATGCGTGCCGGTGACTTTTATTTTTCATCGTCACCGAATAAATGTGTCGTCAATTGCGTTCAATTAATATCTTATCATAAACTCTTTTTCTAGTGCATTTGCAAAACTGCGCATTCTGATCCCGTCTATAAGCCTTTAAAAAATGCTTTTCATGAATTAATGAAGTCGTAAGTAATTTCAGTTACCTGCTCTATGGACTAAAACCACTGTCTACGGCCGCTCACGCTTAACAACCCTCTTCTTTTTGTTGTAAATGTAAATTTTCTTACCATCTGTTAACCTTTATTCGTATAAACTCCTGCATTTATTATTTCTATAATAAACAATCCGAAATTATGTTCCTTAAGCAATCAACTGGATTATTTTGAGTTGATTTTATTTGTCTGCTTTCTCGAAAGTTATGCGAAATGTTTTTGGTGAATTTGAATGAGCTCTTTCTTTTAGAAAGTTGCGTTAACTTTACTTCTAAGTTATGCGTGCCTGACTTTTTCATAAGACAAAGGCTAGGTAAATGAGTAAACAAAGTTGCATTCCGGGATGCTATGGTTAAAATAATGAAGATTTTTTGGAAAATCGAGTTGTACTCATGAATTTTCAAAAAGGTATCACTTGCTCGTTCAGCATAAATGAAAATTTAGAGATGGGAATGTCGCATTAGAGGTTTCGGCTGCCACAGTCACAGCGAAAGGGATGTGATTGGGCGGTAGTGTTAGATGAAGAGACGGTTGCGGCGATACGAGGCAAGCAAGGGATGGTATCGAAGCTTGGCACTCGAGTCCGACTAGTATTAACGCACAAGGCAATTAGAGACTCCCGTTTCAGATCTCATCAATGTGTATCTACAATTTTACATGCTCCCATGGGGCCAGTTATATTGTTTAAATAACTAGGCGGTTATTCAAACGCATGTGGTAACACCATCCTGCCTGGCTGAAGAAAGGTGAAGTTAAGTCAATATGTAGTGCGAATTTGGCCTACTTGGTTGACAGTGGGTTACCGGGTAGACGTAAGTTAAGCGTTTCGAGTCTTCTATAAAGTACTAGCAAATCACTCCAAATTCCTGCGTCAATGGATACTTGCAACGGCAGAAGGCGCGGCCATTCGGCTCACAAACCTGATATTGTGTGTGCAGAAAGCCTTTGTGTTGGCCGCAAGGCTGCTGTGGTTGAGAACAAACTCAACATCCGTCCGCAAACCTTCTGGCATGCCGCAAGGTGATGAGCAGACAATGTCGACTGGTGTCAAGATGCGAAGCGACGAGACTATCAATTAATATGAAATAATGTTTGGGACACTCCCTCTTCCCATTGTACCCCTTTGATCTCTTTTTACAGTTTCGATTCTCCTGACCCATTTAAAGCCGTTAATTGATTGCCCAAACTTAAACTATTTCTCCCCCTTTATGTTATTGTACAGGCCTGATGATGAATTAATCGAAAACTTTCGTTTGCCTATCTTGCCTTCTTGAATGCTTAAGTAGGTATCATCGCTGAACTTAAACAATCCAAGGACACGTAGATCTTGATTCACACTAAACGGCTTTTTACGCATTAGCAAAAAACCTGTGAATAGCTTGAAACAACAGCAGGCTGTGCGTACTCGGTTTGGAAAAAAAGGAAAATTCTGAAAATATGAAAATTGGCCGTACCAGTTACGCCTTATGTTTAGATGTAGAAAACGCCTGCTAATGCAAAGAACCGAATGATGAAAACAGCCCAACTGAAATTATTTTGGAAAAAACATTCAGCAAAATGTTCGGATACATATTCTTCTATAGCATGTACCATTTAATTTATGGTGGTAAACGAACACCCCAAACATACAATATGTACTCTAACACTTTTACACCAGAATCGATAGTCGTTTTTTCCGTCTATACATTGCTTAAATTATGCTATAATAAGGCAGCCAGACCTTTCCTTGGTTTTTCTACTGGGAGGTCAGAGCATTAAGATATTTCGTTTACTCACGTGCTGACATGCAATGAAATTATCAGATGCAATCGACATCGCTGGATTTTTGTACACTAAGAAACATTTCCTTCGGTGCTATTTATTTGTCAATGTTTTTGGATTTCGTTCATGATGAGCTTAAGATCTTCATTAAAAAAGTAACTAACACTTAAGGAGTTTCACTGGCTTCAGTCGATTGTCCATTAACATGGACTACCTGTAAAGTGCTTACCAAAACCTTTACATATTTGGCATTAATTGAAAGCATCTGAATAAAGAGTGATGTCTAAAAAATATTTTTATTGTATTGTCTACTGGTGTCAGTGTTTAAGAAGCACCCAAACACATCAACATCCTTCCGAGTAAAATGACGCTCCACAATAAAAGTTAGAAAAGATATACATATGATTACTATAAGGACTTTCCATAAAAAATTCCTTCTTCACAAAAGAATTTACTTGTATATGTCGGCTTCGAAATATCTGCATAGTTTTCCTTTTTTGTAGATCAAGTCAAAATGTTTGCCAGCTCTTTCACTTCTCTAAAATATGAATATATATTCTGCGGAAAACTGAGAAAGGAACTCTTTTGTGTTTACCGGTAACAGTTAACAAAGAAAGTAAAAAAGACAGAATATAAGGACATATTTTTAGAAAACTAAAAATATTCTGCGCATTCCGTTTGAAAGTCTTCTTTGATTGATGCTGCTCCATTGAAAGAAAGTGTTGCATGTTATGACTTGATGGATAAACGCAAAATGACGTAATCTGTTCTTAGAATTTTTATAAGTTAAGTGTTTCCGCATTTCATAATAATCTTTTAGAGTGTACCTCTCATAAACAAGGCTTTTTCCGTGGCGTTTACTAGTGTACAAATTTCTGGAATATCAACAAACGTTGTATTTGGCCACATTAAGCCGCACTTTGCCCCAAGAATGCTGCTCAGTACAGTGATTATTGCTAGTTAACATAATCTTATACCTCAAGTGGACACAATGAACAAGACTAGCAACGCCAAATGTGTGCTAAATCATCTACCCACATTTTGCTCTTCACTCCGCATATTATATACGGTCTACTGCACTCTTTTACAAACTTCTAGAATAATATTGAAGATAAAAAACACCGCCTGTTTGTCAATCATATCTAAAATATCTGACTTGAACTCAGTTCATGCATTTTAATTTCTTCCTCGGATGTTATCCAGACAATATGATAGGGATTTGTGGACCGAATGGTGCCCTGATGAAAATAAATCAGGCATAAATATATGCCTTGATTTTTATTTAGGTCTGTACATACCACTCATCTGTAAGTAATCGTGAAGAGGTGCACTGTTTTCCAAAGTTCTTATATCCGATAATATGATCTCTTAAGGACTGTACAAGTGGGTTGCAATAAGGCAGCTTTCACGCGGTCAAATCTCACTAAACTCACCGATTATTCACCACCCTGTTTTAGGAAACTGCTGTCACGTAACTCGTCGGTATTTATATTGCTGTACGGTGTGATAAAAGCTCCTTTATTAATTCTACTAACGAGAAACTATAGCATGTTTTTTAAAATGCTTGCATTAACCAAAAAGTGCGCTCGGGCTTAGTGTGAGTGACGCTTTTGCGCGAAACAAGTGAGAATCCCACGCGAATTAAATGTCAACTCATACTTTACGTGGTTTTGCCTTACAAAGTCTTTACTGGCCACAATATTCCTTTTCATTTGGATGGCCTGAAAATTTTGACCGACCAGACTGTTGTTCCCGCTGAATTTATATGCAACGGTGCGCCTTTTGACAAGAGCAGAATAACAATAATGCATTTCACAGTGCCAATTTGGCCAGAAGGTTCGAACAGTTTCAGTTTCTGTCTGTATTGTCCCTTTCCTGGATGATATAAAGACTCTGTGTGACTTGAAGATCAGTCAAATCAATCGGGTTTTTAAGCGCTGGAGGACTTAAACGAATTTCACTGTCTTCGCGTCATCAGTCTTATTTAAAGATAGCAGTCTGGCGAAAATAAACCTAGGCTAACCAATAAGGACACAAAATAATTCCGTGCACATTTTCTGGATATGTGTATATGGAGCCTTTGGACGATGACTTTTATTAACTAGATGTTAAGGATATATGCTCAGGTGACTCATCAGAAACGGTCGCTGTGCTACGGCAAACGTAAAAAAATACCTGCCTATTTTCTTCCGGCAAACCACAAAAAGGTAACTGATAATTGGCATCGGAGTGTATAACCGCTTCATTGGCATTGCCAGCAGCGTGGGAAGGTTCATCCTCCATTCTGCCTTGGCCAGCGGAAGGTTTTTGCATTTGCTACTAGATGAAGGCTGACGAGAGAACCTCGATGGTCTCGGCGACATATTAATGCTTCCAAGTGTACAATAGTGACAGCCTTAATATATTCGCTGCCTCTTAACGATTTGGCTTCCCCATACCCACCATAAACTGCTTGTAGCCTAAAGGCTGTTTTAGGAACAGACGAGATCGCCTGCTTTCTAGTTGGAGTACGGCTGGCAGCACTATCCAACGTTAAGTTGATTAACTGATTATCATGCCACTTTTAGGACGTTCAACCCACTAAATGTTAACGGTTATTTAGTGCATTGAAGGGGAGCAGTCAGCAAACTGTGGAATAAGTGTTTTTCAAACGTTTTATTAGGCTGTGTGGGTAACTGGATGCACGTGTATTTAATCCAATAACATCCGCCTAAACCATCGTAGTGTATTTGGCTAGAGCGTTGGTTATACTTTAGCCTTCCCTATTGTAACAGGTGTAAATGCCCGAAGCTCTTTTACTGAAAGAAAAAAATTGTAATGCAAAAGCCCACCATCCCAACATTTTGACAGGCTTTTGCGTACATAAAGAACATCTCTCTTGCTTCCAGTCTTTGTTTCAAACTAACGAAAATGCGGAGGCATTTTAAGAAGTCAGAACACTCCCCGTAATCGGAAGAAGCGTTTCAATTCCTTTGCCCTGTCTATTGTTTATGCTAATCAAACAACTACACAGGAAACACCGAGGGTGATTTCCTAACATACGCTGATATACAGATGACACAGCAATGCTTCAGAGGAATAAAACCAAATAAAAAGGTACAGCTCCTTTACAGCGGCCTGAAAGTCACACCTTGCACAATCGAGAAGGCCGACACTCTCACGTCAAATGGAAAATTTCGTATTCCCCGAGCTGTTTCACTCATCCTTGTTTTCCCCGCAATCACCTATCATGCACAATTAACACAAGTCACCGAAGATCACGTGACATGTCGACGTATGTGAAAGAGTTATACTCTTTCGCTCATCATTATTGACTGAAATTGTGATATTGATTATCATGGAGTATAGAATGAAGTCATTTCAGTCATGATAAGATACGGGCTTTAAATCAAGGTCCATTCTGACCATTAGTAAAACGTGTATATTTTAAATACTAGCTGCTTAAGTAGGATGGATTTTAATCACCCATGTTTTTCTGCCTAAAGTTATTGCTACAATCGAAGTCCAGGTTTAAAGTCTACTCAATATGCACATCCTGTTTAAGGAAAAGGACGTTTTCACCTACACTTCGGGACAAATCTCACATATTTGTCAGAAAATATTGATATAGAAGAAAAACACAGTTTATGCACTATAGGCAGCATAAAAAATTGACTTATACGATGTATCATGTTTAAATATATCAAGGTCGTAAAAACGCATGATTTGCAGCAATTTCAAGAAGGCGTTGTATCCTTTCGTGAAATTCTATGAGAACTCTGCAACCATTTCTTCAAATCGTAGGCAAGAATGTATTTTTCCTTAAACAGGGTGAAAACAACACTGAGTTTCTAAAATGTGAATTCATATCTACCAGTCGCTAGGCTTCATAATCATTCAGCATTTTAGAAAGGCTTTTTAAACCGAAGAACCCCATGATTTAATTTTCTATCATATAAGTGAAAGATTACCAATTTTTATTACTGGAAAACGCTAAGAATCTGAAATACGCGTATTTATGGGTCATTACCCTTCATCGGTCAGAGTTACTTGACTCAAGTATAGCCGCAAAATATGCTGCTACACTCTAGTACAAGATAGGATTTTATCGTGCATACCTTCCACATAATATACATCAATTTAAAAATGCACTCAAAATCAATGACAAAAATGCATACTCCTTAACTCGCCATTTTTACAGAATCAATTTCGTTCGCAGTGGGCAGAAAGAAACTTATCGCAGAGTTGGCATCCTACCGTGACTTTAGATAATGTAAATTGCAATGCATGATGAACCGTATTTTTACCTTACTCAGCGTTGTTTTACGAGTGATTACCAGTCTTTTTCAAATGGTGGAAGGTTAGTTGCAGCACACGCCATACTGCATGCTTACTACAAAGTTAAATTTTGTCATGAGGGATTGCATGTAGGACTTGCAGTGTTTGATATCAGCCTGTTAAAATCATGTTTAAGGAACCTGTTGAGGGATTAACTACAATAGCTTGAATTAGTGTTGCTAACTTATCATTATCAATATCAAAGATTTGAACATCGGTTACCTATACGCAGACTGATTAAAATAACAAATTCTACAATGTGTTTTCCATAGTTTTATTGTTCAAATATACAGAATATTGTGGGTCTTTTGTAAAATGAAGATTGGATCAAAGACTCTAGCTTTATAAGCATCTGAAGTTTCCACTTTGAAACCAAATTGACGCTCGTTGCGCCCACAGTGTGATGAGCCGATTGCGTGAGATTAGGGAACGTGAGACCCGTCAATCGAAAAGAATTTGGTTGGTAGTTTCCATAATGGTAAGTGACTGTTATCCTCGCAGTAACGTTTTCTAATGAAACTTGTACCTGGTTTGTTATTTCCTTCGATGAAATGAATCCAAAACTTCTTGTTATCAGATACTGTGAGAGAAATAAAAGGTCCTTAAGTCCAATATTTAAAAAAAGTCAAATGAGCAGAATAAGTAACAAGTAGAATACGAAAAACGCGCAATGCAGGAGAATATTTTACTTCAGGCAAATTATACCATCTGCGATAAGACGTACATATATTATGCCACATGAATTTATGCTAGTAATAGGAATCCCCACCCATTTGATAGAAAGCACAGGAATGTGGCGCACGGTAAGTTATTTATGCTTTATAGTAAGAATATTTTAGGCCTAGCATAATCTGTCATTTATCGCTTTAAGATGGGTCCTTTCACAAAGGGCAGAGCGAACTGCGGTCGACTCGAAGAAAAGCCATATGCCAGCGCATCCTTCGTTCATGTGGGTTGGCCAATTATTACAACTTATTAGGACTGACATGTACCTCAGTGTACACATTGAGAATTATATATTAAACGCCATAGTTTTCCGATTGGCTTCAGAACGGAAGAGGTTTGAAAGCAGATTAGCTAGCCCTAAGAAAGTTGTATATGCAAATAAACATGCTATCGGAAAACGTTTCTTAATGTGAAATCAGCACATACTGTGTGTTTATATCGGCATCACAATTAAGCTGCTTTTTAGGATTAAGTAAGAATGCATCTTTCAGTTGTACGCCTGCGTGCGTTTAGAAAATGACGTGCTCCTCAAAATTATAGCCCCATTGAAGCCAGTTGGCCAACCTCGAAAAGGAATAATCCAAAAATCGATTTCCTGTATTAAATTAGTCATCGGAGTGCTTTTTGGACTAAAATAAAGGCCTTTCTATAATGGAGTGTCGTGTTCACCCACCAAGCTCTTTTTAGAAAAATGGATTTATTTTTAAGGCAACAGCCTGCGGGCGTTTATAGCACTTGCAGGTGATTAACCAGCTGCCGTTGTTGAAGTTATGTCAAAATCAGGTGATACGAAAGGGATTCACTGATATCTGCCTTACTGTAGGCTTCCACTGACATGTATAAAAATACGGAAAAAATGTACGAAATATAGATGTGAAAAGTCAAAATGGTATAAGTAATGTTAAAAAAACGGAATGAGGATAGAGTATACTTAGGATCTTAACATCTGCTGTGTAATTTTCATGGTTTTATTGTTTAAGAATACAAATTTTTGTGGATCTTACGTAAAATGAGGATTGGGTAAAGGGTTTTAGACCTGCTAGCATTTCAGGTTTTCAATTTGAAAACTCATTGACGCTCATAACGCCCAAATTGTGGTAAGCTATTTTCGTGAGATGAAGGCACAAAAGTCTCGTCAATCGAAACCGATTTAATTTCTGAATTTCCATAATAATCAGTGACTAATGTTCTCGCAGTCACGTTTTCTGAGGAAAACTGTAGCATGCTTCGAATTCTTTTCGAAGATAAGGTCCAGCGTGAGGTGCATTTCCATAGTCGAAAATAAAAACATTTCTTCACTTTAATATAAAAAAGTGAGCGAGCGGAATGTTTAAAAAATATATTACTGAGAAAGTGCACCGATGACGATGTATTTTGTCACTCTTATGCATACTTAGAATAGGATTTCTTACCATGTTTTTAAAATCGACAGAAAGTTTATGGATTTCAGCTAAACAGTAAAAGTGAATTAGATTTCTTTCATAGATGATGCGCGCCATCTCGCAGTTGGTTATTTCAGCTGCTGCGAGGCTCCTCATTTGAAATGCCAACAACTGAACACCTCGAACAGGTTTCAATAATGTCAAGGGAAACAGTCTTTCTAAGGTGCTATCCACAAAACCCATAATTGATGTCTGTTGATCCGTGCATCTTTTGGTGGCTGAGTGCAAAAGGATGAAAAATGAAGTTGATTAAGATGGGAATGCTTTAAAACTAAGGCGTACAAGTTAAGGTGGTTATTATTGACTTAGTTGGCCTCACCTACAGTCAAAAATATCAACAACAAGATTGATTATTCATCACTTTGTCAGAGCAGCCTGAATTCATTTAGGCACTGATAACTTCTGGATATTTATCTGAACCAGAATATGATCAGAAATATTTTAAAAGTCCAAATATTCATGCAGGTGTCATGACTACCCGTTCAATTTTATCCCAAATGCGGAGTTATACTTATGTCTGCTAGCAACCGCTATGAAAAACAAATGCGCAAAGGCTACGCAAAGTATGTGCGAACAATTTTTGTGCAAAATGGATTAATGTGTAAAGCCCTGGTGTGATCTTCGCCATACTAACATAACGAATGATTTAATAAATGGTTTAAGGCTCTGAGTATAAGAAGTGCACCCGTTTAATTGAAACATAACCTAAACCAGATTAAAAACGGTTCTAAATACACATTATATGGTTTACTAAGTGAGGTCGGTTTTTTTTGGCACATTTCGAGCCGCAATAGGGTAGTAAGCGGGGAACTTACCGAATTGACTGAAAGAGGCTGAAACACAGCGCAAGCATGCAATCAGACAGTTTAAGCTCAACCACATTGACCGCGCGACCTCGCAACTGTATTGTAAGTTCGACATCTTGAGTATAAACTATTTACCGTTGCACCAATGACTGTTTGCTGTTTTGGAGAAAATGATGATTGTCTAATTGGCTGCAGGAGTATGTTTAGGCCAATATAATATTGAAACCTTTATTACAATTTAGGGGATATTAAAGGCAAAATCAATTTTTTAAAAACATTTTCAATGATGATATAATAATCGGGAAGCCATTTATTTTCAAGTTTTCTTTGATTGTTCAATGTATCTTATGGCAAAAAGTTAACGCATGTTTGTGCGTGATCCCTAATTAACATTTGCATACTCTTGTTAACTTTAAGCACCTACTGCAGCAAAATTACGATCTGTCTATCTCCAGGATATAACCTGTTCCATACATTGTTTATTCTTAAACGTTCGGTTTTGATTAGCCCAACTCTCACTTCGTATTTTGCCTGAAGACGGATTTGCCTCACCAGCTTTACAACTTACAAAAAACATCCACTGTTTTTCAAGGAGCATTATGCTTTCATTTATTGTCCCCGAATGCATACTACTTTAGTAACTTAATATGTCATAAAATGTGACTTCCATATCGTGTTGATGTATTTTTAACGGCAATTTTAATAAGTAATGGTATTGCACGAAGATGATAATGTGGTGCAAATAATTAAGTATTATACGATATATCGAATTGTTGGAGTGAATGGACAAAATACGTATCGGCATTTTATAGCACACAGAAAAGTCATAATACCATTCTTTTTAAAAATGTGTTCGTACACAGAGAATAATCTGACTGTGCTCTGCATTTTCAGTAGTCAGGTAAATTCAATTAGCAAAAGGTAGACGCAAAACGCCCTTTTTGCAAAGCGTGAATTCTCATATCTAAAGTTAAGATCCTCAGTTATCCAGCGGAAAAAAAGTTTTGCTCACCGAGGCCAGATTAAAGGAGAAGAAATCAGTATTGATGATTTTACAAACATAACTTTCAGCAAACATAGCTCCATTCACGTAGAGAAAATGATAAGCTAAATAAAGAGTCATTTTTAAATGCAAAGGTAAGAGGTCATGTTATACTCACAAATCAGGTTTTTTCGCGACATTCACATCAACTATTGAGACAGGTCGTGTTTCAACTTTTCCATTTCCGCTTCTTTTTACGTGAGGTAGCGTGCTAGTAATGGGAGATCCGAGTGCTGATATGCTGATATGTGGCAAGTCATAAAATTTAAACCTTGACGCATGGGACGGGAAGACTTTGCAGTCATAATTGCAGAGTGGAGAGGGTGAGCGACCTCACTAATTATGCGCTTTTAAACAAATGACCAACAACCATATCATCAGCCTTTTTACAAAACAAGCATTAGTTCGGGGATCGTAGGTCGTCAATGTGGAGAGAGAAGAGATGAGGGAATATTATGGCCCCTCGAAGGAGTCCACAGTTGCTGGGAAGCTCCATGGATTTTCGCTCTTATCACTGAACGAATTGAGTGTGCGAAATCAGGTATCCTCCAAGCCAAGAGGCAGCCCAGCTGGGAGAGCCGCACGCAGAAGTTTTGTTAACAAGTAGATTGCGAGAGATCCTATTAAAGTCTGCGGAGTATTTGAGAAAAGCACAAGCAGTTGGCGTAGTCAAGAAAAGCACAACCGCATGCACTGGATCGGAATAATTAGAGGAAAACGGCAAGCTGAGGTCTTAAGCGACTCGTTCTGCAAGTTTAATAGTGCAGAAGAGCAGGCAATTGGACGAATAGATTTTGGACCAGTGGAGAAAGGTTTTTCGGCATTGGAGTGATTCCCACTGATCTTAATTCATCGGGAATCTTAGACTCCATGTAGGATAAGTTAATGAGGTGTGTCAGTGCAGGTAGAAACTGAAAAGAGCAGGATCTCAGGAGGAATGATGAGACCCTATCTGGTCCTACAGCTGTTGAACCTTGAACCTTTTTAAAACGATTTATACCTGTTTCCACAGACACAGAACCAAAGGCATTTAGTTATAAGGAAATGACGTCTCTCAGAAGATGGGAGGCAGTGGGAATGTGGATGAAATTTGAATGGAAACGGTCTTCATCTAAGTCAGCAACTACATGTGCTAATGTATTGCGTTGACCAGTCAGAAGCTTAAGCCTTCCAAATTTCATCAGAGGAGAGAGGAGCTGAAGACGTAGATGAAGTAAAAAGCTGACTAACAAAAAGGTCCTTCAGCCTGGAAAGCTCAGGCATTATCTGGACGTTCAAATACTTTCGTCTATCTCGCAGACCGAGTTTGAAGAACAATTCCTTCTGGTGTCTCAGAGTTTTTTAGGTGGGGAGAAGGTATTCTGTCAGGTCTAACCGTAACAGTGTCAAAAGCACAGCAGACATAAAGAATGACGTTTAAAAAAGTAGAAAGATGACTACAGCAAAACTCGACATCCGAGTACTCTAGAAGGGTAGAAATATTGCCAGATATGACGGTCTGGAGTAAAGAAATATCATACGGAGAGGTGCCTCGAACCCTTAGTTTCCTCTCAGGAATTACTAACAGCCCTTTGGTAGAGCTACAATAGATCGTTGGTAAGCCCAATTACACAGATTGATCTGAGACTGCCAACGGTGCTCTATTTTTGACCACAAAAAGTTTGGGATGGTTGGTTAATATGTGATCCAGAGCGGCGTCGGCACGAGTGTTGAAAGATACTTAATCGTTAAAACCTAACAGTGTAAGGAGATGAAGCTTTGCACGGTTGAAGTCATCGCTTAAAATTATCACATGTTTACATGACAGTACAGCAAGATTTGGAATGAAAATAAAAAAGGTGCCTAAAGCACGTTGGCATGTATAGGGTGGAATGTAAATGCTAACGAAAATGATGCCTTTAGAATAAATTAAAAATCTAGGCTTGCATAATACAGCAATGGCGTCTATTAAGCCGTCTGAATAAGAGAATAAGGACTTACAATTTGCGCTTCATTGGTGGTTTACAAAGACAGCCACTCCACCGCCTCTGCCACTGGTTAAGTCTTTTCTGTCGAAACGATAGGCGTAAACGTATTGTGGAGTGATCAGTTCCGACTAAATATTGCTATTAAGCCAAGTTTCTTGCAGCCACATATCAGCAGAATTGTTATATTCTCTTTTCAACATGAGTGCCGATAACTCAAACCTATTGTTAAATAGGGATCTGCAATTTGTCCGCATGAATCCTGGTAGTGTCATTTCATTAAGAGCCTTACGTTTGTTTCCTTGCTGCCAACCTAATCGTTGCTTTGTTTTTCGTAAGGTACGTAGGATAGTCGAAGACGTTGAATTGCAAATGCGACAGATAAGTCGAATTTGACAAAAAGTGAGATGGTGTGGTGTTGTAGATAAAATAACTTGTTTTCGTGCAATTCAAAATGTAGCAGTGTACTCTAGATATGACCTTAAGATCACAAATGCAGACAAACAAACCAGAAGATTATGGAGGATGGTATAGCATATTAAATTCCCACAAGAAAGGAGAGGAAAAAATGGGTGGCTCAAATTTGAAAGCCACGCAATTCGCTATTAAAAAGTAACAAAGTTGTCTTCGTCTAAAATAACACCAATGTTGTCTCTGAATGCATACCTTTATTGAATAAATCATTGTCCTGTCAAATTACTGTTCGTGTTATCTTAAGTTTTTCTTTTTTCGTTTATTACCTCTTATTTAGTTAGTTCGGTCAACTTTATTTCATACACTTATTTTCTCATTTCTTTTTATTTCATTTACTTCACTTGAGTAGAAATAAGTTGGGCCACAGAAGCTTGTGCAGCCCCACTAATTAATCCCTACAACCTGCATGTTTTACTAAGGTAACGGTGGTTATCGGGTTTTATGGGCAGGAGACTAGGATGTGCAATGGAATATACTGCAATGAATGCTAAATGCATTTTTAGTTTTCTGTATTTAGAATTGTTTTGAATTTATATCTGTAGATTTTCCAAATCTGTATTATCATTGAACTTATTGCAAAGACATCCGATTATCAAACCGCAGGTTTTTTGAATTTCCAGAAAATTTGCAATGCTGGTTAGGAGGTCATCAACTTCAACTTTCCTGTGGTACACTTTACTGTTATGTAGTTAGATTAGTACAGTCCGCGGCGCAAAGCGCCGCACACCTTTAATTTACATGCGGAACAATCTGCTCCCAGCGGCCGCGGGCAGCACCTTCGACTACATTTTTTTCACTTTACATTTGCTGCTAAACATTTTTCTCTTTGCCTATACTATTTGCCCACCTTACATAAGTCTATAGCCAGCGTTATTGCAGGACAAATGCTGGGACTAGGGGTGCATTAGTGGGGCTACATAAGCTACTTTTGCCATAAGTTGTTGATTAACATTGAACTAAACATACAAACGAATAAAAAGAGAAAGGCCTTAACACGCCTTATCTAAAATTAAACTTTGGAACTACATTATAAACTCAATAACTAATCAAAGTATGTAAACCTAATTAAACTCAAAGAAACCACCAAGTTCATCAGTTTTGGGCAAACACTTAAACTGCTACCCATCGACCACAGACAGCACTTCCAACTAATCTGAAAACGCTCTCTACCGCACTGCCAATAAATTCAAATTCCGTTGCTTTATATTCTGTCGCTAGGCCACTGATAGTGCCCACAGTCCGGGTAAAAGTGCTCATACCGACAGCAGCTATGTACAAACGAACAGCTATATGACTTCTAAGGACATATTATGAGTAACACAGCATACATGGCCTGCTTCAAAAGGTAATTCCCTTTCAGGTCAATGCAAAGACTACTCATGTACACCTTTGGCTTGTAGAAATTCCGCAATTCCGAAATTGCGCTTTCATTTGAACAGCAGAATTAAAATACTCTTAAAAATATGCGCATATTTTTTTAAAGTGACTGTCTGTGGGCATAAAAACAGACAAACCCAGAATCAGCACGTTTAAAAACCAGTGTATCGGTATAACCTCAGACACTGGAGGGTTACTTTGACAAACATTTTTGACTGTAGTGTTAACCAGCTAAATGCTTTCTAGAAACTTCAAAAAATGTATTCTATGGACGTAAGAAAGGTACGGCGGTTTTGAGTCTTGTAGGTCACATACAAGCTATGGGTAACTTGGTAACCCTAACACAGCTTTTGAATATGAACGTTGACACAATAGGATCATTAAGGCTATAACTGAGCGTAACTTTGACCCCATAAAACCACATATGCTTACACTGCGCTGCAAGACACATACCTGTCAAGCTAGTTCACGCCATCTAAGTTCGCAGCAAAGGTCAGCTAGATATATCTAACGCTGATCCTTTTATACCGGACACTACTGAAGAAGCCTATCCAAGAATGTTTATAGAGGCCCATTTGTAGAATATGAGAGCAAAAAATTGATATTTTGTTTCATTGTTGGGGCAAAAGTAATCGATAAACGCACGTTGATTCTTAAAAAAATTCCTTTTCATATATTTTTCCTTACTTTTTCTCAAGATTTTCTGTAATCTGAAGTTTGACCAACGTAAATGTAGAAATCATAAGATCTTGCTGTTCAGAGTATTTTATAAAATTCTCGAAAATTTATGAGTGTCATTTCAAGTCAGAAACTATTACGTTGCTAAGGCAAAGTCTTAACCAGATATCAAAAAAGAGAACCACGCAAATGTGCTCCATGGTAGCTTTCGGCTCTTATGTATAAACACTTGAGTAAGTAGCTAAATAATGAAAAAAAATGTTGACATATTTTAGAAAGCGGATTTTCTTATGAACTTAGTCAAGCTGAGCAAACAACCAATTAAACCAACATGCGCAAGAAAACCAAGATGTTTTAAACCTGCACTCATTCAAGGCTCCTCAAATCAACATAGTAAAAGTGCTTTTAAGCAACTACACTGACTAGTACAGGCAATATTTCGGAAATGCAATTCTACGATGCCTCTAGCGTAGGAAATCTTCAAAAAATGGGTGAGGATGTTTTCCTCCTTAATTCATTAAATTTTTCAAATTTATTGAAATTCCTCAGAAAGGCAATTTGTTTATACGCTTAATCAATCCGAATGCATATCCTATACATTCAGCAGCGTTATATTGCCCAAAATATCGCGCTAGACAAACAACTTATAAAGACCTATAATAATTCAAGAATCTTCAAATCGACATATGGCCAAGCCATTCCTGAATATCCTTTTTACCATCAGTACATTGTGGACATTTTTCAGAAAACCGACTTTCTTATGAACTATGTGAAGCTGAGCACACAGCCAAGCAAACCAACATGCACAGGACCTGCAATTATCCAAGAACCCCCAAATTGACACACGGCCAAGCCATTTCATATTATCCTGTGTACCGTCAGTACATTTCAAATGTGCTTTTTACTCAGTAGGCTGATATGGACAAGCTAAGCTTCTGAAGTACAAGTAAATTCAACCATACGCATAGAAGCCCCTTCGAATATGGGCAAGGGCATATTTTCACTGAAATTAATTTAAATCCATTAATGCATTATGGAAGAGAACGTCCCGCATACACAAGACGCAATTTGAAATTGAAGGTAAAACACATATACATGGTCATGTTTTTGCTTGTTTTAGCGTGGGTATCGATATTTCCATGATACTGGTAAGAGTAAACGCCATATGAATTCATCACAATGTACGTCGCCTAATGGAGGATTCAATTGTACAATTATACTTTGGCAGATACAACATTTACTGAACACATGTGTGGCGTTTATTCGGGAGACTGAGTTTGTGTTTCAAAAAACGCAACCTGAGTTCATAGCTTATAAATCGAAAGCCGCAGTACAAACTAGAAAACTAGCAGCGTGCAGGCTAAAAACACTCTCGAAGACCTGCTCTTATGCAATGTTCTTCAAAATCGATATTTTTAACGTTCTTCTTGACATTAAGGCCGACAGGAACAGACTGAGCTGATGAAGTGACATTAAAATCAGCATCAAGCAGAGGGAATACCTCTAATAGCGGTCACGATAGGCTTCATATTATATTCATTAGTTTGCTAAGTGGAGGATGAGGGACCATGTCCCGAATAAGCAAGGAGCAATTCGAAAATACAGCCTGAAAAACATAGAAATGGGCTTACATTTACTCGTTCAGAGAGAGAGAGAAATTCTTTATTCACCATGACATATCCTCCACTTTGAGCAAAACATGGTTCCATTCATGGAGAACAATGGATAAAATAAGTAATTAAGCAGATGCTACTTCTTTCGACAGAATGTCAATATTTTAACGACTGGGAGAGGGTCGCAGTCGAATAATGCACTGGACTGACCTCCGCTCGTTATGAAGAAGGCAATTTGCTGATGACCATGCTGAAACGTGGTCCAACCCATCCTTCAGCGCTTGGAGATGTATCTGACCTTTGAGAGGATGGCCCACAACCATTTCATCAGCATATTTAACAAAAAAACATTAGCGAGCGTAGGTCGTCAGTGTACAGGGAAAGGAGATGAGGGGATTAGGTAGACTTTTAGAAAAGCCAACGGTTGTTGGAAAACACCGTGGTTTTCGCTTGCCACAATGAACGAAGTGGGTCCTGGAAATGAAATAGTCCCAAAGCCAAGAGACCGTTCAGCCAGGAGAGCCATATACATACGTTATATTAAGTAGAAGATGAGGCAGAATCATATTAAAGGCTGAGGAGTTGTCAAGAAAAAACACATCTGTATGCACTACAGCCCTCATCTAAATATATCAGAACAGAATGCACTACCGGAGCAACAGCGTCTAGTGTACACCACTTAGTCTTCCACGCAAAATGCAAGAGGCCGGAAAAATCGGAGGGAAATTGCGTGATTATGTATAAGGCAGCTAGATTTGCACATTTCTGTAGTATAGACTAGTGGACAATTGGATGAACGGATTATGAATCGAAATAAAGTTTTCTTTTTCTGAATGGAAGTGATTCTTACTGGTTGTCACCCATCGGGAATCGTAGACTCCGTAAGTACAAGTTGATAAGGTGTGTCAATGCAGAGCTTACTGAAAACAGCAGGACTTAAGGAGAAACGGTAAGATCCCAACTGGCCTGGCAGTTGTCAACTTTTAACCCTTTTTACATGTTTTATCACTGTTGCCAGAGACGCACGAACAAAACAGTTTGTAATAACTTTGCGAAAATTCCCGTTGAAAATTTCTGAAGATAAATTGGCGAACATACGCTTGTTTTCGATAAATTCTCATCAGGCCTTTACATTTATATGGTATGGAAAAACTATGGTAGTTGTTGGACAGATGAAGTGTTCTCGTTGTCACGGTGGGGAGGAGGGGGTAGGTACGGGGGTTTAGGGGGAAGTGAGGGGAGTTGAGATCAGAGTGTCAATGTCTAGACGGCCCGGCGTCCATGACCACCGATAAGGTGTGCGTGGCTGGACTTGTGACTTGGTCGTCATGTTTTTAGTGTTAAATCGACAACGAGAACACTTCGTCTGTCCACTAACCACCATAATTTATTAATTGCATATAAATGTAAAGGCATGGCGAGAATTTATCGGAAGCAAACATATGTTCGCCAATCTATCTTCTGAAATTTTCAATGGGAATTTTCGCAAAGTTAAAGCAAACCAAAGTTCCCGCGGTGTTAAAGGCGCTAAATGGGTACCTAAGAATAAACACCAAGCTTGTGGAAGCAAATTAACGGGCCAGCTTTATCGAGAGATGCGTCGAGGTAAACAAGTACCCAACTTTCTACTGGAGAGCAATGCGGAGAAGTCGCACGGTTATCACTAGTGATACCTCAGGAAGATTTGCCAAGAATGAACTTATTCCAACGTGCAGCCACACGTGACCACCTAAACGCAGACGAAAGACTGGAATTCCGGAATTATGTGCAGTCCATCGGGGAAAAGCGAGAAGAAGCCAAGACAACTTCTCTTCTTCGTAGTGCCCAGGAATGCAGACCACAATCGAGGCTTACTGAGGATCCAAGTTGGTACGTACACAACTATTCCTCTGTATATCTCGATAAAACCTCGCTAGAAGCCTTACCATTGGGTCCAACATTTTGCTGTCCCCGCCAGAAACCAAACCAGCTAGAGCTGGAAACACAGTTTGAAAACTTGCTGAATCAAACACATGACCTTCAGCCAGTGTCAGCCGAGACTATGCAGCACTCTAAGTCTACACCTTTTAACTGTTCATATCAGTACTTAAACAGTGGCCAAAATCATCGGGGTCTGCTGATGAAAGCCCACATGGAAAAATGAAGACAGCTCCGACAGAACAAGGAGATCCTAATAACGAGGCCAGATAAGGAAACGGGCGCTGTTCTAATAGATAGAACAGTCTACATTGCGAAAATGTAAGCCATTTTATCAGACGAACAAAAGTTTAGCAAGACAGAAAAGGACAAATATCGCACGGATGACATTGAACCCCAGCTGACTGATTTCAAAAGGATGGCGTCATAAGCGTTTATGGCTAAGAGCGTCTTCGTCCCATTGGCTCGCACATACCTCGACTATACGGGCTGCCTAAGATTCACAAAGATGGCGTGCCCGTTCGTCCCATCCTAGATATGAGAAACTCGCCATACCATGCGACAGCAAAATGGCTAGCAGACACGCTGAAACCAATGCAGAGTCAAATAGCCACTCACAGCCTCCGAGACACTTCGAATTCGTGTATGGCATGAAAGACCTTTACTTGAACGGGATAATGGTGTTCTCACTGGATGTCTCGTCCCTATTCACGAACGTGCCCGTCATAGAAACAGTATACTACATCTGTGAATTCATTACCTTGACTCAGCAGAACATAGGAATGCCGGTTACTGCACTGAAGGAATCATTGCTAAAATGCACGTTGAATGTACAGTTCCTATTTGACAATAACCTGTACAGACAATTGGACGGAGTAGCTATGGGCTCGCCCCTGGTTTAATTTCTAGCAAATATATTCATGGGTAAACTAGAAGATACGCAACTTAGCCACCAGATAAATAATATAACGTACTATACACGGTACGTAGACGACATATTTGCAGTTGCATCAGATAAAACCAACTTATCAACGCTAATGAATACAGTAAATTGGGCGCACAAATCGATATAATTTACCCTGAAACAAAAGCAATGTTTATCGCTTCCCTTCCTTGATATGCTACTGAGTAAAATAGCCGATGGGAGCATTCAACGTAGGCTATATCGCAAGAAGACGTGTTACGGGACAAACATCAATTTTGCTAGTTTCGTACCCTTGAACCTCAAAAGCAATTGAGTACGTTGTTTTACGCAAAGGGCGAAGAGGATATGCTCGACTGAGAGCATTGAAGAGGAGCCTAAGATTGTTGAAGGCATGTTTCGAAAGAATGGGTATCCTTGTCGATTTATCGCTAAAAGCATGGCTGAAAGGCCACCAAAGCCGTCAGTATTAAAAGTGGAGAAGAAACGAATTTTCATCAGAGTCCCATTTCAAGGGGACGGACCAAGCGAACTACTAAGGAGGTGCGTGAGTCAAGCCGTAGCAACTACCTTCCCAGCAGCCAACGCCCATGTATTGCTCTCGACTACTCCCATCCTATACGGAGAGATTACGGATAAACTGTCAGCCCAGACCACCTCAATGTGCATATATTCATTTACCTGTTCCTGTGGGGCAGGATATGTTGGTCGCACGAGCCGGCGCTTGTCAAAAAGAGTAAGGGAACACTTACCTGCATTGTTAGGGAAGGGCCAACTTAAGGGTGTCAACAGTTAAATCTAAGCGCGTGGATGCCAAAGAGGCCTTCCGAGTGATTTACAAGGTGCCTTCAAGCTACTTAAAACTCCTCGGACAGCGTCTGTTGGCGACGGCAGAGGCGGCCGCCATCAGGCTACGCAGACCGCTGCTATGTGCCCAAAAGAATTTCGTCGCGGCGCCCCAGTTGCCATGGGCGAAGCTAGGTAAGACGGCCACCTACAGTGGACCACAGGCCTCGGAAACGGCCCCCCGCAGAGACGAACAAGTATCAAGTCCAGCCGAGCCCACCCTATCGGCAGTCCTGGACGCCGGGCCGTCTAGACATTGAAACTGTGATCTCAACTCCCCCAACTTCCCCCCCTTACTCACCCTCCCCCCCTCCCCACTGTGATAGCGAGAACACTTCATCTGTCCACCAACCACCATAGTTTATTCATAACATATAAACGTAAATGTCTGTCGAGAATTTGTCGAAAACAAATGTATGTTCGCCAATTTATCTTCTGAAATCTTCTGAAGTTTGTAATAAGGTTATAGCGTATGTCGTAGGATGTGAGTCATTAGGAGTATGGGTGAAGTTTGCATTTAGAATGTGTAACTCTAAGTCAGTATCTGCATTTGTAAGTGTATTTCGTTGGCCACTCAGACGATTAAGACTTTTCAAAATTTCATCCGAGGACAGAAGAGAGAAAGCTATAGAAGAAGTAAAAACCTGACTAGCAAAAAGGTCGTTTAGCGTAGAAATCTCACGCCTTATTAGGCCAACCTGACTCCATAACTGAAGTGGTAACCGTGTCGAACTCTTACTTTGAGTTTTCTGTGATCTTTGACCGTTTACTCTTGAGTTTTGGACCCTTTAAATTACTTTAGTTCTTGCTCTCCGTGAATGGAGCCATGTCTTTGCTGAAAGTTTGATATTTTCATCAAAATAAAGTTCTTATCCTCATCATGATAATACTGAATCATTTGCACTTCATTATAATATTCATGCCATACCGTTGCTTATAAAAAATGTCATTAAAAATTCCTCAACCCAATATGCAAGTCACATTATTAGATATATTAAGTTACTAAAATAGTATGCATTCCGAAACAATAAATAAAAATATAATTTTTCTTTAAAAAACAGTCGATCTTTGGTTGTAAATTGTCAAGCTGGTGATGCCAATCCGTCTTCAGGCAAAATTAAGAGTGAAACTTGGGCTAATCGAAACAGAAGATTTAAGAATCAAAAATATATGGAATGGGTTATATCCTGGGGATAAAAGGATCATAATTTTGCTACAGAAGGTGCTGCAAGTTAAACAGAGCATATTAATGTTAATTATGGACAACGCATAAACATGTGTTAACTTTTATGCCATAAGAAACATTGAATAATCGAGGACAACGTGAAAATTTATGACTTGGCTATTATTTTATTATCAGTGAAAATGTTCGAAAAAAATTGATTTTGCCTTTATTATCCCTCGCATTGTTGTAAACGGTTCCATATTCTACTGGTCTGGAAATACTCCTGCAGCCAATTAGACAATCATAATTTTCTCCAAAACAGCAAACTGTCATTGGTGCAATGGTGAATAGTATATACTCAAGATGCTGAACTTTCAATACAGTTGCGAGGTCGCGCGAGCAATGTGGTTGAGCGTAAAGTGTCTGATTGCCTGCTTGTGCTGTGTTTCAGCCTGTTTCAGTCCATTTGGTAAGTCCCCTGTTTACTTCACAATTTTGGCTCGAAATGTTTAAAGAAAACCCAACCTCAGATCGTAACCCATGCAATATGTATTTAGAACAGTTTTTAATCTGGTGTAGGTTATTGTTCAATGAAATGGCTGCATTTCTTTCCTTAGAGCCTTAAACAGTTTTTCATAGCATTCGTTATGTTTGTATGGTGAAAATCACACAAGAGCTTTCCACATTAATCCATTTTGCACAATAAGTGTTTGCACATACTTTGCGTAGCTTTTTGCATTTGTTTTTCATACCTGTTGCAAGCGAACATAAACATTTTTTTGCATTCGGGATAGAAGTGAACGGGTATTCATGACACCTGCATCAGTACTTGGCCGTGTAAAATATTTCCGTTCATAGTCTGGTTCAGATGAACATCCATAAGTTATCGGTGCCTTAATGAGTCCAGGTTTCTCTGACAAATCGATGAATAAGCAATCTTGTTGTTGATATTTTGACGGTTGGTGAGGCCAACACAATCAATTTTAACCATATAAACTTGTACGCCTTAGTTCTAAAGCATTCTTATCTGTATCAACGTCGTTTTTCATCCTTTTGCACTCAGCCACCAAAAGATGCATGGATCAACAGACATCAGTTATGGGTTTTGTGGATAGTAACTTAGACAGACTGTTTTCGTTGACATTATCGAAACCTGGTCGAGGAAGTCAGTTAATGGAATTTCAAATGAGGAGCCTCGGAGCAGCTGAAATAACCAACTGCGAGATGGCGAGCATTAACTATGAAGGAAATCTAATACAGTTTTACTGTTTAGCTGAAATCCATAAACTTTCGGTCAATTTTAAAAACTTGGTAAGAAATCCTATTCTAAGCATGCGTAAGAGTGACAGAATACATCGTCATAGAATCTAAGATATCATATTTTCCCTTTAATAAAATATTGATTCAGTGGTGCGCATTCTTGGTTTTATACTTCGTATACATTCTGCTCGTTCTCATTTTATATTTTTTTATATTTAACTATTGGAAATCACATCACGGTGGACCAAAAGCGCCGAAAAGAATTCGAAATTTTCTAATTTTGCGTCAGAAAAAGTGGCTGCGAGGACATCAGTCACTTTTTATTATGGAAACTCCGAAGCATATCGGTTTCGATTGACGAGACTTTTGTGCCTTTATCTCACGAAAATAGCTCACCACAATGTAGGCGCAACGAGAATCAATGAGTTTTCAAAGGGAAAACTTGAAATGCAAGCAGGTCTAGAACCTTTTACACAATCGTCATTTTACGCAAGACCCACAACCTTTTGTATGCTTGAACAATAAAACCACGAAAATTACATAGTAGATGTTAATATCCTGAGTATACTCTATCCTCATTTTGGTTCTTCATAATACCAAAACCATTTGGACTTCTGAGGAATCTTTACATCTGTATGTCGTACATTTTACCATATTTTTATACATTTTAGTGGAAACCTACAGTAAGCCAGACATCAGTGTTTCTCTTTCGTATCAACCGATTTAGAATACACTTCAATAACGTTAGCTGGTTAATGACCTGCAAGACTTATAAACGCCCGCAGGCTGACGCTGTAAATACATAGCAAATATTCTTAAAAGAGCTTTGCGGATGAACACTGCACTTTATCATAGAAGGGCCTATATTTTAGTCCAAATAGCCCTATGATGACTACTTTCATACAGGAAATCGATTTTTGGATTTTATTTTTCTAGGTTGCCCAACTGGCATCGTATCAGGCTATAATATAGCGAAGCACCTAATTTTCTTAACACACGTAGGGAACAATTTAAATGAGTATTCGTAGTCATTCCAAAATAGCACTTTAACTGTGCTGCCAATATAAATACACAGTCTGTGCTAACTTCACATTAAGAAATGTTTTCCAACAGTATTTTTATATATATTATTCCGACGGCTAGAATATCTGCTTTTAAACCATATGCCATATGCATTTTGTGATGGTTGTTGCTTGGTAACCTTATCAACTGTACGCGTGCTTGGTTGCCAACAGGCTGGAATTGGCGATAAATTTAACCCTTGGAACTCTTCCATTCCGAAGCCCATCGGAAAACTGCGGTGCTCAATATATAATTCTCAATGTATACGCTGGGTACAGATCAGTCCGAATAAATTGTAATAATTGGCCAACCCACATAACCGAAGGATGCGCTGGCAAATGGCTGTTCATCGAGTCGACCGCAGCCCACTCTTCCGTTTGTGGAATGACCAATCTTAAAGCGATAAATGACAGATTATGCTAGACCTAAAATATTATTACTATAAAGCATACATCTCTAAAATTTATCGTGCGCCACATTTCTGTCCTTTTTATCAAATGGGTGGCGATTCCTGTTACTATCATACATTTGTGTGCCATAATATATGTTAGTCTTATCGCAGATGGTATAATTTGCCTGAAGTAAAATATTCTCCTCCGTTGTGTGTTTTTTGTATTCTACTTGTTATGCATTCTGCCTGTTTGATTTTTTTAATATTCAACTTAAAGTACCTTTTTATTTATTTCACAGTATCGGATAACAAGAGGTCTTGGATTCATTTCGTCAGAAGCAATAACAAAACAGCTACAAACGTTGTTAGAAAACGTAACTGCGAGGATAACGGTCACTCATCATTATGGAGACTCTCAACCAAACTCTTTTCGATTGACGGGTCTCACGTTCCCTAATCTGACGCAAAAGGCATGCCACAGTGTCGAAGCAACGAGTGTCGATTTGTTTGCAAAGTGGAAACTTCAAATGCTTGGACAGCTAGAATATTTCATTTAATCTTCATTTTACGAAAAACCATCAATATTCTGTATAATTGAACAATAAATCTATGGAAAACACAGAGTTGAATTAACTTTTTTAATCATTCAACATGAAGGTTATCCATATTACGATCCTTAATATTGAAAAGGATCATTAGGCAAAAGTAAGTTAAGCTACTGTAGTTAAGCACACAAGAGGTTTCTTAAACATGCTTTTACAGGCTGATATCAAACAGGTCAAGTTCTACATGCAACCCCCATTACAAAATTTAACTTGGTAGTAAGCATGCAGTATGGCGTGTGCTGCAACCAACCTTCCGCCATTTAAAAAGACTGGTAATCACTCGTAAAACAACGCTGAGTAAGGTAACAATACTGTTTATCGGGCATTCCAATTTACCTTATTCTCATTTACGGTAAAATGCCACCTCTGTGATGAGCTTCTTTCTGACCGCCGCGAACGAATTTGATTCTGAAAAAATGGCGACTCAAGGAGTATGCATTTTTATCATTGATTTTGAGTGCCTTTTTAAATCGGAATATATTTTATGGAAAGCATGCACGATAAAATCCTATCTTACACTTATTTGATAGAAAATTAAATCATGGGGTTCTTTGGTTAAAAAAATCTTTCCTAATTTCTGAATGATTATGAAGCATACTGGTTGGTTAAAATGAATTTACGTTTTAGAAACTCAGTGGTGTGTTCACCCTGTTTAAGGAAAAATAGTTCATGCTTACGATTTGACGAATTCGTTGCAGAGTTCTCATAGAATTTCACGATAGGATACTACGCCTTCTTTAAATTGCTATGATTAATGCGTTTTTTTATAATTGTGATATGTTTACACATAATAAATCGTATAAGCCACTTTTATGCTGCCTACGGTGCCTAAACTATGTTTAACTTCTATTTAAATATTCTATATCAAATATGTGACATTTTTCCCTAAGTGTAGGTGAAAACGTCCTTTTCCTTAAACAAGATGTGCATATTGCGCAGATGTTAAACCTTGACTTCGAGTGCAACAGTCACTATAGGCAGAACAAATGAATGATAGAAATCCATCCTACTTACGAAGCCAGTAGTTACAATATACACGTATGCTTATGGTCAAAATGGAGCTCGTTAAAACGCCCATATCTTTTCATGACTGAAATGACTTCATTCTATACTGCATAATAATCAGTATCACAATTTATGTCAATACTGACGAGCGAAAAAGTATCACTCTTTCACATACGTCGACATGTTGCGTGATCTTCGGATACTAGTGTCAATTGAGCACGATAGCTGATTGTGGGGCAAAAAAGGATAAGTGCAGCAACTCGGGGATTATAAATGTTCCATTTGACGTGAGAATGTCCGCCTGATCGATTGTGCAAGGTGTGAATTTCAGGCTGCTGTAAAGGAGCTTCACCTTTATATTTGGTTATATTCCTCTTAAGCATTGTTTTGTCATCTGAATATGGGCGTATTTAAGGTAATTGCCCTCGGTGTTTCCTGTGTTGTTATTTGGTTATCGTATACAATTGAGAAGGTAAAGGAATTGAAACGCTTCTTCCGATGACGGGGAGTCTTCTGACTTATGAAAATGCCTCCGCATTTTCGGTAGCTTATAACCAATACTGGATGTTACAGAGATATTCATAATGTACGCAAAGATCTGTCAAAATGTTGGGATGGTAGGCTTTTGCATTAAAATTCAGCAAATTTGTCTTCAGCTCACTGTTGTTGTCATCAATTGGCTGGTTTCTGCTGGAGTTCTGTGCTTGCGATACATCTGCTGGTTTCCAAGTACCTTATATTCAAGAGATGAGATAATTCTTATTGGAAAAGGAAATAGGATTAAACAAACAAATGTTTTCTTTCAGTAAAATAACTTCAGGCATTTATACATGTTACCAAGGGGAAGGCTCATGTTTAACGAATGCTCTAGCCAAATGCACTACAATGGTTAAGCCAGAAGCTATTGGATTAAATAAACGTGCATCCAGTTACCCGCACAGCCTACTAAAACGTTTGAAAAACACTTATTCCACAGTTTGCTGACTGCTCCCCTTCAATGCACTAAATAATTGTTAACATTTAGTGGGGTGAAAGTCCTAAAAATGGCATAATAATCAGTTAATTAACTTAACGTTGGATAGTGCTGTCAGCCATACTTCGCCTAGAAAGCAGGCGATCTGGTCTCTTCGTTGTACAGCCTTTAGGCCATAAGCATTTTGTGGTAGGTATAGGGAAGTCAAATCATTGGGACACAGCGAATATAATAAGGCTGCCACACTAAACTCTTGCGAGCCTTAATATGTCGCCGAGACCGTCAAGATTTTCTCGTCAGCCCACCTTAAGTAGCAAGTGCAAAGACCTTCCGCCGGTCTAGGCGGAACGGAGATTGGACATTCCCACGCTGCTGGCGATGCCACTGAAGTGGCTATAAACTCCAATGCCAATCATCAGTTACCTTCTTGCGGTTTTCCGGTTACGTTTGCCATAGCGGCCAGTAAAGACTTAGTCAGGCAAAACCACGTGAGTTAGGGCTTAATGCATGTGTTAACATTTTATCGCGTGGGATCCTCACTTGTTTTACGTAAAGGCGTCGCTCACACTAAGCCCCAGCGCACGTTTCGACTCACGCAAGCATTATGAAAACATGCTACGGTTTCTCTTTAGTAGAATCAATTAAGGAGCATTTATAACACAGTACAGCAAGACAAATACCGGCGAGTTACGTGACAGCAGTTTCCTAAAACCGTGTGGTGAAAAATCGGTTTATTCAGTGAGATCTGACCGCGTAAAAGCCGCCTTATTGCAATCCACTTGTACAGTACTTTAGATATCCTATTATAAGATGTAAGAAATCTAGAAAACTGTGCACCACTTCACGATTACTTACAGATGAGCGGTAGGTAAATACCTCAATAAAAATAGATGTATATTTTTCTGCCTGATTTATTTTAGCCAGGGCACCATTATGCCCACAACGTCCTATCATATTGTCTGGATAACATCTGAGGAAGGAGCACGAATGCATAAACTGAGTTCTAGGCAAATTATTTAGATATAATTTTCATACTGTCGACATTTTTTATCTTCAATATTATTCGGGAAGTTTGCAAAAGTGTACAGTAGATCGTATAAAACATGCAGAATGAAGAGCAAAATGTAAGTAGAGGATTAAGCGCACATTTAGCGCTGTTTTGGGCTGTTTGGGCTGTTTTAATTATTCGGTTCCTTGCATTATCAGGCTACCTCTTCATCTAATTGGGAGGCGTAACTGGTATGGCCGATTTTTATATTTTCCGAATTTTTCCTTTTGTCAAACCGAGTACGGACAGCCTGCTGTTGTTTCAGGCTGGTCGCAAGTTTGTCGACAATGCGCAAAAACCCGTATAGTGTGAATCAAGATGTACGTGTCCTTCGATTGTTTGAGTTCAGCGATGGTACCTCATTGAGCATTCAAGAAGACAAGATAGGTGAGCAAACGTTTTCGATTAATTCATCATCAGGCCTGTACAATAATATAAAGGGGTAGATTTATTTAAAGTTTAAGCAAACAATCAACGGTTTAAAATGGGGATGGAGAATTGGAACTGTTAAGAGAGATCAACGGGGGTAGGGGAGGAGGGATTGTCCCACAACTAGTTCATAGCAACTGATAGTCGAATTGCTTTGCGCCTTGACACCAGTTGACACTGTCTGCTCATCACCTTGCGGCATGCTAGAAGGTGTGTGGATGGATGTTGAGTATTTCCTCGACCACAAATGCCTTAGAGCCAACACAAAGGCTTTCTGCACACATAATATCAGGTTTGTGAGTCGAATGGCCACGCCTTCCGCCGTTGCAATTAACCATTGACGCAGGAATTTGGAGTGTTTCGCTAGTTCTTTATACAAGAGTCGAAATGCTTGGTTTACGTCTCCCCGGTAAACCCTGTCAACCAAGTAGGCCAAACTCGCAATAGTTATTGACTTGACCTCAACGTTTTTTAGCCAGGCCGGATGGTGTTCCCACATGCAATTGAATTTCTGACTAGTTATTTGAACAATATAATATGCGCCACAGGAGCATGTTAAATTGTAGAAACACATTGATGAGGTCTAGAACGGGAGTCTCGATTTGCCTTGTGCGTTAATGCTATTCGGACCTCTCTTGCCTCGTATCGCCGCAAGAGTCTCTTGATCTTACACTACTACCCAATCACACCCCTTTCGTTGTAACTTCGGCAGCCAAAACCTCTAATGTGACACTCCCAGCTCTAACTTTTCCTTTATGCTGGACAAACGAGTGATAACTGTTCGAAAATTTACGCGCACAACTCGATTTTCCAAAAATCTTCATTATTTTAACCATATCATCTCGGAATGCAACTTTGTTTACTTATTCACCTACTGTATGTCTGAAGAGAAAGTCAGACATGCATAAGTATGAAGTAAAGTCGAAGCAATTTTCGATAAGAAAAAGGCAATTAAAATTCAAAAAATACATTTCACATAACTTTCGAGAAGGCAGACAAATAAAACCGACTCAAAATTATCCAGTTTATCTTAAGAAAGATAACTTTGGATCGCTTATCATAAAAAAATTAATTCAGAAGTTTATACGAATATAGATAAACAAATGGAAATAAACTTTACATTTGAAACAACTAGAAGAGGGTTGTTAAGATCGAAAAGCCGTAGAGACTGGTTTAATTTCATAGAGCAGGTAAACGAAATTACTAAGGACTTCACTTATTCATGAATAACATTTATTAAAGGTCCAAAAACGGGATCAGAATGTGCAGTTTTTGCAAATGCACTTGCAAAAGAGTTTATGATAAGATATTAATGGAACGCAATTGACGACACATTTAAACGGCAACGATGAAAACTAAAAGTCACCGGCACGCATGGGTTTTGGCTCTATTCATATTAACTCCGCAACTCGGCGTGGACATGGACATGTTCCATCGCAAGTAGCGTTGCTTTATCCCATGTCATAAACAGTTTAAAGAATCTGTTTCTACTATGCCTGTTTTTTACTGCATTTCTGGGTAAATATAATTTCGTGACATCCCCGAACTGCTCAAAGAAACGTCGTATTTTCCACTAGTTTTTATAATCCTTCAGCCCAGAGATATAGAGTGTTACATTATCACTTGGTTTACAGAGTTCAAAATTGAGCCACATAGTAAAAGGTAGAATATAATAGATAAATCAGATAGATTGTCATAATTGGTAAGTAATTTAGAACGTTTGGCAATAATTAATGATGGTTCGAATCTATAATACAACAACACTCAATATTTTACCATTTCCGCATTAAGCTGACTTAATTATTTTCTCAGAAATGGACAGTAGATGGTATAGTTCATGCAAAATTCTGGACAGCATTGGTGTAGCGCACACTGGAATATTTAATTTTAAGCATGTATATTTAAAAAAAATCAGACCAATTACCCTCTACTACCTTTCAACTAACTAACATAGTATGCACCATAAGGCCCGACTTAGTTGTCATAAACCAGATATGCTAATTTCCTAATATGGTGCGATATTCAAATACAGTTCATGAGTTCTAAACATTGTTTCCAGTCACACCACATAAAGATAAAAATGACGGAAAAGACACGCACGTTTGGCCAATGACGAAGGCAGAGCTGTTGATCATGGCATCCATACAAAAAAACGTAAGAAACATGTGGCATCTGATCTTAAAGAATTGTTCACTCAACCTAAGGGAGGGGGGTTCATGTGACAATTTAGAGAAAGGCCTAACATCTGCGAACAGCTGATACTCTCTCGGTAAACAATATTTATTAAGGTTTTGTAGTGGTTATTATGTGATTTATTCTTAAGTTATTTCGGTCACCATTGAATACGGCCTTTTCAACAAGCGTTTTGTGAGCGCTAACACAAAATATGCAACGTAAAAAAGGTGGTTTCTTATTAAGCATGGATTTAAATCATTGATTGTCTGATGGAAGACATGCACGAGTTAACTCTTTCTTGTCTTCGCTTGGTAGAAAATAACGCCTTCTTTAAATTGTATTATTAAAGAAAGATTATCGTTCTAAATTGCCGAATATTGTTTCAACCCACTGACTGCCACATTTGAATTAAATTTTTACAAACTGCCTTTGTTAACAGATAGTTAAAGGAATAGTACGTTCTCGGCAAGGGATTGAGGAGAAAATCACACGGTTCTCTTTAAAATTAAACAACAGAGGCTTGCCGTGTAGGCAGCATTAATCAATCGGCGGATGCGATATTTCGTTAATCAAAACCCCGCAATCGTAAAATCACATCACAAGTAAAAACATTTTAAAGCCAAAATATGTCCTTAATTTAAGTATAACATTTAAAGATTGTGTTCTATCTGCCAAATAAAAACATCATGCACAAATATATTTGAATTTATAAAGCCAGTGAAACTGCACACTACTACGGAACTCACGTTTTACATCGCAAATGCTTTTCAGCTATCAGAAGGAAACGTTGACAACCTATTGTGATTAAAACGACTTTAGGCCGTACTGTATACAGCCGCTGATATGTTGGCGCACAACGACTCAAGTCAAGTTCGTTTTGCATAAAAAGTGGTTGCCTTCAGTGTTATTCTTAACACACTACTTAAATTTATTTTTCAAATTTATACTCATTTTTGACGCCTGCGGAACTTGAGCATTAGCGAAATTTTTTTATTTTTCTCAAGAAACCTTAAGTACTTCTTTGAATTTGTTTAAGTACTCAATATGCCTAATTTTGCTCATGATTTTTTAATTAATTTTCGTAATTGCGTTACAGCTGGTTTGGGAGAAATAGTCAAACATTAATAAATTTAGTAATTTTCTTTGCAGCGCTCGAAGAACTGCATACAAACAAGACTAGCTGGGCCGCCTAATGGTCTTCAATGCCGGTGCAATATCATCCCTGAACATATGAGCTATCAATTGCAACAAGCGGCCGAGGAGCGACCATTTAATGTCAATTAGGTGTCTTAACATTCTTTTCGTTCTGAAATGCAACCCAATCAGAATATAAGGCATACCACATGCCCAATAAACCCCGCTGTATCAACAGGAGTCGCTACTGGTGCTGTCTGTGATACTCTCTACAGGTTTTGCCTTCAAAAGGCAGTCTGTCTTGCATGCATGACATTTTCCGCCCGTTTTCATTGGTCCACACCATCCAATTCTTAGGACAACGCCAATTTGTTGCACTTTTCTCGACATCTACAGCATATAATGTCGCAGGAATATGGATAATGTCTCACCCTAATTTGAGTAAATAAATCCATATCACAGTGGTTTGGAGTGTGGTAAATTTTCCTTATATATAGAAAAGGTAATGGCGGACAACGCTTCCTTCGGCAGACTACAAAGTAAATCGGTCAAATGCGCAAACTGGCACTTTTTTAACAGCTCAATGCACGCTCAGTTCCATCCGCACTTGTTTTTTGCACCTTTTTGTCGATTTATGTGCTCCAGGTTGTCGGCATATATCCACTGCATTAAATTATTTTGACAACATTTTACGACTTTTCTCTAGCTTATTTTCACAAAATCTTTTTTTGGTTAATTAGTTTTGCCAGGTCATATAGCCCCCTTCTCATGCTTAACGTATAAAAAAACCTACGTCTTGTTGTATTCAAAATCACTACCAACGAAACTCCTGCCAATATGCTCCATTTTGAAGAAGAACCACAACTTTATTTTTATAAGACTTTGGAGGCTGCAGCATGGCAAAAACTCGTAAATATGCTTGCATCTCATGAAAAAGGCCACTTCCTGCATAAAAAAGGAAGATTTTCGGGATGGGATCGGGCGGGACAGTTATGTTGGCCCGACTCCTAGGGCGATTGGTTATGCTGGTGACGGGAGGGTGTTAGCATTTGGATTGTGATCCACGTGTTCAAGAGTGGCAGGATCTGTGTCAGGGAAATTCTACTTGACCCAGTACGGAAAACCTGCTGTTATTTCAGTCTGTGCGCAGTTTTGTCGAACATGCGCGAAAACCGGTATAGTGTGAATCAAGATCTACATGTCCATTAGTAAGAGTCGGACTTGAGTGCCAAACATCGATTCCATCTCTCGTTCGACTCGTATTGCCGCATGAGTCTCGTCAAATAACTCTCCCACCCAAACCCCCCCTTATTAGTTGTAACCGCTGCCCCAAAGACAACCATGTCGCTAAAATAGCATTGTTACTAATAGTTGACGATTGACGTATACATTTGGGGTTCCTATTAGCCCACTTATTATAAACAATGACAGGGTGGGTGCATCTTGAAAAAAAATCTGAGTAGGATTACCTAATAACATATAGTCCCGATCAAAAACCGACAAAACGCCGGACTCATGGCTCAAGGGTTAGAGCGTTCGCCTCTAGCCAAAAAGAGTCGGGTTCAAAACTCGAGCGTGGCGGCAATTTTCCGCTGCTACACTGAAGTTGACCTACTTTCACTTGATGAGGCTTGTGAAATGGTGTGTGTTGTCGGTAAAATAACACTGTTAAAGGAAACATTGTGTCAAAGGCCGTACAGAGTGGTAAATTTCCATAGAGTACGTAATAATTATCATTCAAGCCTTCAATAATCCATGAATAATATTTTTAACTGCACATAAATGGGATCAGCATGTGCTGCTTTTGCAATCGCACCAACAAAATAGTTAATGATAAGATATTCATTGAACAGAATTGATGACACATTCAAACAGCAACAGTGGAAACAAAAACGCACCACGACGCATGGGTTTTGGTGATATTCATGTTAACTGCGCAACTTGACATGGATTTTAACGCCAAAGATGTCTTGTTCCATAGCAGCGTTTTTATATCCCATAATGGAACCAATCCGCTTCCACTTTGCCTGTTTATAACCGGATTTTGCAGAAAATACAATTTGCTGACATCCTCGAATTGCTCAAAGTAACGCCCTATTTTCCAGTATTTTATAATATCCTACAAGCCAGAGGTAAAGAAGGTAACAGTGTCACTTGGTTCCGCAGAATTCGAAATTGAGCCACACAGTAAATAGCAGAATATAAAAGATAAGTCAGCCAGATAATAAAAATCAGTAGTAAATTGAGAAAGTTTGATAATATTTAATGATGGCACGAAGATATTGGACAGCACCACTCAATTACTTACCATTTTAACATTAAGTGGAATTATTTATTTATCAGAAATAGACAGGAGATGCTATATTTCACGCAAAATGGTGGACTTCATTGATGAAGCGTAGACTAAAACGCTACCTTTTTAAGCATGCATATTACAATAAAGCCGACCAATTCCCCTCTACTACCTTTTAATTAACTTCCACAGTATGCACCATTAAGCCCGAGTTAATTGTCATAATCCAAATATGATAATCTCCACATATGGTGCGATATTCAAATGCACCTGTAGGAAAGGTTGGTTGCAGCACACACCATACTGCATGCTTACTGCCAATTTTAATTTTGTCATGAGGGTTTCCATGTTGGACTTGCCGCGTTAAATATCAGCCTCTAAAAGTATGTCTCAGGAACCTGTTGAGTGCTTTACTACAGTAGCTTAAGTTAGTTTTGGTTAATGAAATTTATCCATATCAAGGATCGGAATATCGATGACCTTTATGCGAACTGATTAAAATATCAAATTCTACTATGCGTTTTCCATAGTTTTATGGTTCATGTACACAGAATCTTGTGGGTCTTTTGCAAAATAAAGATTTTATAAAAGATTCTAGGTTTGCAAGCATCTGAAATATCCACTTTTAAAACAAATTGACACTCGCTGCTTCCACACTATGGTGAGCCTTTTGCGTGAGATTTGGGAACGTGAGACCCGTCAATCGAAAAGAGTTGGGTTGGGAGTCTCCATAATGATAAGTGACCGTTATCCTCGTAGTTACGTTTTCTAACGAATCTTGTAGCTGGTTTGTTATTGCTCCCGATGAAATGAATCCAAGACCTCTGGTTATCCGATACTCTGAAATAAATAAAAAGGCACTTCAAATCAATATTTAATGAAATTCAGACGTGCAGATTGCGTAAAATGTAGAATAGAAAAACGCGCAATGCAGGAAAATATTTTTCTTTAAGCAAATTACACAATAAGTGATAGGACTAGGATATATTATGCAACACGAAAATATGCAAGTAACAGAAATCACCACCCGTTTGATAGAAAAGACAGAAATGTGGCGCACGGTAAGTTATTAATGCTTTATAGTAAGAATGTTTTAGGTCTAGCATAATCGTCATTTATCGCTTTAAGATGGGTCATTTCACAAAAGGAAGAGCGAACTGCGGTCGGCTCGAAGAATAGCCGTATGCAAGCGCATCCTTCGTTCATGTGGGTTGGCCAATTATTACAACTTATTTGGACTGATCTGTACCCTAAGTACACATTGAGAATTAAATATTGAACGCCGCAGTTTTCCGATGGGCTTTGGAATGGAAGGGGTCCGGAGGTCAAATTTATCGCCCATTCCAGCCTGTTGGCAACCAAGCACGCTAAAGTTTTATACGGTTACCAGGCAACGACCATCAAAAAATGCATAAAGCATGTGGTTTAAAAGCAGATTCTCTAGCCGTCAGAATAATAACTCTGGATCGGTTAGTGTGCCTCAAGGCCTCGCTCTGCGTTAACCTCTTTCATTACTCTTCACTTCTATGTTTATCTTCACGGATAGAAGCGAATATGCGTGCCCCAGGTTCTTGTTGTGAAGAAGAGGAAGAGATCGCGTCTTCATCTTCTTTGATAGAAAAGACAGAAATGTGGCGCACGGTAAGTTATAGGAAGATATGCTTTACAGTTTACATATTTTAGGTCTAGCATAATCGTCATTTATCGCTTTAAGATTGGTCATTCCACAAAGGGAAGTGTGGGCTGCCGTCGACTCAAAGAACAAGTAAATGCCAATGTCCGATTGGCTTCGGAACGAAAGGTGTCCGGAGGTCAAATGTATCGCCAATTTCAGCTTGTTGGCAACCAATCACAGCGCGCAGTGGTTTGTATACTGAAACAATACAACCATAAATATCACATAAAAGATGTTAATACCCTAAGTGTACTCTATCTTAATTGCGTTCCTTCATAATACCAAAACAATTTTGACTTCTGAAGAATCTTCACAGCTGTATTTTGTACATTTTTACGGCGGTTATGCGTCTTGTAGCTTACATACAAGCCATGGGTAACTTGGTCACCCTAACACAGCTTTTGGAT
>JAYGXS010000002.1:20552587-20580940 GCA_036362985.1 Ligula intestinalis | reverse complement strand
AATAACTGAGCGTACATTTGACCCCATAAACCCACATATGCTTACACCGCGCTAGAAGACACATACCTGTCAAGCTAGTTCACGCCATTTAAGTTCGCAGCAAAGGTCAGCTAGGTATATCTGACGTTGATCCTATTATACGGGATAGTACTGAAGAAGCCTATCCAAGAATGTTTATAGCTGCCAATTTGTAGAACATGAGAGCAGGAAAACCTGATATTTTGTTTCGTTGGTGGGGCAAAAGTAATCGATAAACGCACGTTGATGCTTAAAAAATTTCCAATTCATATATTTTCCATTACTTTCTTTCAAGAATTTCTGTAATCTGAAGTTTGACCTACATTAAATGTGGAAATCCCAGCGTCTTGTTGTTCAGAGAATTGCATAAAATTCTCAAAAATTATGGGTGTCATTTCAAGTCAGAAACTGTACGTTGGTAAGGCAAAGTCTAAACCAGATATCAAAATAGAAAATTACGCAAATTTTCTTTATGGTAGATTTCAGCTCTTATGTATGTAATTAGCTAAATAATGGAAAAAAAATTGTGGAAATTTTTCAGAAAGTGGACTTTTTTATAAGCTTAGGCAACCTGAACACACAGCCAAGCAAACCAACATGCGCAAGAAAACCAAGATGTTTGAAATCTGCACTCATTCAAGACTCCTCAAATCTACATTGTAAAAGTGCTTTTAAACAATTTCACCGACAAGTACAGGCAATATTTCTGAAATGCAATTCTACCCAGCCTCTAGCATAGGAAATCTTCAAAAAATTGGTAAGGTTGTTTTCGACCGTAATTCATTTAATTTTTCAAATTTGTTGAAATTCCTCAGAAAGGCAATTTTTTTATAAGCTTTATCAACCCGGATGCATATCCTATACATTCAGCAGCGTAATATCGCCCATAATATCGCGCTAGATAAACACAACTTTTAAAGACCTATAATAATTCCAGAATTTTCAAATCGACACATGACTAAGCCATTACTGAATGTCCTCTGTACCGTCAGCACATTTCGAATTTCCTTTGAACCAGGAGGCTGATATGCACAAGCTTTGCTGCTGAAGTACAAGTCAATTCAGCCATAAGCATAGGAACCCCTTCGAATATGGGCCATGGCATATTTCCACTGAAATAAATTCACATCCATAAATGGACTATGTAGGAGCACGTTCCGAAAACACAAGAAGCAATTTGAAATTGAAGTTAAAGGAACATGTACATGGTCATGTTTTTGCTTTTCTTAGCACGGATATTGATATTTCCATGATACTGTTTGCTGGTAGGGCCAAAAACACAGTATACATTCCTCACAACGTATGTCGCTCAATGGAGGATTCAATTATACCATTATACTTTGGCAGATACACCATTTACTGAACACATGCGTGGCAATTATTTGGAAGACTGAGTTTGTGTTTCGAATATGTCAACCTGAGAATATAGCCTTAAAAATCGAAACCCGTAGTACAGCCTAGGCGAAGGTGGAATTTCAGTCGATGGTAGCTCATATAAATCCCAAATGAAGGTTAAAACCTTACCCCATAAATGTTATCATATCTAGAATCATTTTTTGTGACTCAGAACAAAATCTTAATATGGAGGTTTTGGGAACCCGCTGCTCCTACAGTTATCTATTCGGCTAACGGAATGGCCAGCTTTGTTATTTAAATTTAACGATGCTTTCACCCTTTTGGTGGTTGCTGTGCCTGCAAAAACAGTTTGAAGCCATGTTCTGCAAGCTCTCTATGTCCAGTCTATTCTGACAACCGTGTTTATGTTTCTCAAAGAACGCCTAGAAATTCACGCATACAGATTCTCAATTCATCAATATTGAGACTAGGGTTTGCGCGTTAGTATACATAAATGGCAGTGATTTTGAGCGGTTTCACTCTGGCATGATGAGTAATATTTTTTTAAAAATGCATAATGAAAGGCCCTTTGGATATCAATTTCCAAGAACAGTTGGAAACACCATTAAGAAGCTATGATGTCACACTCATTCGTCCATACCCATTGGAAGAGGGGACTGTGAGAGCCCCTGGATTATGATGCTCTCATCCTTGTCAGGAACATTGCTGTGTAGCGCGGATTTGTTATTACCCGCTGATACCCTGTCATTTTCAGAGAGCAGTGGACAATGTGGAAGATGGCTTATGCATATGGGACGTCTATGCTCTATGCGCGTTCTTGATTGCCTTCGTTTAGAAAGTCCTGCGGCACTTACTACCGTGCAGAAGTTGAGCTCTTCTCAATAATGGCTTCACTTTCTCTATGCACTTAGACTTGCTTGCCAGTTGGGCCTGAATCCGCCCCTTTTTACCATCAGTCTTCTGTATCGCACTGGCTAGCATGAAGATAGCTTTGCAATAGATAGGCCCTAATGAAATGTCAACCAAAAGTTTTGAGTACAATTTGAATTCGAAATACGTACTCAAACTCATGGGGCAAATACGTTATATAAATATAAAGCGTTTCTTAATGCAATAAAACGAAAATGAAAATAGCAGTTATCAAATTATATTAAACTGCCTATTTTAATTATCCTCTTATAAGTTCCTAAGAGTAAATGAGATGAATTACTTAGTTTTTTTATCGCATAGCGATTATTCCCAACTGACATTTCTAGAAAATGATTAACTTTGCGACGGTTCCTTCACAGTTTATGCTGCGGTAAAGAAAACCAGTAAGTTGTGAGAAAAAAACCACTACTTTTTTCCACAGGTATTTTTATGTTAATGAATTCGGCTGCTAATGCGCACCTCACACTTAAGGGTTTCACCCAGATGACCTTCCCAAAATGGCGTGGCGACAGTCACCTACTTGACGATGCAAAGCGCATTGCTGGTCTCACAAACAAAAAATCATTTATCAAAATGTGCCAAGTGGCAAAGTTTACAGTTGTAGTTTTAAATTACTGCGTTCTGCGAAACAACTTCCAACAAAGTGTTATTTTGGGACATTTTCTGAAGAAAAACAGAACATTAATAATATTCCAAGAAGGCTTTGCCAATTATGAAGTTAACGTATAATTACCATCACTACGTTAGCGTACTCGCATGACGTTATTCGAGAGATGGTGGACATTGGAAGTAAAAAACGTGTTCATCAGCAATTTTTTGCAGATGACATGTTCAGTTTGGAAGTAAGTCAGTTCTGGCTCTGAAGCTGTCGAAGTATGCTTTGCCGTAGGTTATTATGCCCGGTAGCGATCCTGCGGTCAATATTATTGACGTCTTTTTACCCCATTCTGGACCACTTTTACCATATCCATATATAACTATTTCGGATACGATGAAAGCAATATTATAACTGAACCTCAAATATTTTCGCACATGTTTTTATTATCACTTGTTGAAAATTAATGCATCTCTAGCGATCTAAGGCTAAAGTAATCGTTTAACGCACGTTGATTCTTAAAAAAATTTCTATTCATATATTTTTTCCTTACTTTCTCTCAAGGATTTCTGTAATCTGAAGTTTGACCAACGTAAAATGTAGAAATTCCAGCATTTTGTTGTTCAGAGTATTTGTAAAATTCTCGAAAATTTATGGGTGTCATTTCAAGTCAGAAACTATTACGTTGCTAAGCTAAAGTCTAAACCCGATATCAAACTAGAAAATCACGCAAATTTGCTTAATGGTACATTTCAGCTCTTATGTATAAACACTTTAGTAAGTAGCTAAATAATTTTAAAAAATTGTGGCATTTTTCAGAAAGCGCACTTTCTTATAAACTAAAGTCAACCTGAGCACACAGCCAATCAAACCAGCATGCGCATAAGAAACCAAAATGTTTGAAACCTGCACTCATTCAAGGCTCCTCAAATCTACATTGTTAAATTGCTTTTGAACAACTTCACTGACAGGTACAGGCAATATTTCTGAAATGCAATTCTACCCAGCCTCTAGCATAGGAAATCTTCAAAAAGCGGGTTAGGTTGTTTTCCACCGTAATTCATTAAATTTCCCAAATTTATTGAATATCCTCAGAAAGGCGAATTTGTTTATAAGCTTTATCAACCCGAATGCACATCCTATACATTCAGCAGCGTAATGTCGCCCAAAATATCGTGCTAGACAAACACAACTTTTAAAGACCTATTATAATTCAAGAATCATCAAATCGACACATGGCCAAACCATTCGTGAATGTCCTCTGTACCGTCAGTAGACTTCAAATTTCCTTTAAACAAGAAGGCTGATATGCACAAGCTTTGCTGCTGAAGTACAAGTCAATTCAGCCATAAGCATAGGCATCCCTTTGAATATGGGCCATAGCATATTTCCACTGAAATATATTCACATCCATAAATGGAATATGAAGGAGCACGTTCCGCATACACAAGAAGTAATTTGAAATTTAAGCTAAAAAAACATATACATGGTCATGGTTTTGCTTGTCTTAGCGCGGGTATTGATATTTCCATGATACTGTTTGCTGGTAGGAGCAAACACAGCATACATTCCTCACAACGTACGTCACCCAATGGAGGATTCAATTATATAATTGCACTTTGGCAGATACACCATTTTCATAACACATGTGTGGCAATTATTTGGGAGACTGAGTTTGTGTTTCGAATGTGTCAACCTGACAGCATAGCCTTAAAAATCGAAACCCGTAGTACAGCCTAGAATACAAGCAGCGTGCAGACAAATAAGCACTCCCGAAGACCTGCTCTTATGCAATGTTCCCGAAATCGATATTTGAAACGTTCTTCTTAACATGAAGGCCGACAGGATCAGGCTGTGCTGATAGAATGACATTATAATTAGCATTACGCATTGGAAATACTGCTAGTATCAGGCATGATAGGCTCCCAATTATATTTATAAACTTCCCTAAGTGGAACATGGAAGACCATGTCCCGGATGAGCAAAGAGCAATTTTAAAATCAAACTGCACAAACATTGAAATGGGCATACGTGTACTTGTCCATTTGTGTCGCATATGTGTTTAGTATCACTTGTTGAAAATAAGTGCATGTAAAGTGATCCAACGCCGCGCGAAACCCTGTACCCGTCGCTTATCGCGACTGCTAGCACCTGTGCACGCATACTTGCATGCACACTTCCAGTCCTGTCTGTCTAATCACATTCAATGCTGACGCACAGATGACCTGACTGTGACAACTGCCATCATGTCACACTTCGGACGCCACGAACGTGCGCTGGTACAGCTGCCAAAATTATGCAAACTATGTGTTACCGGCAGACGTTAAGACTGCGGGATACGCGTATTTCTAGCTCATTAGAATTCATTAACTGCAGTTACTTGACTTTAGTAAAGCCATAGAAGCTACCGCTACACCAGAGGTTCGAACCCGGGACCAGTGAGCTTATAGGCCAGAAATACGCGTATTTTCCAGTCCTTACTTTTGCCGGTAATACATTGGTTACTTTATCTTATCGAATAACATAATTGTGTCGTCCTTGAGAAAAGCTTGAATTGTCTAGTCCCTCAGCCTGAGGAAAGAGCCAGGGTTAGCATATTCTGGAACATATCGGAGTACGCCATGTACTTATTAGGCAACCTATCCTCAACTAGCTTTATCCAAAAAAGGTTACTTTCCTCCAATCTAGTGTCCCATCTCTTGTCTTCTCACACGCAGAAGCAAACATCTTGCTTTTAAACTTAACACGCCACTATAAGTCAACAACCTGCTATCATTCATAGGATCAAATGACGCAAAGTTTATTATTAAAACACGGGTTGCCAGTGGTATCCTCATTTATTGCTACATTTTACTGAAATTTATATTCAAAAATACAAAATATGGTAGGTATTTCGTAAAATGGGAATTGAGTTAAAGATTCCAATTTTTCGAGCATCTCAAGCTGCCATATAACAAACGCATTAGCTCTCGTTACATCAAAAGTGTTTAAGGTCATTTGAATGAGATTATGGAAGGTGTCAGCCGTCAGACGAGCTTCATTAGGCTGGGATATCCCATAAGAAGAAAAGACTGTTGTCCTTCCATGAACATTTCTTAAATCCATTCGCATGGTTCGCCGTGGATTTTCTTCAAATATAGAGCTTTCCGCCTCCCTAAGAGAAACAAAGACTTCACGTCAGTAAAAGAAATGCAAACAAAGCTTTTAGAAATGATAAGAATATTCGAAATGATATCAATTGCTGAAGATACAATTAGTGGTCGGCAAAATATAGGAGTTTTGATAAGAATATGACATATGTCTACTGTCGTGTATATATTTGTTAAATGACTTTTCCCAATCCCGAGAAAGCTGACGGATATCTGGTGGATTTCAGCTAGGCACTCGAAGTGGAGCATCTCTTCCTTGAGTGAAATAGACCTAATATCACATTTCGTGATGTCTACCGGGGCCTAGAGTCTTCATTCAAAACTCAAACCAAATGTTGGTGTCAGTAAACCTCAAGATATCCACTTGAAATAAGCTTCTTATGCCGCTTTTTAAAAACTCAGCCAGCATAATTGTGTTTCTGCTTGTTGGGCATTCATCATTATCTGAGCGCCTAATGATACGAAAAGGAATATTCAGAAAAAAGGCTTGATTACCAAGGCTGGCAAAAAAGAGATTTCTGACGAATTTTTCGCCAAACATTTACAGCATTGCATACATTTACAAAAAATCACCGACGTGTTCCCAGCTATATACTGCTGTAATGAATTATTGAACTACTCTATGATTTTAACAAAACTATTGATGAATCCTCGGAGAGAATTTCGTTCCTCCGGACACGGTGGGCTGCGATACAATTGTTTGTTGATTTATGTTTGTGATGTTCACCATAGGAAGATTTCAGCGATTATTTTCGCTGAGAATTAAATGCTACTGAATGACAGGCATAAGTGTCGCTAACAGTACGTTTGTAAACACGATGAATTTGATGGGACAAGCGTGGCCTACGACATACAAACTTTCCAAAGGGTGGCAAAATTTATGTTAGAATTTTTGTAATATGAGTACGGTGATATGTGTTTGCGAAAGTTAAGACACCATATACTTATACCACTCATGCCATTAACTGCTTCTTGGTTGTTGAATACACACGAGTTGTCTTCTTCCAAATAGAGCCGCATGTACGGTTGTAAAAAGGGGACTTACTTAATAAGTTAACAAAGGCAGAATCACAGCTCAGAATTGCAGACAAAGCCTTCACGCTCATCCACGTGATCTGCGCTAACTCAAAACAAGCTCTTCAGCCAGACGCATTATATATACGGTTAAGTAGCACACCAATCAAATGCAGTCAAATGTGGAACGCCAAGTCATTGTTCAAAAAGCATGTTTCGTTTATTGGTTGTTTGTAATGAGACATACTTAAGGGGATTCGGTTTAATTGTACTGCACCGTCACAGCAGTTTTTTATTAAACGGAGTCAGCTGTTTAAGCACACAGTGAGCAGAACAGAAGCTTATCATTTAAAACGATTGAAATATATAATTAAGACTGCATTGCATGGGCCAATGCGGTTCAATAGAATTAACTTTTAAATTTTATTATTTAACTTACATTTACTTTTGTGCACATTAAACACATGCGTGCTAATTTAATTATAATTCATTTGTAAATGCGAGTTGTTTTACTGGCTTGTTTCTGCCTATAATATGTCAGTTATAAGAGAGGCAGCATTTTCATTTAACCAATATAGCCGAAGGACATGTTATATGTGCCTAAACTATATAACGTTTATGAGCACTGGTTTTGGTCACACACAATATTGTGAACTTCGCGTAATTTTCGAAACGCTTGATGCAATTGAAAAGTTGTTCTTCCAGTAATCTAACGTCTGTAAGTATTAACTTCCGCTGGGTAGCCAATAAGTGTCCTTTCTTCCTTGTATCACTAATGTTTGACGACATTTTTCACAAACCAGATCCCGAAAATATGAGTGTGCGTCATGTTTTGAGACTAATTTATATTGGGATCGGTGCGATACACCCAGCAATTCCTTAAAACTTCGCCCATTCAGGCACTGCATGACCGCTCAGTGGCCTGCTGTAGAAATTTTTTTCTCCGATTCCAGATATTAGACTGCGAAAAGCCAATGTCTATGTGATATCGATGCTGGCTGTGCGTTTGTTGTTCAAGCACTCTAATCCGGCACCGCTAACCTTTGGTGCTGCCGTGGTTGCTTCGTGAATCAAGATATTGGCACAGGTCTTAGGACCATCTCCGCTCCGACTGACAGCAGGACTTCACAGTCATGCCCGCTTAGCACTCGGAAGATCCGCATACTTGCCCCTCTGTTGCCAACCAAAGGCCGAACGCAAAACCGGAGTAGAACCCGATTGACCAGCGAGTGATTCGTCTATTATTACACATGCACACCAGTAGGCACGCACGTAGTCTTGCCTGCGTCTGTGTCTACACCAGAAGTTTTGGTTGTCACCTGTTATCACTCATCACGTGGCGTAACCACCGCGAAGACATATGACCCTGAATGCCGCCCACATTGGCAAAGGAATCGTTATGGTAGTCGATGGCAATCACGACGCCCTAAGAGAGCCTACAGGGTGGCTGTCATTTGACTAGGCAATACTCCCAACAAACGCAAATCTTGGGGCAATATTGACCCAAAAGAGACGGCATAAATTTTTGGGACTTACCCTGAAGTTCCATGGATGTGAGATGTACGGTAAATGTAGGGAGATGGTCGTCAAAACAAGCATGTGTTAGTGCATATCGAGCAAGGTTTCACCTGACGAACTGCAATTTAATGTCCTGGGTTTTCATCTACCAACGCAGCAAGCTTCTTAAACACCAATATCTAAACAAAAGCAACATGCATATATCCTAATACTGGATGACTTCACAAAAGGTAAACAGGCTGCTGAGCGTGAAGAATATGAAGGGTAAGATGAAGTAAACACACTTCATTGTCATTGATCTGAGATAAGAAAGGAATTCTCCAGTTCTGATTTCATAATTAAGCAGGAATGCTGTAGCCAAGTTCATTTGCTGACAGACCCATTCATTTACAGAAACATGTCAGGGTTATAGAACAACCTAATCAAGCAAATGCACGATAGCCAGTGAAAAAAATACCTGGAATGAGCGAGGAACAGTGACCTATAAGACCAGTTTCTTCTACTGGCGTGGCTTCTGAATTTGAACTACCCATTTTTTTGCTCTTTATTCGCGTGGAAATTTACTAGTCTATACCATCTTCGCCAATCCTCTGCTTTGTTTGTCTGCATTTGTGATCATGATGTCATATCTTCAGTTACATGCTATCTTTCGCAATGCATGAATTTTGTTCTCTAGTATCGATGTGAACCTAAACATCTTTTTCTTGCATGATTATTGATTCAAAACTTATTTGAGTGGATTGCACATGATATTTATTGACTCAAAAATTGCTAAAATCCCCTGGAGAGGTAAACATGCGCAGTGGGTAACAGCTCGCCGCGCGTAGGTAGTTTTAGTCAAGTCCCACATATTTTACGCGGTAAAAGAAAACGTGGTAACTCGGCTTTCGTAACTGTACTTGGGGCAAAAAAGTTAACACGTTAGGAAAGAATAATTCTTGAAAAAAAATTATTACTTATTGTTGAAAAGAAATACGAAATTTTAAAGCTGGCTTCAATTGCATATGAGCAACTTGAAACTTAATATTCCGGTTCTGGTCGGGATATGCTTTAAACTTTGCTTACCTATTTTGAGGGTTACCCCATGGCATAATGAATGCAAAAATTCTTGCTTTTGTAGTCCTTGGTATCATAGTCAATATATATACCCACTGCGCATGTTTACCTCTCCAGGGGATTTTAGCAATTTTTGAGTCAATAAATATCATGTGCAATCCACTCAAATAAGTTTTGAATCAATAATCATGCAAGAAAAAGATGTTTAGGTTCACATCGATACTAGAGAACAAAATTCACGCATTACGAAAGATAGCATGCAACTGAAGATATGACATCATGATCACAAATGCAGACAAACAAAGCAGAGGATTGGCGAAGATGGTATAGACTAGTAAATTTCCACGCGAATAAAGAGCAAAAAAATGGGTAGTTCAAATTCAGAAGCCACGCCAGTAGAAGAAACTGGTCTTATAGGTCACTGTTCCTCGCTCATTCCAGGTATTTTTTTCACTGGCTATCGTGCATTTGCTTGATTAGGTTGTTCTATAACCCTGACATGTTTCTGTAAATGAATGGGTCTGTCAGCAAATGAGCTTGGCTACAGCATTCCTGCCTAATTATGAAATCAAAACAGCAGCCGCCCCAGAACTGGAGAATTCCTTTCTTATTAACATAGGATCTTATCTCAGCCAACAGCCTATTGTGAGTGAAACGACTTCAGAATCTACAACATAATAATAAGTATTATAACCTTAATAAATGCTGATTAGCGAGAGAGTCAATCCATCGCATCTTCATGAATAATAGGCCGTACTGCATACAGCCGCTGATATGTTGGCGCACAACGACATTGTCGCAACTCTTTTTCATTTTTTCGCATTCACTATACACTACTGTACCAGAAAGTCTCAGCGGCTTAGTTCTCCTTTGCGGCACAAGCGATGGCGATAGCATTTTGGAATTCTAAAATATATTGTAATTATACGCAGGGCCAATAACATCAACCAATGGTAATCACATTCAGTAGACGCCTATAATTAAATTACGGCTGTGAAAAATACCCGTTCGCACATTTGAAGGATGAATTGTGTAGTCAGCAAAAGTGTTTTATGGATATGGAACACTGCCACACCCCAAACAACTGGGACATCGGTTCCTATATTCATAGGCGAGACATTTTCCATATTCCTACTATATCACTTGTTGAAGATGAAGGTGGAGAGTGACAGATTGGCTTTGTAGTAAGATCTGGATGGCGCGGACCAATGGACACGGGCGAAAAATGCAATGTATGCAAAACAAACTGCTTATTGCTGGCAGAGCGTGAACAGCCTATTGTAGACTGTATCAGAAAGGAGTCTCTTTCACACAGCGGGGTTATCTGGCATGTGATACATATAGTACGCTGAGAAATGGCAAGTCAGAACGAATAAAAATTGTGAAGACGTGTCATTGACGTTGAATGGTTGCTCCTCAGTCGCTTTTTGCATGTGAAAGGTCGTGTATTCAGCCCTAACTGATCTTGTTAAGATATTTTCCGGCTATCTTCATGTGCTTGTCGATGACTATGTGGACCGCCAACCTTGCAGGCGAAAATTCGAACTATAATGTTTATTTATGTTGGTAGTATGAACTATCGAGCAGATCTCGTTCACTAACCAATCCTAGAGTTTAGCGATATGAAAGACTTTTCGTCAACTGAAGTTCAGTAACGTTCTCTGGAAGAGTATTTGAGGTAACCTCCCAGTAATAAGCGAATCGAATGACGTCTTCAGTATGGTAAAAGGCTGCCTGTGACATTTATGACATAACTTGACTCGATGGTTAAGTATATCTTTGTCCCAGTTTTTTAATCTACTGCGGGCTTTAATCCTAAGAAAGACTTCCGTTAAGGAAAACTCCCCTTTAAGTTCATTTAATTGATGGTAATAAATACTTGTTTTGGTGACCTCAGATATTGCCGAACATTGAATATATTGACAATGATACCAAGGACTACAAAAGCAAGAATTTTTGCATTCATTATGGCATGGGGTAACCCTCAAAATAGGTACAAAAGTTTGAAGTATATCCCGACCAGAACCGGAATATTAAGTTTCAAGTTGCTCATATGCAATTGAAGCCAACTTTAAGGAATCGTATTTCTTAAAACAATAAGGAATAATCTTTTTAAGAATTATTCTTTCCTAATGTGTTAACTTTTTTGCCCAAATACAGTTACAAAAGCCGAGTTACCACGTTTTCTTTTACCGCATAAAATATGTGGGACTTGACTAAAACTACCTACGCGCGGCGAGCTGTTACCCACTGCGCATGTTACGCTCTTCAAGGGAGCCGCAGCTAAGGGGTAATACATGCACAGATTGCAGGGTATTTATAGTTCACAGCGGTCACCCGCACGCGTACTATAATTGTCCGTTCCTTTAGCCACCACTGGAGGTCTTAATTGGTCCGGTGATTGTCTAAAACCTGTTCACGATTACCTATGACTAAGGATTCGCGACGGAATCCGAAACGTCAGGAAAATAAAGTCTTTGTTCCAGTGATTTCATCATCATCTTCTTCTTCTTCTTCGGAACCGCTGTCTGGAACTCGTATATTCCTTCCATTGGCCCGAAACACGATGCTGAAGATAACGATGCACATAATTTAAAATTTTCGTTTTTAATTCTCTATTTTCAGGCTGTATTGATTTATTCTGAGCCCTTCTGTAAGAATTATGTAGAGATTTTATCGATTGTTTTTTATCTTCATCCAGATTCACCGCCCACAGTATATAATTGTAAATGTTAATCCCGGTTTATAATGTCCGCTAGGGTGGCAGTCCAAATAGTCATCGACGAGCACGTGAAGTAAGCTGGAAAATATCTTAACAAGACAAATTAGGTCTGCTTACAAGTTTGATTGCCGAAACCATGTTGTCCCTAAATACACGACCTACCGCATGCAAGAAGAGACTGACGAGCGACCATTTAACGTCAATGACATGTTTTTACAATTTTTCTTCGTTCTGACTTGCCATTTTCGGCGTATTACATGTTTTACATGCCAGGTCACCTCACTGTGTGAAAGAGACTCCCTTCTAATACAGTCTACAATAGGCTGCTCACGCTTTGCCAACAATAAGCAGTTTGTTTTGCATACATTGCATTTTTCGCCCGTGTCCATTGGTCCGTGCCATCCAGATCTTATGGCGTAGCCAATCTGTCCCTCACCGCCGTCATCTACAACAATTGATTTAGCAAGAATATGGAAAATGTCTCACCTATGAATAAAGGAACCGATGTCCCTGTGGTTTGGGGTGTGGCAGCGTTCCCTATCTATAGAACACCTTCGCTGACTACACAATACATCCTTCAAATGTGCGAACGGGTATATTTCACAGCTGTAATTAAATTCTAGGCCTCTATTGAATGTGATTTGCAGCGGTTGATGTTATTGGCCCTGCGTATAATTAAAATATATTTTAGAATTCCAAAATTATATCGTCATCGCTTGTGCCACAAAGGAGAACTAAGCCGTTGATACTTTCTGGTACGGTAGTGTATAGTGAAAGCGAAAATGGAAAAAGCGTTGCGACAATGTCGTTGTGCGCCAACATATCAGCGGCTGTATGCAGTACGGCCTATAGTTCATGAAGATGCGATGGATTGAGTCTCTCGCTAATCAGCATTTATTATGGTTAAAAAAACTTATTTTTATGTTGTAAATTCTGCAGTCGTTTCACTCACCATAGGTGGTCGGCGTTTCCTTCTGATAGCTGATAAAGCATTTGCGATGTAAAAAGTGATTACCATAGTAGTGTGCAGTTTCACTGGCTTTATAAATTCAAATATATTTAAGCATGGTGTATTTCTTTGGTAGGATAGAACGCATTCTTTAAATGTTATTATTAAATACGTTTCTACTTGTGATGTTTTTTTTTTATGATTGCGGGGTGTTGATTCACGAAACATCGTTTACGCCCATTAATTAATGCTGCCTATACGGCACACCTATGTTGCTCAATTTTAAAGAGAACCGTGTGACTTCTTTTTCAATCCCTTGGCGAGAACGTTCTTTTTCTTAAACAATCTGTAAACAGCAGGCAGTTTGAAAAACTCCCTTCGGTTGAGTGCACAATTCTTTAAGATCAGGTGTCACCTGTGCTAACTTTTTGTTGTAAGGATACCATGATCAATAGCTCTGGCTTCGTCAGTGGCCAAACATGCGTGTGTTTTCCGTCATTTCCTATTTTAGTGGTGCGACTAGAAACAATGTTTAGAACTCTAGAACTGTATTTGAATATCGCATTATATAAGGAAATAAGCATATCTGGTTTATGAAAACTAAGTCGGGTCTTATGTTGCATACTATGTAAGTAAGTTGAAAGGCAGTAAAGGGGAAATGATCTGAATTCTTTTGATATACATGCTTAAAAAGAAGTATTGCAGTGTGCGCTACACTAATGTTGTCCAAAATTTTGTATGAAGCAAACCATCTACTGTCCATTTCTGAGAAAATAATTAAGTCAGTTTAATGTGGAAATGGTAAAATATTGAGTGTTGTTGTATTATATATTCGTACCATCATTAATTATTACCAAAAATTCTAAATTACTTACCGATTCTGACAATCTGTCTGATTTATCTATTATATTCTACCTTTTACTATGTGGCTCAATTTGTAACTCAGCGGAACCAAGTGATAATATAACACTCTATATCTCTGGGCTGAAGGATTATATAAACTAGTGGCAAATACGACATTTCTTTGAGCAGTTCGGGGATGTCACGAAATTATATTTACCCAGAAATGCGGTAAAAAACAAGCATAGTAGAAACAGATTCTTTACACTGTTTACGACACGGGATAAAGCAACGCTACTTGCCATGGAACATGTCTATGTCCACGCCGAGTTGCGGAGTTAACATGAATATAACCAAAACCCATGCGTGCCGGTGACTTTTAGTGTTCATCGTTGCCATTTAAATGTGTCGTCAATTGCGTTCAATTAATATCTTATCATAAACTTTTTCGTTAGTGCGATTGCAAAAACAGCGCATTCTGATCCCATCTATGGGCATTTAAAAAATATTATTGATGGAATAATGAAGTCCTAAGTAATTAAGGTTACCTGCTCTATGGACTTTAACCACTCTCTACGGCTTTTCGATCTTAACAACCCTCTTCTAGTTGGTTTAAATGTAAAGTTTATTTCCATTTGTTTATCTATATTCGTGTAAACTTCTGAATTTATTTTTTTATGATAAGCGATCCAAACTTATCTTTCTTAAGCGATAAACTGGATAATTTTGAGTCGGTTTTATTTGTCTGCCTTCTCGAAAGTTATGTGAGATGTATTTTTGTTAATTTAAGTTACCTTTTTCTTATAGAAAATTGCTTCGACTTTACTACATACTTACGCGTGTCTGACTTCCTCTTCAGACATACGGTAGGTGGATAAGTAAAAAAAGTTGCATTCCGAGATGATATGGTTAAAATTATGAAGATTTTTGGAAAATCGAGTTGTACACGTGAATTTTCGAACAGTTATCACTTGTTTATCCGGGATAAATGAAAAATTAGAGCTGGGATTGTCACATTAGAGGTTTTGGCTGCAAAATTTACAACGAAGTGGGTGTGATTGGGCAGTAGTGTTAGATCAAGAGACTCTTGCGGCGATACGAGGCAAGAGAGGTCTGGTAACGAAGTTTAGAATTTAAGTCCGAATAGCATTAACGCACAAGGCAAATCGAGACTCCCGTTCTAGACCTCATCAATGTGTTTCTACAATTTAACATGCTCCTGTGGCGCAAGTTATATTGTTCAAATAACTAGTTGGAAATTCAATTGCATGTGGGAACACCATCCTGCCAGGCTAAAAACGTTGAGGTCAAGTCAATAACTAGTGCGAGTTTGGCCTACTTGGTTGACAGGGGTTACCGGGTAGGCGTAAACCAAGCCTTTCGAGTCTTGTATAAAGAACTAGCACAACACTCCAAATTCCTGCGTCAATGGTTAATTGCAACGGCAGAAAGCGTGGCCATTCGACTCACAAACCTGATATTATGTGGGCAAAAAGCCTTTGTGTTGGCTCTAAGGCATTTGTGGTCGAGGAAATACTCAACATCCATCCACATACCTTCTAGCATGCCGCAAGGTGATGAGCAGACAGTTTCAACTGGTGTCAAGGCGCAAAGCAATTCGACTATCAGTTGCTATGAGCTAGTTGTGGGACAATCCCTCCTCCCCTGCCCCCTTTGTTCTCTCTTAACAGTTCCTATTCTCCACCCCCCATTGAATACCGTTGATTGTTTGCTTAAACTTTAAATAAATCTACCCCTTTATATTATTATACAGGCCTGATGATGAATTAATCGAAAACGTTTGTTCACCTATCTTGTCTTCTTGAATGCTTAATTAGGTACCATCGCTGAACTCAAACAATCCAAGGACACGTACATCTTCATTCACACTATACGGGTTTTTGTGCATTGTCGACAAACTTGCAACCAGCCTAAAAAACAACAGCAGGCTGTCCGTACTCGGTTTGGCAACAGGAAAAATTCGGAAAATATAAAAATCGGCCGTACCAGTTACGCCTCCCGATTAGATATAGAGGTAGCCTGATAATGCAAAAAACCGAATGATTAAAACAGCCCAACTGTAATTGGGTTGGAAAAAAATATTTTGGTAAAATGTTCGAATAAATATTCTTTTTTAGCGCGTAAAATGTAATTTATGGTGGTAACCGAGCACCCCAAACTTAAAATATGTATTCAAACTCTTAACACCAGAATCGCAAGCCGTTTCTTCCGTGTATGCAGGCTAGACTAAAGCAGCAAGACCTTTGCTTGTTTTTTTTCTACTGGGAGTTCAGAGGATTAAGATATTTCTTAAACTCATGCGCTGACATGCAATAAAATTATCAGGTGCAGTCGGCATCGCTGCATTTTCGTACACTAAGAAAATTTCCTTCGGTGCCGTTTATTTGTAAATGATTAAGGATTTTGCTCACGACGAGCTTCAGATCTTCATTAAAAGCAGTAATTAACACTTAATGAGTTTCAGTGGCTTCAGTAAATTGGCCATTAAGATGGAAAATATGTAACGTGCTTGCCAAAACTCACACCTTTTGGCATTTATTGAAAATATCTAAATAAAGAGCGATGTCTTAAAATTCTTTTTATGTAGATGTCTGCTTGTATCAGTGTTTAAGAAGCAGCAAAAAAATTCAACAGATTCCTAAGATAAATGGCGCTCCACAACAAAAGTCACGAATAACTATACCTGTGATTACTCAAAGGGCATTTCGTTCGAGGATCTTTATTGATTGATGCTCCTCCATAGATAGAAGATGTTTCATGTTTTAACTTGCTGCGTCAACGCAAAACCAAGTTGTCTGTTCTCTGAATTTTTATGAATAAAATGTTTCCGCATTTCATTATAATCTTTGAGAGTGCAACACTCATAAACAAGGACTTTTTCCGCGGCGTTTACTAGCGTAGGAAATTCCGTGGAAATCAACAGTCACTGGATTTGGCCGCATTTAGCCTCGGTTTGCCCCAAGTATGCTGCTCTGAACAGCGCTCTTGAGTAATAAACAGAAACCTATGCATCAAGTGGACTCTATGAACAAGACTAACAACGCCAAATAAGCGCTAAATCCTCTACTCACATTTTGCTCTTCACTCTGTATTTTATATACGATCTACCGTACACTTTTGCAAACTTCCCGAATAATTTTGAAGATAAAAATTGCCGACAGTATGATAATTATATCTAAATAATTTGCCTAGAACTCAGTTTATGCATTCGTGCTCCTTTCTCGGATGTTATCTAGACAGTATGATAGGGCGTTGTGAGCAGAATGGTGCCCTGGCTAAAATAAATTAGGCAGAAACATATGCATCTATTTTTATTGAGGTATTTACCTACCGCTCATCTGTAAGTTATCGTGAAGAGGTGCACAGTTTTCTAGATTTCTTGCATCCAATAATAGGATATCTCAAATACTGTACAAGTGGGTTGCAATAAGGCGGCTTTCACACGGTCAGGTCTCACTGAACAAACCAATTTTTCACCACACGGTTTTAGGAAACTGCTGTCACGTAACTCGCCGGTATTTGTCTTGCTGTACTGTGTTATAAATGCTCCTTAATTGATTCTACTAAAGAGAAACCGTAGCATGTTTTCATGATGCTTGCATGAGTCGAAACGTGCGCTGGGGCTTAGTTTGAGCGAGGCCTGTGCGTAAAACAAGTGAGGATCCCACGCGATAAAATGTTAACACATGCATTAAGCCCTAACTCACGTGGTTTTGCCTGACTAAGTCTTTACTGGCCGCAATATTCCTTTTCATTTGGATAGCCTGAAAATCCTGACCGACCAGACTGTTGTTCCCGCAGAATTTATACGCAACGGTGCGCTTCATGACAAGAGCAGAATAACAATAATGCATTTCACTGTGCCAATTTGGCCAGAAAGTTCGAACAGTTTCAGTTCCTGTTTGTATGGTCCCTTTCATGGATGATATTAAGACTCTGCACGACATGAAGATCAGTGCAACCATTTAGGACTACCAAGCGTCGGAGGACTAAAATGGATTTCACTGTCCTCTCGTCGTCCGTCCCATTAAAAGATAGCAGTCTGGCGAAAATATAGCTAGGTTAAGTAATAAGTGCACAAAATACTTCCGTGTACATTATCTAGGCATGTGTATATGCGGCCTGTGGATGATTTTTCCTCACTCAATGTAAAGGATATATGCTAAGGCGACTCATCAGAAACGGTCACTGTGCTACGGCAAACCTAAAAAAATACCTGTCTTTTTTTCTTCCAGGAAACCGCAAGAATGTAACTGATGATTGGCATTGGAGTTTTTAACCGCTTCAGTGGCATCGCCAGCAGCGTGGGAAGGTTCAATCTCCGTTCTGCCTTGGCCGGCGGAAGGTCTTTGCACTTGATACTAGAAGAGGGCTGACGAGGAAACCTTGACGGTCTCGGCCACATATTAATGCTCGCAAGAGTTTAGTCGTGGCAGCCTTATTATATTCGCTGTGTCCCAATGATTTGGCTCTCCCATACCTACCACAAAATGGTTGTGGCCTAAAGGCTGCCTGCTTTCTAGATGAAGTATGGCTGACAGCACTTTCCAACGTTAAGTTCATTAAACGATTATTATGCCATTTTTAGGACTTTCGACCCACTAAATGTTAACGGTTATTTAGTGCATTAAAGGGGAGCAGTTAGCTTACTGTGGAATAAGTGGATTCCAAACGTTGTAGTAGGCTGTGCGGGTAACTGGATGCACGTGTATTTATTCCAGTAGCTTCCGACTTAACCATTGTAGTGCATTTGGCTAGAGCATTCGTTAAACTTAAGCCTTATTCTTGGTAACATGTATAAATGCCTGAAGTTATTTTACTGAAATAAAAAATTTGTTTGTTTCATCCTGTTTCCTTTTCCAATAAGGATTTTTTCATCTCTTTAATATAAGGTACTTGGAAACCAGCAGATGTATCGCAAGCACAGAACTGCAGCAGAAACCGGCCAATTGATGACAAAAACAGTGAGCTGAAGACAAATTTGCTGAATTTTAATGCAAAAGCCCACCATTCCAACATTTTGACAGATCTTTGCGTACATTATGAATATCTCTGTTGCATCCAGTATTTGTTATAAGCTACCGAAAATGCGGAAGCATTTTCAGAAGTCAGAACACTCCCCGTCATCGGAAGAAGCGTTTCAATTCCTTTACCTTCTAAATTGTATACGATAACCAAATAACAACACAGGAAACACCGAGGGCGATTAACTTAAATACGCCCATATTCAGATGACAAAGCAATGCTTAAGAGGAATATAACCAAATATAAAGGTGAAGCTCCTTTACAGCAGCCTGCAATTCACACCTTGCACAATTGATCAGGCGGACATTCTCACGTCAAATGGAACATTTCTAATCCCCGACTTGCTGCACTTATCCTTTTTTGCCCCGCAATCAGCTATCGTGCTCACTTGACACTAGTCTACGAAGATCACGCAACATGTCGACGTATGTGAAAGAGTGATACTCTTTCGCTCGTCAGTATTGACATAAATTGTGATACTGATTATTATGCAGTATAGAATGAAGTCATTTCAGTCATGAAAAGATATGGGCGTTTTAACGAGCTCCATTTTGGACCATAAGCAAAACGTGTACATTGTAACTGCTGGCTTCTTAAGTACGATGGATTTATATCATTCATTTGTTCTGCCTATAGTGACTGTTGCACTCGAAGTCAAGTTTTAACATCTGCGCAATATGCACATCTTGTTTAAGGAAAAGGACGTTTTCACCTACATTTAGGGAAAAAATGTCACATATTTGATACAGAATATTGAAATAGAAGTTAAACACAGTTTAGACACTGCAGGCAGCATAAAAAATGACTTATACGATTTATTATGTGTAAATATATCACAATTGTAAAAAACGCATTAATAATAGCAATTTAAAGAAGGCATAGTATCCTATCGCGAAATTCTATGAGAACTCTGCCACTAATTCGTCAAATCGTAGGCAAGAACGTATTTTTTTCTTAAACAGGGTCAACACACCACTGAGTTTCTAAAATGTGAATTCATTTTTACCAATCGGTAGGCTTCATAATCATTCAGAAATAAGGAAGGATTTTTTTGAACCGAGGAAGCCCATAATTTAATTTGCTATCAAAAAAGTGCAATATAGGATTTAATCGTGCATGCTTTCCATAAAATATATTCTTATTTAAAAAGAGCACGCAAACTCAATAATTTCAATTTATACATTTTTTGTTGCCATTTTTACAGAATTTAGTTTTTCACGGTGGTCAGAATAAAGCTTATCACAGAGTTGAAATCCTACCGCGACCTAAAAATAATGTAAATTGGAATGCATGATAAACAGTATTGTAACCCTACTCAGCGTTGTTTTACGAATGATGACCAGTCTGTTCAAATGGCAGAAGGTTGCTTGCAGCACTCGCAATACTGCATGCCTACTACCCAGTTATATTTTGTCATAATGGTTGCATTTAGGACTTGCCGTGTTTGATATCAGCCTGTACAAAGCATTTTTAAGGAATCTGTTGAGTGCTCAACTACAGTAGCTTAACTAAGTTTTGCTTAATGATCTTTATCAATATCAAAGATTTGAACGTCGATTACCTTTACGCTGGCTGAATAAAATAACTAATTCTACTATGCGATTTCCAAAATTTTTATTTTTCAAATAAACAGAATATTGTGGGTCTTTTGTAAAATGAAGATTGAATAAAAGATTCTAGCTTTATAAGCATCTGAAGTTTCCACTTTGAAAACAAATTGACACTCGTTGCTTCCACACTGTGGTATGCCTTTTGCGTGAGATTAGGGAACGTGAGACCCGTCAATCGAAAAGAGTTGGGTTGAGAGTCTCCATAATGATAAGTGACCGTTGTCCTCGCAGTTACGTTTTCTAACGAAACTTGTAGCTGGTTTTTTATTTCTTTCGAAGAACTGAATCCAAAACCACTTGTTTTCAGATACTGTGAATGAAATAAAAGGTACTTCAAGTTCACTATTAAAAAAAAAATTCAAACGAGCAGAATGCGTAACAAGTAGAATACAAAAAACGCACAACGCAGGAGAATATGTACTTTATGCAAATTATACCATCTGCGATAAGACTTACATATATTATGTCACACAAATGTATGATAGTAACAGGAATCGCCACCCATTTGATAAAAAGGACAGAAATGTGGCGCACGATAAGTTATAGCAATGTATGCTTTATAGTTAAAATATTTTAGGTCTAGCATAATCTGTCATTTATCGCTTTAAGATTGGTCATTCCACAAAGGAAAGAGTGGGCTGCGGTCGACTCGATGAACAGCCATTTGCCAACGCATCCTTCGGTCATGTGGGTTGGCCAATTATTACAACTTATTTGAACGCCGCAGTTTTCCGATGGGCTTCGGAATGGAATGGAATGTTGGCAACTAAGCACGCGTACATTTGATAAGGTTACCAGGCAACGACAATCACTCAAGGCATTTAGCATATGGTTTAAAAGCAGATTCTTTAGCCGTCAGAATAATAGATATATGAATAAATATACTATCGGAAAGCATTTCTTTATGTAATGTTAGCACAGACTGTGTATTTATATCAGCAGCACAGTTAAAGTGCTATTTTGGAATGACTACGAATACTTATTGAAATTGTTCCCTACGTGTGTAAAGAAAATGAGGTGCTTTTCTATATTATAGCCCGATAAAGTGCCAGTTGGCTAACCTAGAAAAAGAAAATCCAAAAATCGATTTCCTGCATTAAATGAGTCATCGTAGGGATATTTGGACTATTTTGACTTCTATGATAAAGTTCAGTGTTCACCCGCAAAGTTCTTTTAAGAATATTTAATATTTATTTACAGCGTCAGCCTGCGGGCGTTTATAAGTCTTGCAGGTCATTAGCCAGCTAAGGTTAATAAATTGTATTGTAAATCAGTTGATACGAAAGAGAATCACTGATATCTGGCCTACTGTAGGTTTCCACTGAAATGTATAAAAATATGGTAAAAATGTACAAATACAGATGTAAAGATTCTTCAGAAGTCAAAATGGTTTTGGTATTATGAAGAACCAACATGAGGATAAAGTATACTTAGGATATTAAAATATACTATTTAATTTTCTTGGTTTAATTGTTTTAGCATACAAACTGTCCTGGGTCTGACGTAAATTGACCATTGGTTAAAAGGTTCTAGACCTGATAGCATTTTAAGGTTTTACTTTGAAAACTCATTGACGCTCGTTGCGCTTCATTGTGGTAACCTATTTGCGTGAGATGGAGGCACATTAGTCTCGGCAATCGAAACCGATTAGTTTCGGAGTTTCCATAATAATAAGCGACTAATGTCCTTGCAATCACGCTTTCTGACGAAAACTGTAGTATATTTCGAATTCTTTTCAGCGATTTGGGTCCACCGTGAGGTGATTTCCAATAGTTAAATATAAAAAAAATATAAAATGAGAACGAGCAGAATGTATACGAAGTATAATACCTATAACGTGCCCCACTGAATCAATATTTTATTATAGGGAAAATATAGTCTCTTAGATTCTATGATGATGTTTTCTGTTACTCTTACGCATGCTTAGAATAGGTTTTCTTACCAAGTTTTTAAAATTGACCGAAAGTTTACTGATTTCAGCAAAAAAGTAAAACTGTATTAGATTTCCTTCATAGTTAATGCTCGCCATCTCGCAGTTGGTTATTTCAGCTGCTCCGAGGCTCCTCATTTGAAATTCCAACAACTGACTTCCTCGACCAGGTTTCGATAATGTCAAGGGAAACAGTCTGTCTAAGGTGCTATCCACAAAACCCATAATTGATGTCTGTTGATCCGTACATCTTTTAGTCGCTGAGTGCAAAAGGATGAAAAACGACGTTGATTAAGATGGGAATTCTTTATAACTAAGGCGTACAAATTTAAATGGTTATAATTAACATAGTTTGCCTCACTAAGCGTCAAAATAGCAACAACAAGATTGCTTATTCATCGATTTGTCAGAGGAACTTGGACTCATTAAGGCACCGATAACTTATGGATTTTCATCTGAACCAGACTATGAACAGACATACTTAACACGGTCAAGTACTGATGCAGGTGTCATGACTACCCGTTCAGTTCTATCCCGAATGTGGATAAATGCTGATGTCTGCTTGCAACAGGTATGAAAAAAAATGCTAAAATGCTACGCAAAGTATGTGCACCATTTATTGTCCAAAAGGGATTAATGTGTAAAGCCTTTGCGTGATTTTCACCATACAAACATAACGAATGCTATTAAAATCTGTTTAAGGCTCTGAGGAAAGAAATGCACCCATTTAATTGAACAATAACCTACACCAGATTGAAAACTGTTCTAAATACGCATTATATGGGTTACTAAATGAGGTCTGGTTTTCTCTACACATATCGAGCCGCAATTAAATTGTAAACAAGGGACTTGCCGAAGGGACTGAAACAGGCTGAAACACAGCGCAAGCATGCAATCAGACAGTTTACGCACAACCACATTGCTCGCGCGACCTGCAACAGTATTGTAATTTCAGCATCTTGAGTATATACTATTCACAATTGCACAAATGACAGTTTGCTGGTTTGGAGAATATTATGCTGGTCTAATTGGTTGCAGGAGTATGTCCAGGCCAATAGAATATGGAACAGTTTACTACAATGCGGGGGATAATAAAGGCAAAATCAATTTTTTTGAACATTTTCACTGATGGTATGATAATAGCCAAGTCATCAATTTTCACGTTGTCTTCGATTTTTCAATGTTTCTTATGGCATAAAAGTTAACACATGTTTATGCGTTGTCCATGATTAACATTTATATGCTCTGTTTAACTTGCAGCACCTTCTGTAGCAAATTATGATCATTTTATCCCCAGGATATAACCCGTTCCATACATTGTTTATTCTTAAATCTTCCGTTTCGATTAGCACAACTTTCACACTTAATTTTGCCTGAAGACGGATTTGCATCACCAGCTTCACAATTTACAAGCAACATTCACTGTTTTTTTCAATAAACATTATATCTTTCAAATTGAGACAAAGGTTCGCATCCCAGGTATGTGCATAGATTGAGAAGAAGCAGGTTCAATCACTGGAATCGGAGTTTTATTTTTCTGAGCTTTCGAACTCTTGCGGGAGTCCATCGTCAGAGATACAACGTCAACGAAAGCAGGCAACATATATAGGGGGTAGGGTGGGGGGGCCAAGTAAGCGTCAACGAAAGCAGTTAAAATTAACAGGGGTATGGGGGGTTAATTAACTGTCAAAGAAAGCAAGCAACATGTTTTCAGGGGAAAGGGGCCAATTAACCATTAAAGAAAGCAACCAACATATAAAGGGGAGGGGGTGATTAACTGTTAACGAGGGAAAGCAAAATGTGTAGGGGGAGGGATCAAGTATCCATCACAGAGGCGGGGGGGAAGGTAGCAGGGAGGGAAGGAGGGACAGGACCACCAGTGCCATGAGTCCGGAGATACCCGCGTAGGGCACCATATGAAGGCGCCAGCTCGATGCATCGGTTAACTGAGTTGTCATCCGACGCCCAGGCTTCAATCAGCTCTCGGCCCGTCTTGCTGCTTGCGTGGGCAATTATCTTCGCAGCTGCGAAGTTGAACTCGTGACCCGCTCCGTAGGTGTGGGTGGCCACTTGCGAAGAGTCATCACCCCGTCGAACAGCCGCCTTGTGTTCCTGTATGCGCAAACTTAGCATGCGTCCAGTTTGTCCCGTGTAGTTTACAGGGCAGTTTAGACACGGTATGCGATATACCACACCCGACTGCTCACTGGGATTTAGCCGATCTTTGATCTTCATGACCCGGCTGCGCATTGTAGCCTTGGGACGATGCGCAATTCCAGCGCCTAGTCCTGCGGCAATACGCTCGGTCGCTTCTGACACGTCCTTGATATATGGCAGCGCATGCCAAATCGTGAGGGAAGGTTCTGTTTGGATCCTCGGAGGGCGGGGCCGTAGGCATCGGTTTATGAAGGCTTTAGTATAGCCGTTCTGCATAAACTGTTCGCGCAGATGTCGAGCCTCACGTGCTCTTTCTTCCGCGTTGCTGCAGTGTGTCTGGATTCTTTTGAACAGCGTTCTCGCACAGCTTCGTTTGTGAGCCATCGGATGGTTGCTGTGAAAACTGAGAAGCTGTGTGGTGTTCGTCGCCTTTCTGTAGACCCCCGTTTCTATTGTGCCGTCGGGAGTTCGCGTGACGAGCACGTCGAGGAAGGGTAGCTGCTGATCCTTTTCTTCTTCCCGTGTGAATTGTATATCTGGGAAGGTCGAGTTGAGGAGATCATGGAAGCTTTGCAGTGTGTTCTTTTTGACGATAACGAACGTGTCGTCAACGTAACGGCGCCAAAATATTTGGGGCTGTTGGGTGAAGGCAATCTTCCCAAGCTCCTGCAGGACGAATTCTGCTATTAGACCGGAAATTGGAGAGCCCATCGGAGTGCCCTTGATCTGTTCATAGGTTGTTCCAGCGAAGGTGAAGTAGGTCTTTTGACAAAATTCGAAGAGTATCAAAAGGTGTTCGATCTTAAGTGGACTCTTGGTTTCGTCGTTACGCTCCTCAAGTCTCCTGCGCAAGACATTTCGTGCCAAACTCGGTGGAATGGATGTAAAAAGTGAATTCACGTCAAAGAAAACCATCACTTCGTCTGCTTCAGTCCTCTGACCATGGAGATCTGTCAGGAATTGGGAGGCTGAACGGACCGAGGCAGCAGAGTTCGCTTGGAGGAATTTTAATTTCGAGTACATCCATTTAGCCAAATTATAAGTGGGGCTGCCTTTTAGGGCAACGATTGGTCGCAATGGAACGTTCACTGTATGGATCATTGGCAGACCATAGAAGCGGGCTAGGGCAGTATCTGTTGGTTTCATCAGACGTCGTTCGTTCTCTGTGATCACATTCTTGCGGACTCATGGCACTGGTGGTCATGTCCCTCCTTCCCTCCCTGCTACCTTCCCCCCCCCCCCGCACCTATGACGGATAATTGATCCCTCCCCCTACACATTTTGATTGCTCTCGTTAACATTTAATCACCCCCTCCCCTTTATATGTTGGTTGATTTCTTTTATGGTTAATTGGCCACTTTCCCCTGCAAACGTTTTGCTTGCTTTCTTTAACAGTTAATCAACCCCCCCTACCCCTGTTAATTTTGACTGCTTTCGTTGACGGTTACTTGGCCCCCCCCTCCCCCTATATATGTTGCCTGCTTTCGTTGACGGTTTTATCTCTGACGATGGACTCCCGCAAGAATTCGAAAACTCAGAAAAATAAAACTCCGATCGAACCTGTTTCCTCTCAATCCATTATATCTTTATTTATTGTCTCAGAGTGCATACTATTTAAGTAACTTAATATGTCTAATAATGTGACTTGCATATTGGGTTGAGGTATTTTTGACGGCACTTTTTATAAGCAACGGTGTCGCACGAATATGATAATGTAGTGCAAATAATTCAGTATTACAGGATATATCGAATTGATGGAGTGCATTGATAAAATATGTTTTGGCATTATATGGCACACAGGAAAGTCATAATACCCTTCTTTTTAAATTGTTTTTCATACACAGAAAAAAAATTGACAGTGCTCTGCATTTTCCGTAGTCAGGTGGATTCAGTTATCTTAAGATAGACGCAAAATGCCTTTTTTGCGTAGCGTGAATTTTACTATCTCAAATTTATATCCTCAGTTATCCAGTGAAAAGAAATCTTTGTTCATCGAGGCCAGGTTTCAGAAAGCGAAGAAGAATGCTATATTGAGGATTTAACATGCCTAATTTTTAGCAGAAAAAGCCTTACTCACGGAGAGAAGATGATATGCTAAATAAAGCGTCATTTTAAAATGTCAAAGTAATAAGGCCCTGTAATTCTCCCAAATCAGGTTTTCCAGGACATTCACATCAACTATTGAAACAGGTCGTTTTTCAACTTCTCCATTTCCGTTTCTTCACACGTGAAGTAGCGTGCTAAGAATAGGAGTATCGAGTACTGATATGCTAATATGTGGCAATTCACATAATAAAAACCTTGATGCATGGGACGCGAAGACTTGGCAGTCATAATTTCAGAGTGGAGAGGGTGAGCGACCTCAGTAAGTTTGCGATCAGCAAATTGCTTGACATTTTTAAGTGGCACTGTATTATTATGTCAGTTAAAAAACATAAAATACCGGCAGCCGAAGAGAGCATTCGAAGGCTACATTTCAAAATGACTTGGTTTTTTTTAAGTTAGGCTGGAAGAATAACTGAAGAGCATTAAATAATAAAGGGGAGAATATGTAGAAGAAGTAAAAAGCTGACTAACAAAAAGGTCGTTCAGCCTGGAAATCTCACACTTTATCTGGAACTTCAAATTCTTTAGTCTATCTCGCAGATTTAGTTTGTAGAACAATTCTTTTGGGCGTGTCAACGTTTTTAGGTGGGGAGAAGAGATTCTGTCAGGTTTAACCATGACAGTAGCAAGAGGACAGCAGACATTCAAAATGTCATTTCAAAAGTAGTGGCGTGCTTCAAAAGATAATCCAATTTCATTCCAATAAAAAGAGTACGCATGTACATCTTTAGCTTGTCGGTATTCCACAAATAGTCCCATTTTACAATTGCAAATTCATATCGGCAAAAATATGTTTGTGGCAATTCATCAGCGGGCCAGTACAATGCAAGTACAACTCAAGGACTGACTAGTTCTGTCCTTGCATTTTACTGGCCCGCATATTAATTTTTGAAAATATATGTTTGTCAATATGAATTCTTATGTACATCTGCATAATATGCTATAACTTTTGAACCCACAGATCATATTATACACCAAATAGTTCATTATTTGTCAAGTCACCCAAAACCAAGTACATTCCAATTTGCCTGCCTATAAATATAACATGAAGAGTCCATGCATGTATGTCAGCCGCAAATCCCGATTTGCTTCCTAAAGGAATAGCTCTTTTAAAGTTGGTCCATTATTCGCCTGCACATCATCCCTAACCCATTTTTCACTCCTACATTGCACGTATTGTAAGCTAAAAATTAAATTTCTGTTTATAGTCTCAAACTGCTCCCATATTGCACTAAGGTACCCCTATGTATTTTGAAATCTGCCTATTAACCACTGATTGCTAACAATGCATGTGACAACTGCTGCATATTTTTGTAATCTTCGCGTTGTTGATTGCATTAACCGCCGCACAGAGGTG
>JAYGXS010000002.1:20522589-20552487 GCA_036362985.1 Ligula intestinalis | reverse complement strand
TTCGAGGTCCAGATAAAATATTACTTACATCATCCCCGGATGAGGAAGAAGAGGAGACGATTTCTGAGACCAAAGTATATTTAGGCTGACTTTTCAAAAGCTCGCTCGCTTTCATCGTCAGAGCAAGGTGTCTGTATTCCTGTGTGCGTCAAATAGATGTGAACGTCCATTCGCCCATGCGTCAGTCGATTGCACCGATCGATTTTCTTGGCTGTTTGAATTGCTCGCGCCGTCGTGAGCTATTTCAAGTCGCTTTTGTGACTCGTGAGAGTTTCCACCCTATTTGCTCGCGGCTACCGGCTGTCGGCCCTGTTTATCTCTCTCCGCCCAACATATTGCTCCATTTTGAGCCGATTTTAGCCTTTTGCGTAGTGGTTGGTAGGTGGGATGAAGGTCCATGGCTCTGTTTAATGTGCCAGTCGAGGACCAACTTTCTAGCAGCAGACTGGTCATCTTGTCGTTGGCCCGGCCTATTACCCTTGCTTTTTCAAAAGCGAATTTGTGTTTCTTCTGCTTTTCGTGGTCATAGACCAAAGACAGCTTATCCTCGCGGTTGATTGCGAGCTGATGCTCATGCAACCTTGTGCCAAGGCGTCTGCCAGTTTCACCAACATACCTTGTAGTGCAGTCTTGGCATGGTATGCTGTAGACCACACCTGATTGTTCTGGCAGAGGTAGCGGGTCTTTGGACCTCATGAGTTGCTGTCCGATGGTTGATTCCGGCCTGTGAGCCACACCAATCCCGAATGGTTTCAGGATTCTTGCAGTCGCCTCTGATACATTCTTCACATAAGAGATTGTGAGCCAGAACTTAGGGTCATCTCCTTTTGACCGCTCATGGTGTGGCTCCTTAAGACACATGCGTACAAAGGAATTCGGATAACCGTTGGCGTGAAATAGGGCATGCAAGTACTTAAGATCCTTCCCTTTCCCACTTTGGTCACTGCAGTGCGTCTTAACGCGTTGAAAAGGGGTCCTAACACAACTGCGTTTGTGACCAACGGGGTGGTTGCCTCTGAAGTGGAGAATGCGCATGGTATTGGTCGCCTTGCGGTAGACCGTTGTCGTTATCTTGCCGTCTTCCACCTTCGTTACTTACACGTCAAGGAAGGGTAATTGATTGTTGACCTCCTCTTCCATGGTGAACTAGATGTCAGGGGAGATGGATATCAGCAGTGCCTTGAAAGCCTGCACCTTGCTCCTTTTGATGATAACGAAAGTGTCGTCACAGTTTATGCTGCGGCAAAGAAAACCAGTAAGCTTGGAGAAAAAACCACTACTTTTTTCTACAGGTATTTTTATGCCAATGAATCTGGCTGTTAATGTGCACCTCACACATAAGGGTGTCACCCAGACGACCTTCCCAAAATGGCGTGGCGGCAGTCACCTACTTGACGATGCAAAGCGCAGTGCTGGTCTCACAAACGAAAAATCATTTATCAAAATGTGCCAAGTGGCAAAGTTTACAGTTGTAGTTTTAATTTACTGCATTCTGCGAAACAACTTCCCACAAAGTGTAATTTTGGGACACTTTCTAAAGAAAACAGAACATTAAAAATATTCCAAGATGGCTCTGCCAATTATGAACATTACGTATAATTACCATCACTACGTTAGCGTACTCCATGACGTAATTCGACAGTTGGGGGACATTGGAAGTAAAAAAAAAACGTGCTCATCAGCAATTTTATGCATATGACATGTTCAGTTTGGAAGTAAGTCAATTCTGGGTCTGCAGCTGTCGAAGAATGCTTTGTCGTAATTTATTATGCCCGGTAGCGATCCTGCGGTCAATATAATTGACGTCTTATTACCCCATTCTGGACCATTCTGGACCAGTATTACCATATTTATATATAAGCCTTTTGGATACGGAACCTCAAATATTTTCGCACATTTGTTTATCATCACTTGTTGAAAATTAATGCATCTGTAGCGATCTAAGGCTGCGGGAAACCCTGTACTCCTCGCCTATCACGACTGCTAGTACCTGTGCGCACATGCATGCATGCACACCCTCAGTCCTGTGCGTCTTATCACATTCAATGCTGACGCACATATGACCTGACTGTGACAACTGCCATCCTGTCACACTTCGGACGCCACGAACGCGCGCTGGCACAGCTGCCAAAATTATGCTAACTGTATTGCCGGAAGACTTAAAGACTGCGGAATACGCGTATTTCTAGCTCATTAGAATTCAATAGCTGCAGTTACTTGACTTTAGTATAGACACAGAAACTGTCGCTACACCAGAGATTCAAACCCGCGACCAGTGCGCTAATAAGCCAGAAATATGCGTATTCTCTAGTTCTTACTTTTGCTGGTAAGACATTGGTTAATTGATCTTAACAAATAACATAATTGTGTCATCCTTGAGAAAAGCTTGAATGGTCTAGTCCCTCAGCCTGACGAAACAGCCAGGGTTAGTAAATTCTGGAACATATCGGAGTACGCCATGTACTAATTATGCAACCTATCCTCAGCTAGCTTCCTCCAAAATGTTACTTTCCTCCAATCTAGTGTCCCACCTCGTGTCTTCCCACACGCAGAAGCAAAGATCTTGCTTTCTAACTTAACACGCCACTGTAAGTCATCAACCTGCTATCATTCATAAGATCAAATGCCACAAAGTAAATGAATAAAACACGATTTGCTAGTGGTATCCTCATTTATTGCTAAATTTTACTGAAATTGATCTTCATAAATACAAAATATGGTAGGTCTTTTGTAAAATGAGAATTGAGTTAAAGATTCCAATTTTCCAAGCATCTCAAGCTGCCATGTTGCAAATGCATTAGCTCTCGTTGTATCAACAGTGTTTAAGGCCATTTGCGTGAGATAAGGGAAGGTAACAGCCGTCAGATGAGCTTCATTAGGCTGGGATATCGCATAATAAGTAAAGACTGTTGTCCTTACATGCACATTTCTTAAATCCATTCGCATGGCTCGCCGTGGATTTTCTTCAAAGATACAGCTAATGCAAATAAAGCATTACGAAATGATTAGAATATTCGAAATCATGTCAAATGCTGAAGATACAGTTAGTGGTCGGCAAAATATAGGAGTTTTGATAAAATTTATGACGCATGTCTACTGTCGTGTATACATTTGTAAAATGACTTTTCAAAATCCCGAGAAAACTGACGGATATCTGGCGGATTTCAGCTAGACACTCGAAGTAGAGCATCTCTTCCTTGAGTGAAATAGACGTAATATCACATTTCGTGATGTCTACCGGGGCCTAGAGTCTTCATTCGAAACTCAAACCAAATGCCGACGTCAGTAAACCTCAAAATATCCACTTGAAATAAGCTTCTTATGCCGCTTTTAAAAAACTCAGCCAGCATAATTGTGTTTCTGCTTGTTGGGCATTCATCATTATCTGAGCGCCCAAGGATACGAAAAGGAATATTCCGAAAAAAAGGCCTGATTACCAAGGCTGGCAAAAAAAGAGCTTTCTGACGAATTTTTCGTCATACATTTACAGCATTGCATACATTTACAAAAATCACCGACGTGTTCCCAGCTATATACTGCTGTAATGAATTATTGAACTACTCTATGATTTTAACAAAACTATTGATGAATTCTCGGAGAGAATTTCGTTCCTCCGGACACGGTGGGCAGCGATAAAAATTGTTTGTTTGTTTACGTTGGTGATGTCCACCTTATGAAGATTACAGCAATTATTTTCGCTGAGTATTAAATGCTACTGAATGACAGGCATAAGTGTCGCTAACAGTACGTGTGTGAACACGATGAATTGGATGGGACAAGCGTGGCCTACGACATACAAACTTTCCGAATGGTGGCAAAATTTATGTTATACTTTTTGTAATATAAGTACGGTGATATGTCTTTGCGATCGTTAAGACACCTTATTTTTATACCACTCATGTCATAAACTGCTTCTTGGTTGTTGAATACACATGAGTTGTCTTCTTCCAAATAGAGCGGCATGTACGGTTGTAAAAAGGGGACTTACTGAATAAGTTAACAAAGGCAGAAACACAGCTCAGAATTGCAGACAAAGCCTTCACACTCATCCACATGATCTGCGCTACCACAAACCAGGCTCTTCAGCCAGACGCATTATGTATACTATTAAGTAGCACACCTATCAAATGCAGGCAAAGGTGGACGCCAAGTCATCGTTCAAAAAGCATGCTTCGTTTATTGGCTGTTTGTAATGAGACATACTTAAGGGTATTCGGTTTAATTGTACTGCACCGTCACAGCAGTTTTTTTTATTAAACGGAGTCAGCTGTTTAAGCACACAGTGAGCAGGACAGAAGCTTATCATTTAAAACTAGTGAAATATATCGTTAAGAGTGCATTGCATGGGCCAATGCGGTTCAATAAAATTAAATTTTAAATTTTATTATTTAACTTATATTTACTTGTGTGCTCATTAAACACATGCGTTCTTATTTAATTATAATTCATTTGTAAATGCAAGTTGTTTTACTGGGCTGTTTTTGCCTATAATATGTCATTTATAAGAGAGGAAGCATTTACGTTTAACCAATATAGCCGAAGGACATGTTATATGTGCCTAAACTATATAACCCTTATGAGCACTGGTTTTGGTCATACACAATATTTTGAACTTCGCGTAATTTTCTAATCACTTGATGCAATTGAAAGGTTGTTCTTTCAGTCAACTAACTTCTGCAAGTATTAACTTCCGCCGGATAGCCGATATTGTCATTCCTTCTATGTACCACTCATTTTTGACGACATTTTTTTACCAACCAGATCCCGAAATTATGAGTGTGCGTCATGTTTTGAGGCTTATTTATATTGGGATCGGTGCGATACACCCAGGAATTCCTTAAAACTTCACCCGATCAGGCACTGCATGACCGCTCAGTGGCCTGCTGTAGAAAAAACATTTCTCTGATTCCGGCTCTTAGACTGCGAAAAGCCAATGTCTATGTGTTATCGATGCTGGCTGTCCGTTTGTTGTTCACGTACTCTAATCCGGCACCGCTAACCTGTGGTGCTGCCGTGGTTGCTTTGTGAATCGAGTTAGTGGCACAGGTCTTAGGACCATCTCCGCTCCGACGGACAGCAGGATCTCACAGTCATGCCCGCTTAGCACTCGGAAGATCCGCATGCTTGCCCCTCTGTTGCCGACCAAAGGCCGATCGCAAAACCGGAGTAGATTTGTCTATGATTTGTCTATTATTACACATGCACACCAGAAGGCACGCACGTAGTCTTGCCTGCGTCTGTGTCCACACCAGAGGTTTCGGTTGTCCCCTGTTATCACTTATCGCGCGGCGCAACCACCACGAAGACATATGGCCCTGAATGCCACCCACATTGGCAAAGGAATCGTAATGGTAGTCGATGGCAATCACAACGCCCTAAGAGAGCCTACAGGGTGGCTGTCATTTGACCAGGCTATACTCCCAACCAATGCAAATCTTGGGGAAACATTGACCCGAAAGAGACGACATGAATTTTGGGGACTTACCGGGAAGTTCCATGGATGTGAGCTGTACGGTTAATGTAGGGAGATGGTCGTCAAAAAAAGCATGTGTTAGTGCATATCGAGCAAGGTTTCACCTGACGAACCGCAATTTAATGTCCTTGGCGTTCATCTATCAACGCAGCAGGCTTCTTAAACACCAATATCTAAACAATAGCAACATCCATATATCCTCATACTGGATGACTTCACAAAAGGTGTAATGGGCTGCTGAGCGTGTAGAATATCAAGAGGGAGATGATATAAACACACTTCCCACATAATTATGTCATTGATCTGAGATAATATCCTAATTTAATGAGAAAGGAATTCTCCAGTTCTATTGCGGCTCCTGTTTTGATATCATAATAAGGCAGAAATTCTGTTGTAAAGTTCATTTGCTGACATGCCGTTCATTAACAAAAAACATGTCGCGGTTATCGAACAACTTAATCAAGCAAACGCAAAATAGCCAGGGGAAAATCCACCAGGCACGAGCGAGGAAAAGCGACCTAAACGCCCAGCTTCTTCTTCTGTCCCTGTCAGTTCTGCTTAGTAAGAAGCACAATTATATATTTATTGAAAAACTCTTCAGTATGATTTGCTCGAATTGCTGAAAGTGTATTGAGTTTAATTAAGGCCTGTCAATGCAACCGTGCAAATGCTTTTGTTGACATCATTAGCACCTACGGCCTTCAGACACCGAAGTGTTTAGTGAAAGCAAAGTGAGAAGAGAGTTGTAAATAGGCTGTTGTACGTCAACATGTTAGCGGCTTTAGTGTTCGCTAAACGTTTTACAGAAAGGCTATATACAACCTTATACCATCAACATGGTGAGCTCTTGACTTCGTGGTTAGGGCGCTTGCCTCCGACTGGAGCGATATTTTGTTCGAAACTCGAATGTGCCAACAATTTTGCATTGGACTTGAAAATCACTAAATGGCGATGGTGAGTACGCCACAAATGACCATTTCTCTATCCCATTTATTTCTCTGTAATGCCCTCAATAAATACTGTATGAAATATAGAATCCCCTATACAAGTTTGGGAAAAAAATAACTGACTCTAGTGGGAAATATTATGTCATTCTTTGTGAAGAATAATAATAACATGCCATTTTTATTATATTCAAAATGTCTTATGTAAAGTTCAATTCTTATCACTTGTCTTAATTAACTCTTATTTTTGCCTGTTACGATGCAGCTTAGTTTCTAATTCTGCGGAACTAAGTCAAACTATAATAACCTTTATCGTTAACACATATGTATCTCATTGGAAAGTACGGCGCCACTTTGGACTATTCGGGGATCTCATGAAATTGTATTTACACAGAAATCCAGTAAAAAACAGGCATAATGGAATTGGAGTCATTAAAGTGTATACCACCTGCAATAATAGAAGACTCCTTGCCATGAAACATACCATTTCTGGTGCTTAAGTTCATGTCCAGTTGGCCAGGTAAGATTAATATTGCCAAAGCCCATGCGTCACGGTGACATTTTATGTTCGTTGTCGTCGTTTGTATATGGCGTTAACTCTGCTAAATTGCCATCTACTCCTACATTATTTCATTTATATGATTATAAAACCTACATTTTCTGATCTCGCCCATAAACCAATGAAAGTTTAAATAATAATAACAAGCTGCTTTGCTAAATTTCAGACGTTTTGCGGCTTTTAATGTGAACATTTCACAATTCATGTCATCTAAACTTTCCTTTTAAACATACTCTTAGTTTTTCTCTAGTTTTTTTCTCTATTATTCGTGTTAACATTAAAAATTTTTTCTTTTATAATTATTGATTTAAATTTCCCTTCTTTGAGTGGATTGCTCATGATATTTATTGACTCAATAATAGCTTAAACCCCTGGAGAGGTAAACATCCACAGTGGATAACAGCTTGCCGCGCGTAGGTAGTTTAAGTCACGTCCCACACATTTTATGCGGTAACACAAAACGTTGTAACTAGAATTTAGTTACTATATTTGGGGCGAAAATTGTACACATTAGGAAAGAATAATTCTTGAAAAGAAAATTATTCCTTATTGTTGTAAAGAAATACGAATCCGTAAAGTTGGCTTCAATTGCATATGAGCAACTTGAAACTTAATATTCCGGTTCTGGTCGGGATATGCTTTAAACTTTGCTTACCTATTTTGAGGGTTACCCCATGGCATTATGAATGCGTAAAATCTTGCTTTTGTTCTTCTTGGTATCATAGTAAATATATTCAATGTTTGGCAATATCTGAGGTCACCAAAACAAGTATTTATTACCATCAATTCAATGAATTTAAAGGGAAATTTTCCTTAACGGAAGTCGTTTGCAGGATTAAATCCTGCAGTTGATCAAAACAACTGAGACAGAGATATATTTAACCACCGAGTCAAGTTGGGTCATACATGTCACATGCAGCCTTTCGCCATACTGTAGACGTCCATCGATTAGCTTATTACTGGGAGGTAACCTCAACTACCCTTCTAGAGCACGGTACTGAACTCCAGTTGACAAAAAGTATTTCATACCGTCAAACTTTAGGATCGGTTAGTGTACGGGATCTGCTAGATAGTTCATACTGCAAATATAAACATTATAGTTCGAAGTTTCGCCTGGTGTAAAGTGCGCTTAGGCATGCTGCTGTAACTGTGGTGGTCAAGTAAATAACTTACTCTCTGTTCCCTACAAGTCAGCTAATTTTAACATACTTTCAGTGCCCACTACGTCTTAAATTCGTGCTTACTTGCAGGTTTGTCGTCCTCATGGTGCTTAGTTGCATTAGTCCAAGCGGGCATTTACTGTAAAAAGTTTGCAATTTTAGCGATGTATTTACGAAAATTGACCTATAGGGGGATGGTGTGAAGGACTTCGTGAGCGCGGAAGATCTGCAGACACAATTTTCGACATTCGGATAGGTTTTACATGTGCATCTGAACATGACTCCCGTCACAAACAGGCACAACGGGCATGAGTACGGTTCACACCGCTCCATAAGGGATGTGGACAGTATTCTGAAGAAGCAACATCTCATGCACGGCGTCCAAATTAACTTTAGGCAACAGATTTCAGATGATAATGATGACGATGTTGATGAATATGACGATGACGATGAATACGACAATAACAGGCAATATGACGCTGAAGTTAACGATGAACATTATTTAGAATTTTGGTTTATACTTCTCTGTTGTCAGTCTGTATTGCTTTGTTCTGAGCTTTTCTGTAAGAATTATGTTCCACATATCCGTCGACGAGCACGTGAAGATAGCCGAAAAATATCTTAACAAGACCAGTAAGGTCTGCTTATGGGTTTGAATGCCGGAGAATAAAGCGACTGAGGAACGGCCATTTAAAGTCAATGACACGTCTTAACCATTTTGTATTCGTTATGACTTGCCATTCCTCAGCGTATTACATAAGTCACATGCTAGATCACCCCACTGTGTGAAAAAGACTTCCTTCTGATAAAGTCCACGATACGCCCTACACACCCTGCCAACAATAAGCGGTTTGTTTTGCATACATTGCATGTTTTGCCCGTGCCCATTGGTCCACGCCATCCAGATCTTACTACATAGCCAATCTGTTACTCTCCGCCGTCATCTTCAACAAGTGATATAGCAGGAATATGGAAAATGTCTCACCTATGAATAAAGAAACCAATGTCCCTGTCGTTTGGGGTGCGGCAGTGTTCCCTATCTATAAAACACTTTCGCTGACTACACAATTCATCGTTTAAATGTGCGAACGGGTATTTTTCACAGCGCCGTAATTTCATTGTAGGCCTCTGCTGAATGTGATTTACAGTGGTTGATGTTATTGGCCCTGCGTATAATTAAAACATATTTTAGAATTCCAAAATTCTATCGCCATCGCTTGTGCCACAAGGGAGAACTAAGCCGCTGAAACTTTTTGGTACTGTAGTGTAAAATGAAAGAAAATAGGTAAAAAGAGTTGCGACAATGTCGTTGTGTGCCAACATATCAGCGGCTGTATGCAGTACGGCCTACAGTTCATGAAGATGCGATGAATTGACTCCTCGCTTATCAGCATTTATTAATGTTATAATACTTATTATTATGTTGTGGATTCTGAAGTCACTTCACCCACAATAGGTGGTCAGCGTTTCCTTCTGATAGCTGATAAAGCATTTGTGATGTAAAAAGTGACTACCATAGTAGTGTGCAGTTTCACTGGCTTTAGAAATTCAAATATATTTAAGCATGGTGTATTTCTTTGGTAGGATAGAACGCATTCTTTAAATGTTATTATTAATATGTTTCTACTTGTGATGTTTTTTTTGACAATTGCGGGGTGATGATTCACGAATCATCGTATCCGCCCATTGATTAGTGCTGCCTATACGGCACACCTCTGTTGCTAAATTTTAAACAGAACCGTGTGACTTCTTCCTCAATCCCTTGGCGAGAACGTTCTTTTTCTTAAACAATCTGTAAACAGCAGGCAGGTTGAAAAACTCCCTTCGGTTGAGTGCACAATTCTTTAAGATCAGAGGTCACCTGTTGCTAACTTTTTGTTGTAATGATGTCATGAGCAACAGCTCTGGCTTCGTCAGTGGCCAAACATGTGTGTCTTTTCCGTCATTTTCATCTTTTAGTGGTGTGACTAGAAACAGTGTTTAGAACTCTAGAACTGTATTAGAATATCGTACCATATAAGGAAATTAGCATATCTGGTTTATGAAAACTAAGTCGGGTCTTATGGTGCATACTATGTAAGAAAGTTGAAAGGTAGTAGAGGGGAAATGGTCCGATTTTTTTAATAAACACGCATTTCAGGTTTTGGCAGCCGAAATCACAGCGAAAGGGGTGTGATTGGGCGGTATTGGTAGATAAAGAGACTCTTGCGGCGATACGAGGCAAGCGAGCGATGGTATCGAAGCTTGGCACTCGAGTCCGACTAGTATTAACGCACAAGGCAATTAGAGACTCCCGTTCCAGACCTCATCAATGTGTATCTACCATTTTACATGCTCCTGCGGGGCAAGTTATATTGTTCAAATAACTAGGCGGTTATCCAAACGCATGTGGGAGCACCATCCTGCCTGGCTGAACAAAGGTGAGGTCAAGTCAATATCCAGTGCGATTTTGGCCTACTTGGTTGACAGGGGTTATCAGTCGTGTATAAAGTACTAGAGAAACAATTCGAATTCCTGCGCCAATGGATACTGGCGGCGGCAGAAGTCGTGGCCATTCGGCTCACAAACGTGATATTGTGTGTGCAGAAAGCCCTTGTGTTGGCTCTTAGGCTTCTGTGGTCGAGAACAAACCTAACATCCGTCCTCACACCTTCTAGCACGCCGCAAGGCGATGAACAGACAGTGACAACTGGTGTCAAGACGCGAAGCAATTAGACTATCAGTTGCTATGAGCTATTTGTGGGACAATCACTTCTCCCCTCTGCCCCCCTTTGATCACTTTTTACACTTCCACTCTTCCTACCTCATTAAATACCGTTGACTATTTGCTTAAACTTTAAACAACTCTTCCCCTTTACATTATAGTACAGGCCTGATAATGAATTAATTGAAAACGTTCGTTCACCTATTTTGTCTTCTTGAATTCTAAATTAGGTATCATCGCTGAACGTAAACAATCCAAGGACACGTAGATCATGATTCACATTGTCGACAAACCTGCGCCCAGCCTGAAACAATAGCAGTTTGGCAACAGGAAAAATTTGGAAAATATAAAAATAGGCCATACCAGTTATGCCTCCCAGTTCAATGTAGAGGAAGCCTGATAATGCAAAGAACCGAATGATTAAAACAGCCCAACTAGAATTCTGTCGGAAAAAATATTTTTGTAAAATGTTTGGATATATATTCTTCTATAGCACGTACAATGTAATTTATGGTGGTAAACGAACACCCCAGACGCCAACACCTTTACACCAGAATCGCTAGTCGTTTCTTCCGTCTATACATTGCTTGAGTTATGCTAGACTAAGGCAGCCAGACCTTTCCAAGGTTTTGTCTACTGGGAGGTCAGAGGATTACGATATTTCGTTAACTCACGTGCTGATATGCAATAAAATTATCAGGTGAAATCGGCATCGCTGCATTTTTGTGCACTAAGAAAATTTCTTTTTGCGCCATTTAATTGTAAATGTTTTAGGATTTCGTCCATGACGAGCTTCAGATCTTCATTAAAAGTGGTAATTTACTCTTGATGAGTTTCACTGGCTTTAGTCGATTGACCATTAAGATGGAAAATATGTAACGTGCTTACCAAAACTTAAAAAATTTGGCATTTATTAAAAGCATCTGAATAAAGAGCGATGTCTCAAAAATTCTTTTTATGTAGATGTCTGCTTTTGTCAGTGTTTAAGAGGCACCCAAAAAATTCAACAGATTCTCGAGAAAAATGGAGCTCTACAACAAAAGTCACGAATAACTATACCTGTGATTACTCAAAGTGCATTCCGTTAGAGGATCTTTTTTGATTGATGCTGCTCCATAGACAGAAAATGTTTCATGTTTTAACTTGATGCGTGAAAGCAAAACCAAGGTGTCTGTTCTCTGAATTTTTATGAGTACAATGTTTCCGCATTTCATTATAATCGTTGAGAGTGCAACCCTCATAAACAAGAACTTTTTCCTCGGCGTTTACAAGCGTAGGATATTCCGTGGATATCAATAATCGCTGGATTTGGCCACAGTTAGCCTCAGTTTGCCCCAAGTATGCTGCTCCGAACAGCGCAGAAACAGCAGAAACTTATGCATCAAGTGGATTCAATGAACAAGACTAACAACGCCAAATGTGCGCTAAATCCTCTTCTCACATTTTACTCTTCACTCTGCATTTTATATACGATCTACTGTACACTTTTTCAAACTTCCCGAATAATATTGAAGATTAAAAATGCCGACAGTATGAAAATTATACCTAAATAATTTGCCTAGAATTCAGTTAATGAATTCGTGTTCCTTCCTCGGATGTTATCCAGACAATATGATACGGCGTTGTGGGCAGAATGTTGCCCTGGCTATAATAAATCAGGCGGAAATAAATGCGCCAATTTTTATTTAGTTCTGTACATACCACTCATCTGTAAGTAATCGTGAAGAGGTGCGCAGTTTTCTAGATTTCTGACATCCGATAATAGGATATCTAAAGTACTGTACAAGTGGATTGCAATAAGGCGGCTTTTACGCGGTCAGATCTCACCGATTTTTCACCACACGGTTTTAGGAAACTGCTCTCACGTAACTCGCCGTTATTTGTCTTTCTGTACTGTGTTATAAATGCTTCTTAATTGATTCTACTAAAGAGAAACCGTAGCATGTTTTCATGATGCTTGCATGAGTCGAAACGTGCGCTGGGGCTTAGTGTGAGTGACGCCTTTGCGATAAAATTTTAACACATGCATTAAGCCCTAACTTACGTGGTTTTGCCTGACTAAGTCTTTACTGGCCGCAATATTCCTTTTCATTTGGATAGCCTGAAAATCCTGACCGACCAGACTGTTGTTCCCGCTGAATTTATATGCAACGGTGCGCTTTTTGATAAGAGCAGAATAACAATAATGCATTTCACTGTGCCAATTTGGCCAGAAAGTTCGAACAGTTTCAGTTCCTGTTTGTATGGTCCCTTTCATGGATGAAATAAAGACTCTGCACGAAATAAAGATCAGTTCAACCATTTAGGACTACCAAGCGCTGGAGGACTAAAACGGATCTCACTGTCCTATCGTCGCAAGTCCCATTAAAAGAAAGCAGTCTGACGTAAATAAAACTACGCTAACTAATGAGTGCACAAAATATTCCCGTGTTCATTATCTGGACATGTGTATATGTGACCTGTGGACAATGAATTTTCCTCATTCGATGTTAAGGATGAATGCTCAGGCGACTCATCAGAAACGGTCGCTGTGCTACAACAAACGTAAAAAAATACCTGTCTATTTTCTTCCAGGAAACCGCAAGAAGGTAACTGATGATTGGCATTGGAGATTTTAACCGCTTCAGTGGCTTTGCTACCAAAGATTACCCAACATGTCAACGTACGCGAAAGCGTGGTACTTTTTGGCTTACCATTATTGACTGAAATTATGATACTGATTAGCATGCAGTATTGCATGAAGCCATTTTTGTCATAATAAGATACGGGCTTTTTAGCGGGTTCCATTCTGACCATTAGCAAAACGTGTATATTGTAAATACTGGCTGCTTAAGTAGGATGGATTTCTATCATTTATTTTGTCTGCCTATAGTGACTGCTAAACTTAAAGTCAGGGGTTAAAATCTGCACACTATGTACATCTTGTTTAAGGAAAAGCACTTTTTTACCTACACGTAGAGAAAAAAATCCCATATTTGTCACAAAATATTGAAAAAGATGTGAAGCAAAGTTTATGCACTACAGGCAGCATAAAAAAATTGATTGATACAAGTTAATTTGTGTAAATATCTCACAGTCGTAAAAAGCTCATTATTTGCAGCAATATCAAGAAAGCGTGATATGCTTTAGCAAAATTCTATGAGAACTCTGCAACCACTTCGTCAAAGAGTTTTTTTGTCTTAAACAGGGTGAATACACCACAGAGGTTGTAAAATTTGAATTCATTTCGACCAGCGGGTAGGCATCATAATCATTCAGCAATTTGGAAACGTTTTTTTAACCAAAGAATCCCACATTTTTTGCTATCAAATACGTACAAGATCGGATTAAATCGTAAATGCGTTCCATAAAATATATTCCAATTTAAAAAGGCACTCAAAATCAATGATAAAAATGCATACTTCTTAAGTAGCTTTTTTTTACAGAATCATTTTTTTTCGCGGCCGTTGAAAATAAGCTTATCACAGAGTTGGCATCCTACCGTGAATGAAAATAATGTAAATTGGGATGCCCAATAAACAGTATTGTTAGCCTACTCAGCGTTGATTTACTAGTGATTTCCAGTCATTGTAAATGGCGGAAGGTTGCTTGCAGCATTAGCCATAATGCATGCTTACTACCAAGTTAATAATTTTCATGAATGGTTGCATGTTGGACTTTTCATGTATGATATCAGCCTGTACAAATCATGTTTGAGAAACCTGTTGAGTGCTAAACAACAGTAGCTTAACTTAGTTTTGCTTAATGATCCTTATCAATATCAAAGATCGAAATATCGATTACCTTCATGCGTACTGATTAAAAAAGTGTATTCAACTATGTGTTTTCGATAGATTTATTGTTCAAGCATACATAATATTGTGGGTGTTTTGTAAAATGAAGATTGAATGAAAGATTCTAGCTTTGCTAGCATCTGAAGTTCCCACTTTGAAAACAAATTGACATTCGTTGCTTTCACACTGTGGTATGCCTTTTGCGTGAGATTAGGGAACGTGAGACCCGTCAATCGAAGAGAGTTGGGTTGAGAGTCTCCATGATGATAAATGACCGTTATCCTCGCAGTTACGTTTTCTAACGAAATATGTAGCTGGTTTGCTATTCCTTCCGATGAAATGAATCTAAGACCTCTTGTTATCCAATACTGTAAAATAAATAAAAAGGCCCTTCAGTTCAATATTAAAATATTCAAAACGGGCAGAATGCATAACAAGTCGAATACAAAAAACGCACAACGCAGGAGCATATTTTACTTCAGACAAATCATACCATCTGCAATAAGACTTACATATAATATATCACATGAATGTATGCTAGTAACAGGTATCCCCACTCATTTGATAGAAAGGACAGGAATGTGGCGCACGGTAAGTTATTTATGCTTTATAGTAAGAATGTTTTAGGTCTAGCATTATCTGTCATTTATCGCTTTAAGATGGGTCATTTCACAAAGGGAAGAGCGAACTGCGGTCGGCTCGAAGAATAGCCATATGCCAGCGCATCCTTCGTTTATGTGGGTTGGCCAATTATTACAACTTATTTTGACTGATCTGTACCCAGAGTACACATTGAGAATTATATATCAAACGCCGCAGTTTTCCGATGGGCTTTGGAATATAAGCGGTCCAGAGATCAAATATATCGCCCATTCCAGCCTGTTGGCAACCAAGCACGCTAAAATTTTATACGGTTACCAGGCAACGACCATCAAAAAATGCATAAAGCATGTGGTTTAAAAGCAAACTCTCTAGCCGTCGGAATAATCGATATATGAATAAACATATTATCAGAAAACATTTCTTTATGAAATGTTAGCACAGAGTGCGTATTTATATCGGCAGCCCAGTGAAAGTGCTATTTAGGAATGACTACGCATACTCATTTAAATTGCTCCTCTACGTGCGTAAAGAAAACGAGGTGCTATTTGATATTATAGCCTGATAAGGTGCCAGTTGGGCAGCCTCGAAAGAGAAAATCCAAAAATAGATTTCCTGTATGAAAGTAGTCATCGTAGGGCTATTTGGACTAAAATTCAGGCCCTTCTATGATAAAGTGCAGTGTTCACCCGCAAAGCTCTTTTAAGGATAGTTAATATTAATTTACAACGTCAGCCTGTGGGCGTTTATAAGTCTTGCAAGTCATTAACCAGCTCACGTTATTAAATTGTATTGTAAATCAGTTGATTCGAAAGAGAATCACTGATATCTGGCCTACTGTAGGTTTCCACTGAAATGTATTAAAATATGGTAAAAATGTACGAAATACAGATGTGAAGATTCTTCAGAAATCAAAATGGTTTTGGTATTATGAAGAACCAAAATGAAGATGAAGTATACTTAGGATATTTAAATTACTTTTAAATTTTCTTGGTTTTATTGTTTAAGCGTACAAACTGTTGTGGGTCTTACGTAAAATGACAATTGGGTAAATGGTTTTACACCTGCTAGCATTTCAAGTTTTCACTTAAAAAACTCATTGACGCTCGTTGCGCCTACATTGTGGTGAGCTATTTTCGTGAGATGAAGGCACATTAGTCTCGTCAATCGAAACCGATTAGTTTCGGAGTTTCCATAATAATAAGCGACTAATGTCCTTGCAGTCACGCTTTCTGACGAAAACAGTAGCATATTTGGAATTCTTTTCAGCGCTTTGGGTCCACCGTGAGGTGTTTTCCCATAAATAAATATAAAATATATTGCTTCACTTTAATATTAAAAAAGAACGAGCAGAATGTATACGAAGTATAATACCTAGAACGTGAACCACTGAATCAGTATTTTTATAGGGAAAATATAATATCTTAGATTCTATGACGATGTATTCTGTCACTCTTATGCATACTTAGAATAGGATTTCTTACCAAGTTTTGAAAATTGACAGAAAGTTTATGGATTTCAGCCAAACAGTAAAACTGTATAAGATTTCCTTCATAGATAATGCGCGCCATCTCGCAGTTGGTTATTTCAGCTGCTGCCAGGCTTCTTATTTGAAATTCCAAAAACTGACTTCCTTGACCAGGTTTCAATAATGTCAAGGGAAACAGTCTGTCTAAGGTGCTATCCACAAAACCCATAATTGATGTCTGTTGATCCGTGCATCTTTTGGTGGCTGAGTGCAAAAGGATGAAAAACGACGTTAATTAAGATGAGAATTCTTTATAACTAAGGCGTACAAGTTTAAATGGTTATAATTAACATAGTTGGCCTCACCAACCGTCAAAATATAAACAACAAGATTGCTTATTCATCGATTTGTCAGAGAAACTTGGACTCATTAAAGCACCATTAAAGTACCCGTTCAGTTCTATCCCGAATGCGGATAAATCCTTATGTCTGCTTGCAACAGGTATGAAAAAAATGCGAAAAGGCTACACAAAGTATTTGCAAACACTTATTGTGCAAAATGGATTAATGTGGAAAGCCATTGTGTGATCTTCACCATGCACACATAACAAATGCTATGGAAAACTGTTTAAAGCTCTGAGGAAAGAAATGCACCCATTTCGTTGAAAAATAACCTACAACAGCTTAGAACTGTTATAAATACATATTTTATGGGTAACCTAGTGAGGTTGGGTTTCCTTGACACATTTCGAGCCACAATTGAGTAGTAAACAAGGGACTTACCGAATGGACTGAAACAGGCTGATACACAGCACAAGCATGCAATCAGACAGTTTACGCTCAACCACATTGCTTGCGTGACCTCGCAACTGTATTGTAAGTCCAGTATCTTGAGTATATTCTAGTCACTATTGCACCAATGAAAGTTTGCATGTTATGGAGAATATTATGATTGTCTAATTGGCTGCAGGAGTATTTCCAGACCAATAGAATATGGAACCGTTTAAAAAAAATGCATAATCAATTTTTTTCGAACATTTTCAATGCTGATATAATAATAGGGGAGTCATATTTTTCACGTTGTCCTCGATTATTCAATAGCATTAAAAGTTAGCACATGTTTATGCGTCGTCCATGATTAACATTTACATGCTCTCTTTAACTTGCAGCACCTTCTGCAGCAAAAGTACGATCCTTTTACCCCCAGGATATAACCCGTTCCATATATTGTTTATTCTTAAATCTTTTGTTTCGATTAGCCCAAGTTTCACTCTTAATTTTGCTTGAAGACGGATTTGCATCACCAGTTGGACAATTTACAAGCAACGTCCACTGTTTTTTAAAGGAAAATTATATTTTTATTTATTGTGTCAGAATGCATACTATTTTAGTAACTTTATATGTCATATAATGTGACTTGCATATTGGGTTGAGGTATTTTTAACTGCCTTTTTTATAAGCAACGGTATGGCACGAATATGATAATGTAGTGCAAATACTTCAGTATTATGATGATGATGAGAAGTTTTTTTTGATGATTATATCAAACTTTCAGCAAAAAATGGCTCCATTCACGGAGAGCAAGAACTAAGGTAATTTAAAGGGTCCAAAAACTCAAGAGTAAACGGTCAAAGATCACAGAAAACTCAAAGTAAGAATTCGACACGGTTACCACATCAGTTATGGAGTCAGGTCAGCCTTCAGCTTCTCAATTTCCGTTTCTTCACACGTGAGGAAGCGTGCTAAGAATGGGAGTATCGAGTTCTGGTAGGCTGATGTACGACATGTCATATGTCGGAAGTTTCGGCGCATCGTACGAGAAGACTTCACAGCCATTTGTTCGGAGTGGAGAGGGTGAGTGTCATCACTAAGAATACGGTCCACGAAATTCTTCACCGATTTTAAATGTCGCTGAATTAAAAGGTCAGCTTAAATAGCATAGGAATAGCCGGCAGCTGAAGAGAGCATGCGGAGAATACGTTTAATAATCAAAGTCTTTTTTGAGTAGTACTGGAAAGTTTACTGGAGAGCAGTAAAGAATGAGAGGGGGGATACAAACGTCTATAAAACGCCAAATGAGGGCTTGCGGGGTGCGATAAGAACGCAAGCGGCGGATATAATATAAAAGTTTGCGGATTTTAATAAAAAGGTCTTCAATATGAAGAGTAAATGAGAGGTTGGAAGCTATTGTTACACCAAGGTATCGGAAGGAGGATACCTTTTTGGGCAGAAAGTCGATGGTTTCAGGACTGGAGGAGGGTCGCAGCCTGAAGATGCTTTGGACTGACTTCCGCTCATTAAGTAAAAGGCCATTTTCTGACGACCATGCTGTGACATGGTCCAATCCATCCTTCAGTGTTTGAAGATGGGTCTGGCTTTTGAGAGGATGGCCGACAACCATGTCGTCAGCATATTTGACAAAATACATGAGTTTGGAGATCGTAGGTCATCAGTATGGAGGGAAAAAAGATGAGGGGATAATAAAGACCCCTGCAGAACTCCATAATTGTTGGGAAGAATCGTGGATTTTCGCTTCCGGCTCTAGACGAATTGGGTGTGGGAAGTAAAATAATCCCCAAGCCAAGAGACGGCCCAGCCAGGAGAGCCGCATGCAGAGGTTTTATCAAGAAGAAGATTTCGCGGGATCGTGTTGAAGGCTGAGGAGTAGTCAAGAAAGGCACATGCGTATGAACGACATCCCTTGTCCAAGTCACTAAGAGAAGAGTGGACTACCAGAGCAACAGCATCTACTGTACAACGCCTAGACTTATACGCAAACTGCAAGGGATCAGAAAATTTGGATGAAAAAGGCTTAATGATGTCCAAAGCTGCTCGTTCTGTAAGTTTGAGGAATGCAGAAGAGCAGGCAATTGGGCAAAAGGATTTGGGACCCATTGAAGTGGTTTTTTTTTGGGATAGGAGTGATTTTGACCGAACGCCAGCCATCAGGATTCTTGGACTCCATGAAAGATAAATTAATAAGATGTGCCAAGGCAGGAGCTAATTGAAAAGAGCAAGATTCAAGGAGAAATGGGGAGACACCATCTGGTCCGGCAGCTGTTGTACCTTTGACCTTGTTTAGGTGTTTCATGGCTGTTTCCACAGACACTAGAGAAAAATCACTTGATGGTAGGGAAGTATCATTTGTTGGGAGATAGGAGTCGGTGGGATTGTGGATGAAGTTTGAGTTTAAGCTATCTAGGTCAGCATCAATATGTACCAATGTATTGCATTGACCAGTGAGACGGTTGAGACTCTTCCATATTTCGGAGGAAGTGAGAGGAGCGGAAGATGTAGAAGAAATAAAAAGCTGACTAACAAAAAGGTCATTAAGCCTGGAAATCTCACGCTTTATCTGGACGTTCAGATCTTTAAGTCTATCTCGCAGACCTAGTTTATAGAACAATTCCTTTTGACGTCTCAACGTTTTTAGGTAAGGGGGAAGATATTATGTCAGGTCTAACCATGACAGTGTCAAGAGGACAGCAGACGTTAAAAATGTTGTTTCAAAAAGTAGTGAGATTTCTACAAAATGATTCGACATCTAAGTACTCTAGAAGAATAGAAATATTGACAGATAAGACGGTCTGGAGCAAAGACATATTATGTGGGAGATGTCTCGAACCTTTAGTTTCCTCTCGGGAATTAATAACAGCCCTTTGTTAGAGCTACAATAGATGGTTGGCAAGCCCAGTAATAGAGAATGATCTGAGCCTGCCAATGGTGCTCTATTTTTGACGACAAAAAGTTTGGGATGGTCGGTCAATATGTGATCCAGAGGGGCGTCGGCACGTGTGTTGAAGAAAACTAAATCGTCTAAACCTAACAGTGTAAGGGGACGAAGATTTACACGGTTGAAATCACCGCTTAAAATTATGACATGCTCGCAAGACAGTGCAGCAAGTTTTTTGTGAACGAAAATAAAAAAAGGTGCTTGCGATATATCGAATTGATGGAATGCATAGATAAAATATGTATTGGCATTATATGGCACACAGAAAAGTCATAATACCCTTCTTTTTAAAAATGTGTTCATTCACAGAAGAAAAATTGAGAGTGCTCTGCATTTTCCGTAGTCAGGTGGATTCAATTACCTTAAGGTGGACGCAAAACGCCTTTCTTGCATAGCGTTAATTCTTCTTGCTTAAGTTAATATCCTAAGTTATCCAGCGGAAAAAATCTTAGCTCATCGAGGCCAGAGTTAAGTAGAAGAAGAAAAATGCTATATTGCGGATTTACCAAACCTAATTTTCAGCAAAAAATAGCCTTACTCACGGAGAGAAGATGGTAAGCTAAATAAAGCGTCATTTTAAAATGTCAAAGTTAAAAGGTCCTGTAATACTCACAAATCGGGTTTTCCGCGACATTCACATCAACTATTGAGGCAGGTCGGCTTTTAACTTCTCAATTTCTGCTTCCTCACACGTGAGGTAACATGCTAGGAATGAGAGTGTCGAGTACTGATATGCTGATATGTGGCAAGTCATATAATGGAAACCTTGACGCATGGGACGGGAAGACCTTGCAGTCATAATTGCAGAGTGGAGAGGGTGAGCGACCTCAGTAGTATGCGATCTGCAAATTGCTTGGCCTTTTTGAAGTGGCGCTGAATTTTTATGTCAGTTAAAAAGCATAGAACATTTCGGCAGCTGAAGAGAGCATTTGGAGGCTACGTTTCAAAATGACTAGGTCCTTTTAAGTTAGGCTGGAAGAATAAATGGAGAGCAGTAAAGAATATGAGGGAGAATACAGACATCAACAAAACGCCAGATTAGGGCTTGCGATGTGTGATATGAATGCATGCGGTGGATATAATATAACAGCTAACGGATATTGATAAAAAGGCCTTCTTTATGAAGAGAAAATGTAAAATTGGATACTAGTGTAACACTAAATGATCGGAAAGAGGAAATTTCGTTGAGCAAAATGTCCATAATTTCAGGACTGGGAGAGGTTTGCATTCGAAAAATACACTGGACTGACTTTTTTGGTTAATTATAAGGCCATTTGCTGACGAACATGTTGAGACATGGTCTAGAACATCCTTCAGTATTTGGATATGTGACTGACTTTTGAGCGAATGGCCAACAACCATATCATCAGCATATTTAACAAACCAGCATTCGTCTGGCGATTGAAGGTCGTCAGTGTGGAGAGAAAAGAGATGAATGGATAGTTTGGCCCCCTGAAGAAATCCACAATTGTTGGGAAGAACCATGGATTTTCGCTCCCGCACTGAACGATTTGAGTTCTGGAAGTGGTGTAGTATCCAAGCCCAGCCGGGAGAGCCGCACGCAGAAGTTTTGTTAACAAGTAGATTGCGAGAGATCCTATTGAAGTCTGCGGAGTATTTGAGAAAAGCACAACCGTATGCACTGCAGTCCTAATCTAAATCTCTTACAGCAGAATGGACTAGCAGAGCAACAGCGTCTCATGTACTGCGCCTAGCCTCATATGCAAATTGGAAGGGATCGGAATAATTAGAGGAAAACGGCATGATGAGGCCTTAAGCGACTCGTTCTGTAAGTTTCAATTGTGCAGAAGAGCAGGCAATTGGACGAAAAGATTTTGGACCAGTTGAGGAAGGTTTTTTTAGGGATTGGAGTGATTACTACTGATCTCCACTCATCGGGAATGTTAGACTCCATGAAGGACAAGTTGATGAGGTGTGTCATTGCAGGGGGAAACTGAAAAGAGCAAGATTTCATGAGGCATGGTAAAATCCCATCTGGTCCTGCAGCTGTTGAACTTAGAACCTTTTCAATATGTTTCATCACCGTTTCCACAGACACAGGAACAAAATCACTTAGAAATAAAGAAATGACGCCTGTCGGGAGATGGGAGGCAGTAGAAATGTGGATGAAATTTGCATTTAAAAGGTCTTCATCTAAGTCAGCATCTACATGTGCAAGTGTGTTGCATTGAACAGTGAGACGCTTGAGACTCTTTCTAATTTTCATCCGAGGAGATAGGAGTGGAAGATGTAGAAGAAGTGAAAAGCTGACTTACAAAAGGTCAATTAGCCTGCAAATCTCAGGCTTTATCTGGATGTTCAAATTCTTGAGTTCATTTTGCAAATCTAGTTTGTAGAACAATTCCTTTTGGCGTCTCAAAGTTTTTATGTGGGGAGAAGATATTCTGTCAGGCCTGACCATGACAGTGTCAAGAGGACAGCAGACATTAAAAATATCGTTTAAAAAGGAGTGAGATTACTGCAGCATGACTCGACATCCAAGTACTCTAGAAGAGTAGAAATCGTGCCAGATATGACGGTCTGGAGCAAATAAATATTATGCGGGGTGATGTGCCGAACACTTATTTAAATCTCGGGAATCGCTAACAGCCCTCTGGTAGAGCTACAATAGATAGTTGGTAAGCCCAATTGCACAGATTGATCTGAGACTGCCAACGGTGCTCTATAGTTGACCACAAACAGTTTGGGATGGTTGGTCAATGTGTGATACAGAGGGCGTCGGCACAAGTGTTGACGGAAACTAAGTCGTCTAAACGTAACAATGTAAGAGGACGAGGATTTACACGGCTGAAATCGCCGCTTAAAATTATAACATGCTCGCAAGACAGTACAGCAAGTTTTTCGGAAAGAAAATCAAAAAATGTGCCTAAAGCACGTTGGTATGTAGAGGGTGGAATGCAAATGCTGACAAAAATGAGGCCTTTAGAAATTTTTAAAAATCTAGGCTTGCGTAATACAGCGATTGCGTCTATTAAGTCGTCCGAATAAGAGAATGAGGAACTACAATTTGTGCAGCACTGCTGGCTAACAAAGACAACCACTCCATCCCCTCTGCCGCTGTTTAAGGATTTTCTGTCCGAACAATAGGAGCACATGTGTTTGACAGTGATGAGTCTCGACTCAATATCGCTATTAAGCAAAGTTTCTTGCAGACATATATCAGCAGAATTGTTATGTTCTGGTTACAACATGAGTGCCGATAACTTGAAACCCTTTTTAAACAGGGATCTGCAATTTGTCCACATAAATCAAGGAAGTATCATTTCATTTACAGACTTGCTTTTTTTCCTTGCTGCCAACATGATCTACGCTTTTTTTCCGTATGGTACGTAGAATAGTCGTAGACTTTGAATTGCAAATGTGACAGATTGGCCGCATTTGACAAAAAGTGAGATATTGTGGTGTTGTAGATAAAATAACTTGTTTTCGTGCAATTAAAAATGTAGCAGTGTACTGTAGGTATGACTTCACGATCACAGACAAACAAACCAGAGGATTAGAGAGGATGGCATAGGATATTATATTTCCACGTGTATGATGAGAACAATAATGGGTGGCTCAAATTCGAAAGCCGCACCATTTGATATTTAAAAGTAACACAGTTGTCTTTGTCTCAAATTACACCAATGTTGTCACCAAATACATACCTTCATCAGATAAATCATCACCCTGTCAACTTACTGTTTGTGTTATCTAAAGTTTTCGTCTTCCGTTCATTACTTCTTAGTTAGTTTTGTCAAATTTATTTAATTTATTTATTATCTCATTATTTTTATTGATTGCACTTGAGTAATAATAATGTGGGCAACAGTAGCTTATGTAACCCCACTAATTAATCCATACAACCTGCATGTTTTCCTAAGATAACGGTGGTTATAGGGGTTTAATGGGCAGTAGACTAGGACGCGCAATGGAATACACCTCAATAAATTCTAAATGCACTCTAAGTTTACTGTATTTAGAATTTTTGTTGAATTATATCTGTAGACTTTCCTAATCTGTATTATCATTGAACTTATTGCGAAGAAACCCGATTATCAAACCGCAGCTTTTTTGAATTTCCCAAAAAATTGAAATGCTGGTTAGGAGGTCATCTACTTCAACTTGCCTGGGGTCCAACTTACCGTTTTGTAGTTACATTAGTGCAGTCCGCGGCGCAAAACGCCGCGCAAAGCTTAAATTTACATGCGGAATTACCTGTTCGCAGCAGCCGAACGAAGCAACTTTGACTATATTCCTTTCACTTTTCATTTGCTTCGAAACATTTTTCTCTCTGACTATCCTATTTCTCTACCTCACATAAGTCTATAACCACCGTTTCTGCAGGACAAATTGCTGGGACTAGGGGTATATGAGTGGGGCCACATAAGCTACTTTTGCCATTAGTTGTTTATTTATATTGAACTAAACATAGGAACGAATCAATCGACAAATTCAATCAATCACCTTATCTAAAATTAAACGTGGGAACTAAATTATAAACTAAATGACGACTTAAAGTATAAAAACCTAATAAAACTCAAAGAAACCACAAAGTGCATCAGTTTTGGATGAGCACTGAAACCGGTACCCATCGACCACAGTCTCATCAGATATTCGGCTTTAAAATCCCTTCAGTCCAACAGTCTACATCGCTTCCAACCAATTACAAAATGCTCTTTACCGCACTGCCGACAAATTTAAATTCCGTTGCTTGATATTTTGTGGCAAGGCCACTGATAGTGCCGGCAGTCCAGCTTAAAGCGCTCATACTGAGAGCAGCTATATGCAAACGCACAGCATTATGACTTCTAAGGCTTTAAATGTAATCCCTTTTCATTCCGATAAAAAGACAACGCATGTACATTTTTGGCTTGTCGTTATTCCGCATACATTCCCATTTTACAATTGAAAATTCATATTGGCAAAAATATGTTTGCGTCCATTTATCAGCGGGCCAGTACAATGCAAGTTCAACGCAAGGACTGACCATTTATGGCCTTGCATTTTACTGGCCCGCAGCTGAATTCCTGAAAATATATGTTTGTCAATATGAGTTCTTATGTACATCTGCATAATATGCTATAACTTTTGAACCCACAGATCATATTATGCACCAAATAGTTCATTATTAGTCAAGTCACCCAAAACCAAGTACATTCCAATTTGCCTGCCTAGAAATATAACGTGAAGAGTCCTTGCCTGTATTTCAGCCACAAATCCCGATTTGCTTCCTAAAGGAACGACTTTTTTAAAAATCTGTCCATTATTCTCTTGCACATCATCCCCAACCTTTTCTTCACTCCTACATTGCACGTATTCTAAGATAAAAATTAAATTTTAGTTTATAGTCTCAAACTGCTCCCATATTACACTAAGGTACCCCTATGTATTTTGAAATATGCCTATTAACCATTGATAGCTAGCAATGCATGTGAAAACTGCTGCAAATGTTTGTCATCTTCGCGTTGTTGATTGCATTAACCGCCGCACAGAGGTGGAGATGAAGGCTGCGCAGCGCAGACTGGCTGAACCCACACCTACCAATCAGGTCTCACACCATATTTATTGATTTATTTGAAATTCTAGTTGTAAGTTGCATATTTCTTGTTAGTCCCAAGAGGAGCTGGAGAAGCAACCTCAAAAATTCACTTATTATATTTACCTTTTATCGCGAATAAGCTCATTTTGCTTCTTAAATTTTAAACGATTTTGGAATTCATCTTAATCAATTTGTACGCATGAATACATATTGCCATAATACGCGTAATGTTATATGCATTCATTGGAACCTGCAGACATAGTAGAAGACAAAAAACGTAAAAACCTCCACGTTTTCGAAGACACTTTAGCTTTGTTCTGGATTTTCTCGAACAAGATAAGGAGATTGTTTAAAGCAAATAACTCCTCTGCCGGGTATACTTTTCAGTTAGCCCGGAGATAAATAGCCACACAGTTGAGATATTCATGCGATACAGAAAGAATATTTTTGGTCGTTTATGAATTAAGGATTGGCTCTTTCACAAAGGAAGGGCTGGCTATGGTCGGTAGAAGGTAGTGCATTATTCAAACTCAAATTATTCAAATGCGTAGGTTAGCGAATATAAATGACTAATGTGGGTTATATGTGTCCTATGTAGCAATTAAGAAGTACACGTTTAGCGCCACAGTTTTTCTAACCAAATCAATACACAGGAACGAAGTTAACGCAGCACCGCCGTTATTAGACAGTGAAGACTCACGATGTTCAGACGTTAACTGTGTCAAAAACCCAAGCTCGGATGAAAACAAATGATTCCAAACACGCTTCATTAGCCAACCTGTAAAAGCCAACGACAAATACAATAGGCATTCAGCGTATGGTTTTAAAACAAATTCTTTAGCGATCACAATAAGTCTATTCACATAAAAGTACTATCGGTTAAAACCTTTAAATGGAAAAGTTTCGCAGACTGCGCTTTCATTTAAACAGCAGAATCAAGCTACTTTTAAAAATATGCGAAAATTTGTAAAGTGACTGTCTGTGGGCATTAAAACACAGTAATCCAGAATGAGGCACGTCCAACAACCAGTATATCGGTATAACCTCAGACGCTGAAGGGTTACTTTGACAACAATAATTAAGTGAAGTGTTCACTCACGAAACTCTTTCTAGAAACTTCAAAAAAATGTATCCTATGGACGTAGGAAAGGTACGGCGATTATGAGTCATGTAGTTCACTAACAAGCCATGGGTAACTTTGTAACCCTAACACAGCTTTTGGATGTAAACGTTGACACAAAATAATGATTAAGGCTAAAACTGAGCGTAAAATAGACCCCATCAACCCTAATATGTTTACACTGCACTGCAAGACACATACATGTCAAGCTAGTCAACGCCATCAAAGCCCGCAGCAAAGGTCAGCTAGGTATATCCAACGTTGATCCTTTAATAACGGACAGTATTGAATAAATACAATCGAGGAATATTAATACCTGCCGATTTTTAGAAGAGCAGAAAAATCTGATATTTTGTTTCGTTTTTGGGGCTCAAGTAATTGACAAATGCACGTTGATGTTTCAAAAAGTTTCTTTTCATATATTTTGCTAATTTTTTTCTCAAAAACGTCTGTGATATGAAGTTTGACACAGGCAAAATGAAGGTATCCCAGCGTCTAGTTCAGACTATTTTATAAAACTCGCAAAAATTTATGGGAGTCAGTTTAAGTCTGCAAATATAACGTTGCTAAGGCGAAGTCTTCAACAAATATAAAAATATATAAAAATCACGCAAATGCTCTTGATGGTAGATTAAAGCCCCTATGTATAAACACTTTTGTAAGTAGCTAAATACTCAATCCCAAAATGTTTGAAATCTGCACTCATTCAAGACTCTTCAAATCTTTATTGTAAAAGTGCTTTAAAAAAACTACACTGACGAGTACAGGCCAGATTTCTTGAATTCAATTATACCCAGCCTCTAGCAAAGGAAATCTTTGAATATGGGGTATGGTTGTTTTCCACATTAATTCATTAAATTTTCCAAATATATTAAAATTCCTCAGAAAGGCGCATGTTTTATGAAGTGAATCAACCTGAATGCACTGCCTATACATTCAGCAGCTTTATATTGCCCAGAATACCGCGCTAGACAAGCAAAGATTTTAAAGACCTGCAATTATCCAAGGTGCTCCAAATCGACACATGGCCAAGCTATTCCTTAATATCCTGTGTACCGTCAGTACATTTCAAATGTGTTTTTAAACCAGAAGCTGATATGGACAAGCTGGGCTGCTGAAGTACAAATAAATTCAGCCATAAGCATAGGAATCCCTTCGAATATGGGCCATGGCATATTTTCATTGAAATTAATTTACATCCATAAATGGAATATGGAAGAGTACGTCCCGCATATCCAAGAAGCAATTTGAAATTGAAGGTGGAAAAAAATATTTATGGTCATTTTTTTGCTTGTCTTAGCGTGGGTATCGATATTTCTATGATACTTTTCGCTTGTAGGAGTAAACGCCATATATATTTATCAAAACGTACGGCGCCCAATGGAGGATTTACTCATCCATGTCTCGAATAAGCAAGGAGCAATTCGAAAATCAAGCCTGAAAAACATAGAAATGGGCTTCGTTTACTCGTCCAGAGAGAGCAAGAAATTTTGTATTTAGAATGACAGGTCCTCCACTTTCAGCAAGACATGGTTCCATTCACGGAGAATAAGAGGTAAAATAAGTAATTGGAGAGAATGTCAATATTTTCACGACGGGGAGAGGGTCTCATTCGAATAATGCACTGGACTGACCTCCGCTCGTTAAGAAGAAGGCAATTTGCTGATGACCATGCTGAAACGGGGTCTAACCCATTATTCAGTGCCTAGAGATGTAGCTGACCTTTGAGAGGATGGCCCACAACCATTTCATCAGCATATTTAACAAAAAAAACGTTGGCGAGCGTAGGTCGTCAGTGAAGAGATAAAGATGATGAGGGGATTATATAGACTTTTAAATAAGCCAACAGTTGTTGGAAAACACCATGATGTTCGCTTGCCGCACTGAACGAAGAAGGTGCTGGAAATGAAAAAGTCCCAAAGCCAAGAGACAGTCAAGCCAGGAGAGCCGCATACAGACGTTATATTAAGTCGAAGATGGGGTAGAATCGTATTGAAGCTGAGGAGTCGACAAGAAAAACACATCCGTATGCACGACAGCCCTTATTAATATATCTCAGAAAAGAATGCACTATCGCAGCAACAGCGTCTAGTGTACACCACTTAGTCTTCCACGCAAAATGCAAGAGGTCCGAAAAATCGGAGGAAAATTGCGTAATTATGTATAAGGCAGCTCGTTTTGTACATTTTGTAGTGAGACTAGTGGACAATTGGACGAACAGATTATGGATCAGAAGAAAGTTTTTTTCTGAATGGGACTGATTCTCACTGGTTGTCACTCATTTGGAATCTTAGACTCCACGAAGTACAAGATGATGAGTTGTGTCAATGCAGAGCTTACTAAAAACAGCAGGACTTCAGGAGAAACGGTAAGATCCCAACTGGCCCGGCAGTTGTCAAACCTCGAAACTATTTAGTAGGCTTTATCACTGCTGCCAGAGGCACAGGAGCAAAACACTTGGTAATAAGGTTTTAGCGTTTGTCAGAAGATGGGCGTCATTAAGAGTATGGGTGAAGTCCGCATTTAGACAGTTTAACTCTTAGTCAGTATCAGCATGTGTAAGTGCATTTCATTGACCACTGAGACGATTCAGACTCTTCAAAATTTCATCCGAGGACAGAAGAGAGAAAGCTACAGATGAATTAAAAAGCTGACTAACAAAAAGGTCGTTCGGCCTGGAAATCTCACACTTTATTGGGACGTTCAAATCCTTTAGACTTTCACGTAGACCTAGTTTATAGACCAATTCTTTTTGGCTTCTTGAAGGTTTTAGACAAGCGGTCTAACCATAGCAGTGTCAAGAGGAAAACATATAGTAGAAAT
>JAYGXS010000002.1:20498398-20517437 GCA_036362985.1 Ligula intestinalis | reverse complement strand
AGTAGTAGTAGTAGTAGTAGTAGTAGTAGTAGTAGTAGTAGTAGTAGAAATTATGATTCACCCGTAGTAGACACGCTGCTTAAGTGAATGGCTATAAACTAATACTGCTAAAAAATTGAAAGTAGTATTATTGTTGTAAATTGTCATAGGAATGGATGTCGATTATATGCGCAGGAGGAGCGTCTAAGGAGAAAGGAATGCTCCGGTTTTGGCGCGGCTGCTGTTCTGATGTCTACAAACAGCCTTTGCATGCATGGAACTTCCAACCGTGTCCTTTGGTCCCGACCATCCAAAGCTAACGACATAGCACATTTATCACACTCCTCCGTCATCGACAGCTGTAAATGATCCAGTAGTATGGCAAACGTCGTACTCCGATTCTTAAGCCACGTTGAGTAAAAGAGCAGATATCGAAACGGCCTGGGAGAATGGCAGTTTTCCCTATCTATAGGACACGTACTTGCAAAGAATGCTTTCTTTTGGAAACTACAAAATAAATCGGTCAAATTGGCATTTTCCGCAGCCTCGGTATTTTCCTTCAGTCCTCCTTTGAATGAAACATCATCGCATACGCCTAACCTTGACGTGCATTATCTATCCGATTTGCCTATTACCTTTGTATATGTTTCTACCTTATTATTTAAGCCACGCAGGTTTCAAGTATGTGGAACCCAGTGAGCCTGTAACACTCTATGTATCCGTTGTAAAGGCTGATATAATTGGCAGGGACCTACAGACACACTTTGCACATTTCGGAGAGGTCGATCGTGTGTTTATGCGCAGAGATCCCTACACAAACCAGCATAGTGAGAATGCTTATTTTTTAAACTGCGGTTTAAATCGGCCAAGAATTTCACCAAAAGATATTCATGAGCGTAAATTCGAGCTTCTATATTACACCCACAACTTAATTTGGTTGATCAAATTGTGAAAAAGCTCGCGGTGATGGAGGGAGTTGAACCCGCATAGCAGGGAATGCCTTTACGCAGCCAACGCTCTACCATTTGGGCTACGACATCAGGACTTATGCCGTGCATTGAGCCAAACTTGGAGCGATGTTATACACTCAACTTTACCGCTCGTATTGAATTCACCAATAGGAGCAGTAAGCTGAATACCCTAGCAAGATTTCCTATGCAATCGTTCAGAATCCGCCAGAATGACAACTAGACTGACTTAATTATTAAGGAGGTTTTGGCAGGTTTACTTAATTAATTTACCCAATTTTGAAAAAACTCTTGGCATGGCGTCGTAGCTCATGTGGTAGAGCGTTGGCTGTGTAAGGCCCTCCCTGGTATTCGGGTTCGACTGTCGCCGACATGGCGATTGTTTTCACAATTCGGTCAATTAAATTAAGCCAAGCTGTCAAAGCCCCCTAAATAACACCATAACTATTTGTAGAGCAATGGCCCCTGTGAGCTGGGATTGATTCGCCGGCTTACGATCAAGCAACGTTCATCTGTGGTTTAGAATGACACTTACGAGAACACGAAGTTATTTGCACATAGGTAATTAATCATCATGGAACAGGAAATTAAAGCCTATAAGGCCTTTCGGTACAGGTAGAACTATGGCGCTCATATATTCCAATACACAATAGGCACAGCCTCACTCGAATGATCATGGAGATCCGTCGGCATTGGTTCATGTCGACAGTTACAAAGCCGTGCTAAGCACAGATGAGGTGTCCCTGTAACCATCCTTGACTAAGGATCGAAAGCGATTTATTTTGTACGTCATGTGCAACTGCATACGCCGTATTTTTCAAACTCATCTCCGAATGCCTTAATGTCGGTTGCCATCGCTTAGATTACAAAGGATACTTGCGCCGCTACGACTTTCAGACCAGAGCTGTAGGAAGATTGTATTCTGTACAGAATAAATAGGAGAATAGTCAGTTGAAGGGTTGACTCGGTCTAGCGAAGTGTTCGGCCGTGCGAGCCATGTGAGAAAGCAGCGGCGGCGCGTCTATGACAGTTAAGGTTAAGACGGTTAACTCTAACAGCTATAATCATTCAGGCCCTGGTTACTTAGGAGATTGGAGAGAAGACCGTGAAAAGGCGAGAGTAGAAGGAAATCTTGACTACGCGTGCATCGGCATCTGGTAGGAGATTGGTCATCTCGACTTAGTGGGAGGCAGTTCGGTTGGCTGCGTTGAACTTCGACAGCAAATCAGTATGCCGTATTAGTGTTCGCTGACAGGAGGAAGGAGCACCGTTGGCAGTAGAAGTAGGATCAGAGTTTGGAAAGGATGTCTGGATATTGGCACTCATAGCGGGAAACTGCTCCGTGCGATGGGAAAGGAACCAGAGCCAGGAGTCGATGGGCTGTGAACAGATGAGGATCTCCGTATCGTTTCGTTGAAGTCAGCCACATCAGAAGTTGAGTTGAGAGTTCATCTCACGATTGTGGCCACCACTTGTGGGAGTTGAGGTTAAGACGGTTAACCCTAACAGCTATACGTCCGCCCCGCGAAGGGGCAGTATGCCCAGTCAATCTAGCGTCAGTCATCGGGGCGGCTGCTGAATCCTCGCTCAGTTTCGCGGCCTTGAATGTCATTGGTTGGACGGCGCGATGCAGACACCGAATGGGCGGTCCATGTCTCGTGCGCCAGTTTGTGTCTGGTCGGATGCACGCCTTAAAGTACATCCGCGCAAGGTTCTGTTCTGAGCGACCTTGCCCGTAACGTCAAGAGTGAGGTAGGTGTCATACAGAAAGGACTACCACACCTTTTCCGTCCTTTTTGGACGGAGGGCTTAGTGGTCTGGTCATGTAATCTTTAGTGACGGCGGCGAGAGAATCTGCATAAAGAATGGGACAGGGCACGTCAGCAACGACAAAGGCCCAAGACAAGAGACGCCGGAAGCCGATGTCCAGTGAGTGCGAGCGGGTACTGTATGTGGCAATGGAGGAGGCATTGAGAGTCTGAAGGAATAGGCCATTGTTGTGGCATTAAATATTGGGTATTGAATGATGAATGAGAACGAACTCAGTACTAATATCAACTAGGAGAAGGTACAACCAGCCCTAGAGATATCAGTTAGTATGATTGCACGCACTTTCGGGATGATCTGTTTTACTCGTTTGCACTGCTGGGGCACATGGTGCAGAGGAGCAATATGGTGTGAAAGCCGCAGATGTTGGCTGAATTGTGAGGAGATGAAAAAGCAGGCTGGACATGACGTGTAAATGACCCCGATGGACAGTGTGATTAGGTCTAGTTCGATAAATAAAATATACCTTTACGGCCATTTGCGCCATCTCAGTCTTAGGGTCTGCAAAAGGAGGCACGTAAGGAACTACAAGGTTTAGAATTGGAGTGAGTGGTACATCTTTATCAGCCGTTTAGCCATTTGGGTGTGTTTTGCGGCATTAAGAGTGTGATAGGCAGGCACAACTATAGGCTGTCAAGTAAATTGCCATGGTCAATAAATCGTAGACTTGCCGGTTCACGTTCAAAGCCTGCGGAACCAAGTGAAACTGCCACACTCCTTATTTCCGGTGTGATGGACTAACAGGAACATACGGACTTACTCTGCGCAATTTGGACACGTCATTCAACTATTTTTGCCCAGGATAGAGACCTGGTCCACAATTTGTCTTCCCATCCACTCTCTCCACAACAACTAGCAGTGTTATCCTATGACGCAAAATTCAACACGAAAGATGCTCGACCAGAAAACTTCATCGCATCCTACGAATCGGCGCTCCAGAAATGTGAGGCAAGTGAGGAGTGTAAAAACGCCATGCGGCAACAAGTGACAACTTTACTCCTTCAACACAAACACCAAACCACGCTTTCTAGAGCTGAAGAACGAGAACTCCTAAAAATACGAAAAATTGAGGATATCGTCATCCTACCCGCCGATAAAGGACGCTCAACGGTCGTCATGGATAAGGTGGATTATAAAACAAAAGTTAACAACCTTTTGATGGACAAGGAATCCTATACACCGTCGACTGCCACCGAGTTCATAAGGCTCGTGAACAGCATTAACAAGGCGATCGACAAGCTGAAGAAGTCGGGTGCTCTGACAAGAAGGGAAGCGCTAGCTGCAAAGGCGACCGATGCTGCAATGGCATGTTTCTACGGCCTACCAAAGGTGCACAAACCTGGAGTATCCTTACGCCCTATCGTATCCTTATGTGGCACCCCAACTTTTGGGCTATCGAAGTGGCTGTACCAGCGACTGTGCTTCCTTACCAAGGATTCACAATGGACCGTAAAGTCTGCTAAAGAATTTTTAACCCGCATCCAACACCTGGAAGTGGAGGCAGACGAAGTGATGGTGTCGTTTGACGTGACCTCCTTGTTCACCTCTATTCCACCCGCTCTGGCTATCGACACGATTGACAGTCTTCTCCAAGAGAAATACGATGAAACAGACCAAAAGCTCAAGCGAGTTCATATAATCGAGCTCCTGGAACTGTGTCTAAAAACTTTCTTCACGTTTAATAACCAGATCTACGAACAAAAGAAGGGGACACCAATGGGCTCGCCCCTGTCTGGTCTTGTTGCCGAGGCTGTTTTACAGCGCCTCGAGCAACTGGTCTTCAGCTCTTCTCCCCCGAAATTCTGGGCCAGATACGTGGACGACACGTTTGTTATTATCAAAAGGAGCAAAGCGCAGGCTTTTAAGGAGCTGTTGAATTCTATCTTTCCCGACATCCAGTTCACTATGGAAGAAGAGGCCAACAATCAGTTACCCTTCCTCGACGTACAAGTGACAAGGTTGGAAAACGGGAAGATAAGGACAACGGTCTACCGCAAGGCAACTAACACGATGCGCATTCTCCACTTCAGAAGCAATCACCCCGTTGGTCATAAACGCAGTTGTGTTAGGACTCTCTTCCAACGCGTTCAGACACACTGCAGCGACGACAAAGGGAGGAAGGAGGAGATTGCGTACTTGTATACACTATTTCAAGCCAACGGTTATCCGAAGTCCTTCATACGCAGATGCCTCAAGAAGCCGCACCCTGAGCGGTCAAAAAGAGAAGATCCCAAATTTTGGCTCGCAATCCCCTACATCAAAAACGTTTCAGAGGCGACTGCGCGAATCCTTAAACCTTTTGGGATTGGTGTGGCCCATAGACCTGAATCCACTATCAGACAGCAAGTGATGAAGCCCAAAGACCCGCTTCCATTGACAGAACAATCGTCAGTGGTCTACAGCTTACCATGCCAAAATTGCAATGCAAGGTATGTTGGTGAAACGGGCAGGCGCCTGGGCACAAGATTGCATGAGCATCAGCTCGCAATCAAATACAAAAATGAACTGTCTATGGTCTATGAGCATGTACAGCAGAAGAACCACACCTTCGCCTTTGAAAAAGCAAGAATAGTAGGCCGAGCCAATGACAAGATGGCCAGATTACTATTGGAAAGTTGGTCCTCCAATGGCACACTTAACAGAGCCATGGACCTTCATCCGGCCTACCAAGCGCTCCGCGCAGGGCTCACCTCCGCCCGAAACGGGGCAACAGGCCAGGCAAAAGAAGGCAAACAGGACAGACGGCCGACGCCCACAAAGGAGGAACGTGTCACCGAACAAGGATCTCCTAAACGATATGGCACAATTGCTCGTGGGTGCGCCCACAAAGGCGAAAAAGACGCAAACGACCATAAACCCACGAAGGAAGAAAGTCTAAATTATCAGGAGTCGTGTAAAAAGGTGGCACTCATTCCCGTGAAGGCACCCGCGAGGAAGAGGGAAATTCAAACAACCACCTCCAATCGATCGGTCCAATCGATTTACACGCGCGTATGAGGCACCGTTATGAAACCCGACTGAAGACAGGACGCATTCTCTCAAGACAAACGGCAGGAAACGGACATGGCTCTGACGATGGAGACGAGAGAGTTTCCGAAACGTCAGCTTAATTATAACCAGGTCCCAGGAATCGCCTCCACTTCTTCTTCCTCTTCTGGGGAAAATGAAGGTAAAATTAAAAAAACTGGCATAGTGGAAGTGGATTCGTTACACTGCGTCCCACACGTGGTATAGGTATATAGTAGTTGAGGCTAAAACGGTTAACCCTAACACCTACAATCTTCCAGGCCCGATTCCTTAGGAGATGGGAGAAGTCTTGGGAAGGCCAGCGTAGAAGGAATAGTTTATTGTGTACTCAAAGGAACGAAGAATAGGTGGAGAGAATCTGGACTTCGGAGCACATGTCATTCCGCTGGAGCGCCGTGGCCCTACGCGATGTCTAGTGGCTTCGAGTGAAGGAAAAGGGACTTGTCTGAGTGGTGCTTGGCGGCCGCGAGAACTTAGACACACGTGTGTGTGTGTCCGAGTGGAAGTAGGTCAAGTCTTTGCAGGTCAGTGGGGCTGTAAGCGCTGACTGAGGTAATGGATGACCTTGAGGCAGCTGGCGTCGAACAATGACTCCGGAAAAAAATAATAGAGAAAGTGGGACGGCAGAGACCGCTACAGGTACTCTACTTGACATGGAACATACCATGTGGCGTCCAAGTGAATGTGGAGAGGCACAGTTAAGAGGAATGTCGCCAAAATCCATGCATCAAGATGAGCTTTTGGCTTTATAACCACCATTTGAATCCGTCGTCAATTCTGGTAAATGACCAAATCACCCCCTAAATTCCTTCGTTAATGTGATTATTTAAACTACACTTAATGACGATGCCTATGTAAAATTGTTAATTAACTCATATAGAAATGTGCGAATAATTATTAATTTCTAAGTTGTGTTTTATCCATTTATTTGACACACATCTGCTAGTATTTCGGAAAAATCATTACATATCAACTTACCCTCCAAAAACTTACTTCTAGCTTTAATCAGTTTGTTCGCTACTATTCGTGGTTTATGCTTATTGATTCAAACTTTCTTAATTTAGGCGATCGTCTGAAAACCTCGAACCGAAGACAACTGTCTGCTTTCATGAAAGTCATTTGAAACTACCGTCGGTGGATTTTAATGAACTTTTTGTGTTAGAAAAAAAACTAATTTAACTACTTTAGTGAAGTTTTATATCTGACTGACGATGTGTTCAGATAGACTCTTCCATAATATTTCCGAATAACTTTGAAGCCGGCAAAACGCCGACTTTTTAGTGAAATAAATCGACAGCTTTTCTGCTTTGCCCTCTATTTATGCATCTATGTTTCTACGTCAGAGATTGTCTTAACAAGATGGTAGGGCGGTGTGGGCAGAAAGGTTCGCTGGCTGAACTAAATTAGCCCGAAACGTACGCCTCAATTTTATTAAGATATGGACAGACCTCTCACTTGCATTTACTCGGGCAGATACAAACTGTTTGCTAGAGTTCGGCTGTCCGGTAATGGGAACTGTAAACTACTCTTGAACTTGATTTCGTAAGTGCAGCTGTCATGCGGTCAATTTTCACTAAACCTGCCGAATTTTCCACAACCCAGTTCCGAATGCGCAAACTATAGTTACGTTTCTCATTTGTATTCGCCTTGCCCCACTGGATTATAAATATTGCTTAATCTACTCTACTAACGAGAGCTAGTAGCATGTTTACTATCATGTTTGCATGATTTGAAACTTGCGCTGCAGTCTAGGGGTGGAGACGCTTATGCATGAAACAAATTAGTGCGTCACGCGAAAAGACAGAGTGCAATATCAAGCGGTTCATTTAGTCTTAGATCACGTTGGTCTAGCTGTCTAAATCTTAACCGGCAGTAACATTCATTTTCGTTAGGAGAGCCTGAAGATCCTGACCAACCAGAGTGTCATAACCTCTTATCCCAGATGTAACCCCGCTATCTTTCGAAAATGAGCAGAATCACGATCCCGTATAATGCACGAGAGGTTACAGCCAATGAGAATCCTACTGTGAAGTAGTACGTACGAGGGGTTCCCCGGCCGGCCAAGCACCAATGCGACTGTCATAAATAACTAACTTACAGTAGTGTTAGAATTACCTCGACTACTAAACGCATCTTCTGTGACTTCAAGAGTTCTGTGTTTTCATTAGAATCTTGTATTCAACAAAAAGGATATAAAAATACGAAACTAGTTTCTTTTCAGATGGAAGGTCAGGGTCTACAGATAGTAGAAATACATGGACCAATGTTGTTTGGACCGGTGTACACGGTCGGTTTGTGAAGTCCGTTCGACGATAACCTACGAATATTCAAAAACGAAAGCGTGCAGGAAAAGTCTCAGCTGAAAATCTGATGTCTAATGTGCAATGCGTAAATAATGACGACATCCAATACTTTGTGCAAACATTTATTCTTATCGGAAGTCGTTCGCGAAAGAAAATCTGTACTAGACAGCAACCCTTAAAGGCAAGTAACACTTCAATTAGTACGAAGTCACTTCCAACTGTAGCCCAATAAAATCATGATGAGCTTAAGGTCACTACAAGCATGATAAATGCAAGAAGTACAGTCCAAAAATGATCGAACCATGTTAGGCAGGAGCCTGTTGTGATGTCGAACTTCGACATCGACACACTTGACTTTATGTCAGTTGATGGCCGGGGAATAATAAAGTTTGCTGAGTATTTAATGGTTTTGTGATCGAACGCCAACGTTCACGCCTGTAAGTGCTTATGTACCCGACGCGATTTTTCTATCTCAACAAAGATCCGCGTGTACCGTGCATCTGTGCGGTTCGTTCTCCTATACGGATGCGAATGTTGGGCTATGCGCATGGAAGATGAACGGAAGCTGGAAGTCTTTGACCACTAGTACCTGAGTAACATCCTTCCAGTGAAGTACACCGACTTCGTCTCAAATGAGACAGTCCGCACTCGCTGTGACAAAATCACAAGGATATCCCAGGCCATTCAGGAAAGACGGCTGAGGTGGTTTGGACCACCTTGAGGTTTGGTCGCCAACCTCAAGAGCTCATTGCTACTGCCCTCGACTTGAAACCGTTGCCGAAGAGGGGGTCAAATAAAAACCTGACTCGACTCAGTCCGTCAAGTCAAGAAAGTAATTATTGGACCTTCGGTATTCGGTCTCCGGCGCTGGCAAAGAGAATGGGTCGAACTGTCCAGGTCTGCGGCCACGGATCGTCGCGCATGGAGAAGCACCATACGGGACATAATTGAGGCCCGTTATATCAGTCATGATCGCAGCCGTAACAAGTACAAAAGTAAATAAGATCACGCCTGTAATTTAGTATCGCGTAAAGGTCATTTTGAAGCTAAAACTGTAGTTTTAGTAAAGAGGACGAACATGAGTGAGTAGTGCAAGGGTCTGACTGCTCACTTCACAAAAGTAAAACATACAAGGCCTACGGAGTAATCAGTGACTATGACCAAGGAGGTACTTTTCCTGATGTCGCCCACAACAGCTGGCTTAACGGATTGCGTCAGGTGTCCTTTCTCAGGACTGAAACTTTGCCGAGTATAAACTCCCACCTGCTGTTAAGTTCGTCTACTGCACAGGTGTGAAGATTCTCCGTGGGAGGTCAAAGAAGATACTTTTCTTGATACTACCGATGAGGGTGAGTAAATCGGAACTTTACGGTGTCACGTGGAGATTTCCTGGGTTATCTTACATGCAACGTGGTATGCAGTCGATGTAACTATTCGTAATGAGAACTAAGCGGTTTCTTATCGGACACGGAGTGAAGGTAACACCAGTGAATAAGGCTGATGATGACCAAAACTTCAATGAAATAAAAGCTCGGAGAAAATAAGAAGCTCGATGTAAGTAGACACATGCAGAATCACGTAACATACAAAGACCAGAATCTAGATTTTTTCATTAATCCATGTCCGTAGATGGTCTGCGTAAGTAAACAAAAGATCAACCCAAAAACGCCTGGTCGCGGCAATTAGATTATTAGGGGCTGTGTATGCAAACAGGGAAATAGAAAATCAGAGAAACCCAGTTTTTTACAATATGTCTGCAAGCCGATAAGAAAGTAAAACTTTAAGCAAACTTTCCTAGGGTAAAGTATATGGGGCCAGAAGCATTCCTAATCTGAACAGAATTCCTGGTGGTGCGAACTGCTAAAGGAATAAAGAGTTCTGTACTTGACAACCATTCATCTCAGCTATTGCTTGAAGCATAAATTAGATTGTTAGCTGACTCACTAAAGTTATGAACAACGTTTGAGGCGTTGAGGCATGTACTTCTTAGTTATAATGCGCTTCGCGGTTGATTGTATAAACCATTGCTGTTTGTTACATACGATAAGCAATTTGGGTGAAATGCATAACATCAAGAGTAGCCTCAGCATTGAAGCATAAATTCTACTAAACAAACATCGGCGTAACTTACCTTTCTGAGTGCTCTGGTTAACGACACTCCTTAACATTAATTCGAACTCCGCGTATTATGTGCTCGGCGTCAATTACTTGGTTCCAATACACTTTCGGCCGAAGTGTAAGGTAGCCACTTCCATTGTGCCTGTTCGTTTTGGGATTAATACACATAGCCACATCCAGCACTTCTCCAAAGCTTGCAAAGTGGGCCTTCAGGTCCTCTGCGGTGATGTTCGCCTTCACGCCATTAACGACTAACTCAATACGCCGCTGCTGCGATCTTCCAACAGTCCAACCATCCTGCAAGTCCTTTCGTTGCTGTTTTGACTGTTGTTGCTGTTGAACGGAATTGGTTAAGCTAGAAGCTATTTGTTTGGTCATTTCGGTTTGGTGCTTCGAAAGTAGTGGCTCCCGATCAAATTTGTGTTCAGTCCTGGACAAGATACAAACAAAAGCGTTTTGCTCTCACAGACAATTTATAACGGATTGTTTTTAAAAGTATACAGGATCTATTTCCTACGACGCCCAAATCCGGAAGTGTGAACAATGTAAAGCACACAAACACACAAAAGCGCGTGTAGACAAGTTAACACAGCAGCGAGCGAACAGAGGCATCTTGGTTACTAGACCGCACAAAGGAACTCCTGTCGTTATAAAGAACAGATCGAACTATTTAAGGAAAATGCTAGACCTACTGTTGGACCAGACGAAATTTAGGAAAGTAGATATAGAACGATTGTACGGACGGTCCGTAGGCACTCACATCCCCGTTTGTATGGTTTACCTAAGACGCACAAGGATAGTCTGTCAGTTCGTCCGATTTTGGACATGCGAAACTCACCATATCATGCAGTAGTTGTTAGGATGTTAGCCGAACCAAATGCTAGCAACGTTTGGAGGCTTTCCTAAGGCATCGAGCTTAGCCAAAATGTCTTTGTTCATTAACTCTGGCCGCATAACAGGCGATGACTTTACACGCAGGATGACCTTAGACGCACGCGCACGAGCGCATACAAAGCCCGAGGGTCAACTGGTCGCATGATGTTATCCCAATGCGGCCAACCAGGCCACAAGAGAACGCGCAGACAATCCCTTATAAGCCACTGTCAGCCCTGACATATGGTTGCAACAGCGGACGCGTGGCGACGCTAGTCCGCTCCCAATGCCAGGCTCGCCCCGAGGTGGGACACAAAGAGTTGCAGCCACACCGGATAGCGAGGAAGCTGGAGATTAACTTAGCGAGGTAACAGCCATCCGAGAAAGGTCCTCCGCGTTTTGTACATAATAAACCCTCCTCCAGGTGGATTCCAGAATTATGCACTTCTTTTAGTTTTCTTCCCTGGGGATTCCAACAGGGCGTAATTCAACGGTAGCGCACGTCATCGTTATAACACTAGTGACGGTGAACCCGTCCTTATAACAATAGTGAGGTGGTTAACAGAGAAACTCAAACCCTTATAGCAGCATCTGGCACCATGTAGCCATCAATATGCCTTTACATTTATCGACGAAAGCAAAGACATGAAGTTAAATGCATGATGATGTTCTCTAGACGTCTCATCGCTGTTTACAAACGTCCCGATCACAGAGACAGTCGAGTGCATTTGCGAATACTTATTGGCAAATCAGATGGAAGTAGAAATACCAACGGATGCATTAAAGGAACAATACTAAAATGCACATTAAATGTGCAGTTCCTTTTTTTGAAAATTTCCTATATAGACGAATAGACGGCGTCGCCATGGGTTCTCCGCTTGAAATTCTCTTCACTTATCTCTTCATCGGTAAGCTGGGTACATTTTAACTCAGCGATCAGATACATCGGTTAAACTACTGCGGTCACTATGTCGATGATATTTTCGCCATCCTCCCAACAGAAACCGATGTAGAGGCGCTCGAGAGCAAGCCCAAAGCCACAAACAGGAAAGAAGATTTCCCTTATAAGATCTGAGAGCACCCACTCGATGGAAACTCACAGGCCAACGAACCCATGGTTCCATGGTCAGAGCGTTAAATTTCCTATAAAGCGGTTATGAGTTCAGTCCTCCGCGGTTTCAACATCTAGGCGTGAAAAGGCTCAATAACAATTAATAATTCAAAAATTGCCACTGCACCTTTCGTTTCCCTGGTGGTAATGGTATGTCACACTGATTTTAACTGTTCAATCACTTGAGAGAGTACTGCCCTGCTCTGCGAATGATCCTTTGTAAAAATTAAACGGTGAAAATATTGGTTTTGTTGTATTCACTAACAACAAAATAGTTCTAGCTGACTCAAGTTATAAATCTCGCTTTATAGCAGACCATTAACAATATCAGAAGAACTTCTATTGGATAACTTAACCAAGGTAGTGTTCGCGTGGGAGGAAATTCGACCTTCTGAAAAGTTTTAAGTAGCGTTTTTATTATTAACCACATAAAACCGGCCTCACAAGAAAGCCCCACAACAAGCTTTTTCATCACACTTTTTGTAACCCAAAAACACCGGAAAAGAAAATCAGAGTTCAGTCCGATGACGCTTGAAAGGAGGATGAAGGTAAAAAAAAGCAAAATTTTAGAAGAGAAAGTCTAAAGAACCTCTCAGAAACGACAATTGTATGGAAAAATGGCTGAGAAGAACGATACAAAATATTTTACATTCTCATCCACTAAATATGACATTTTTGATGTCGGCAAGTACATGACAATTAAACAGAGTCTATTTAAGTAGAAAGCCATAGGAGTAGATGGCCAAGAGACTTCAACATGGAAACCGAAATTAGCAAAAGTGAAAAAAGGAACTCGTGTTTGGGAAACATTAGGTTGACCTTGTTAATTTTCAAGTTGGTGACACCAACCCACCTTCGGGCGAAAAAAGGGAGTGAGGAAGTAAAAAAATCACACTAGACAGTTTAAGGCGACAGGTCAGCTAGACCACCGGCGTGTGAGATGAGTCAAAGTTTGTTAGTAAGCGAGTTGGAGCCGTAACATCTGCGGCGCTCTGGGTGCAAAAAAGGAAGGTGGATGGTGGGTCGGTAAGGTTAGGCTGACTGCAATAGCGGTCGTTAATGTGTGATTAGGACCGGGGACAATAAGTCGTGATCTTAGGTCATCGTACTGGGCGTTCAAGTCAACATGGCGGTCGATACTTCCAACTCTAGAAGACCAAGCCAAGAGGAAGTCTCGCGCTCATTTTATAGCGGCTATGGCGAGATCCCAGTATCCCCCCAATTAAATCTATGTTCGCATTCGATTATGTGTGCGAGGACGAGGGACAGGGTTAATGGCGGCTGACAGCTAACTGATGTTCTTTGATATGGGTGCCCAAGAGTCAACGTATATGACTAACAACCACGCAAGCGCCATTTGCCTAAGACATGCGATAAACCACATTTGATTGTTGCTCCCTCGGGGTGGGATCCTTTATACATGATAGCGCTATACATAATGAGGATGCTGGCTTGTGTGTCACGTGGACACCGAAGCGACTTAACTGTCTGGGAAGTTGAGAAGTTCCCTACTCGAAAATCCCCAAGTAAAACTCTATTTTTCCGAAATAACTTTTCAATTTTTTTTTAATTATATCGCTCGGAATGAATACCACCTCTGATTTCTTAACGAAGGTGTTTGTAAGCGCCTGTGTCTATTTTATTCTATTGAAAGACTGAATAATAGTATATATAGATGTACCAAGGGCAGACACATCAGCACATACCCAACGTCTCTGTGCCTTCAAATAATTCGCGCTATGGACCGGCGAGTGGATCTGAGAATACGGCAGTCATTTGGTGAAGGAAACATTTCAAACTATCGACTGCGATTTCGCTATCCATACTCATTAGTTCGTAATATGACTCCAGGAGGTTTGCCTGCCTGACGATAATTGCTATCAATAAAAAAGAAGGGAGGTCTTCTACCAGTTAAGCTCACCTTTTAGAGGCCTTCAGGCTGCCGACTACGGAAAAAGTAGGATGCTGATATAGGCTCTGTGAACATATTATTGCTCCGGTCGCAACGGCAACCGATCCCGGGTCCACAAGATGCAAATTATGCAGCTGTGAGCCAATCTGAAAGTGGAAAATTTAAGAATTTAGGCGAACGTTCGCATTCCACGGCCGTCGCTCGTAAGCATTAGTGTTTTCTACGCATACTTTGTTAGCGCATCGGGCGAGAACCAGTGCTGTCTACCTGATATGGTCTCTTGCACAACCTGCTTTACAATACTCATCTCCGATTTGTTTTCCTTTTCAGCACTGCCCATCAGGCGACCGACAGCTAGGAGGTGACTTGTTGGTGACAGTGGAGGAGATAGTGAGGTCGACCATCGGCGCATTTCTTTTCTCACTCTAAGCAATTTGATGCGCTTGAAACTATCGTGAAGTGCTAAAAGCCGCGGCTTGGAGAGTTCTCAGCTGATAGGATAAGTTGGACACCGCAGTTAGTCCAGTGCGTGTTGGTTTGTGGAGTGGATGTCAGCGGGCTGAGAGTCAGACTCAATTGTTCCTTTTTAATGTGGCCTTTATAGCGCTCCCAGCCGGGAGCCTACCTAGCGAGACGTACTGTTGGTACGCGTGTTGAGTGTTGGTCGCGCCAGCCGTCTGCGCCCTCCCCCATCTCTGCACTTCTGGACTTTTTCTGGACAACCGGACCCCGGTGTGGGAGTGGTCAGGGCGTGGAGTAGATTCACCGCGTTGCTTCAACTCGTTGAAGCTTGCGGTGGACATCGTCGAAATCGAAGGTCGAACTGTCGGTTAGTGCGCACAGTAACAGAAGCTGGACGTAAAACAAAGTGACGGTCTATCATAAGTGGCTGCCCAAACTTACCAGAAGGGTCAGGAGTTTAACTTAACCGTCAGGAAGATAAGCACCCAGGCTAGAAGCGTGATAAGTCGCGAATTGATTGAGGCCTGGGCCACGGATGAGAACTCCGCCAATTGATTTATCGATCTGGCGCCGGAATCTTCGGACTGCCGTCATTCACCCCTGGCTCCTATAATTGTTTGTTTTTTTTGGTTAAAGCTTTTACCTCTGAGGGTGAACTCCAGTAAGGGTTCGAAAACTTAGACAAGTGGACGATTCCTCAGTGTATAATTCTGGCCACCCTCTCTCTTTTGAAGCGTTAATTAGACATTTTTTGTTCTCCTGTTACTACCTCTGACACCGAGAAGGTAGTGGACAGACTCAAACAGCCAAAGCAGCTCTAGCACAGATCAGTACGGACTAGCACAAAACTCAGAGGCAAAAGCAGTATCAAATCAGTTAAATAAATTACTTGAAGAATTCAAACACCGGAATGTGATCGCTGAGAACGGACGGCGTCTATTGAAACCAACATATACTGCCCTGGCTCGCTTCTACGATCTACCAAAGATTCATAAACCAAACGTTCCTTCGCGGCCAATAGTTGCCTTCAAAGGCAGCCCCACCTATAATTTGGCCAAATGGTGTACTCAAAACAAAAATTCCTCCAAGACACCTCTGATGCCTCAGTCCGCTCAGCCTCGAAATTCCTGGATCCAATCAAACGAAATTATAGTCTCTTTTGATTTCACATCATTCTACCGGATTTGGAGCGAGGAGCTGTATGACTAAACACAGTCTTTGCCCAAAATTGAACACTTCATGAAGCTGTTCGAATATAGCCAAAAGGCATGCAGCACCTTTACAGGAACGACTTATAATCAGATCAAGGGAACTCCAATGAGCTCCCCAATCTCCGGTTTAATAGCAGAATTGGTCCTACAAAAACTGGAAGAGATTGTTTTACCCAAAGTCCCCAATCTTTTGGCCCCGTTACGGTGGCGACAACTTTTGGTATCGTCAAAAGGAACATTTTGCTGAATTTTCATGGTCTTCTCAACTCCATCTTGCCAGATATACAATTAACGAAGGAAGAAGAAAAGGAGCAGCAAATACCCTCCCTTGATGTACGCCTCGTGCTAACTTCCAATGGCGAAATCGAAACAACGGTTAACAGGAAGGCGACAAACACCACACAGCTCCTCAACTTTCACAGCAACCAACCGGTGGCTCACAAACGAGGCTGCGTGAGAACGCTGTTCAACCGCATCCACATTCACTGCAGTAACCGGAAGGTAAAGCAGGGAAGGTCCGATATCTCCACAACCATTTTATGCGGAATGACTATCCGAAGACCTCCATAAAACGATGCCAACGTGCCCGCCCTCCAAGGACCCAACCAGAACCAACCCCTAGGATATTGCATGCGCTGCCATACATCAAGGATGTGTCGGAAGCGACCGAGCTCATCGCTGCGGGACTGTGTTTCGGAATTGTGCACCATCACAAAGCTACTATGTGCAGCCAGATCATGAGAATAAAGGACTGATTAAGTCCCAGTGAGCAGTCAGGCGTAGTGTATCACATATCACGTCTAAACTGCTCCCGAAATTATACCAAACAGACTGGACGAATGCTTGGTTGGCGTATACACGAACATAAGCTGGCTGTGAGAGGAGGTGACGCATTGTCGCAAGTGGCTGCCCACACCCATGAGACCGGCCATGAATTTAACTTCGCAGTTGCAAGGAAAAATTGATTACGCCGGCAAAAATAGAGACTGAGAGCTAATTGAAGCCTAGGCCTCGGATAACAACTCAGTATACCCGTGTACTGATTTGGCGCCCGTGTATATCGCTCTCCGCATGCACGGGGTGATGACTCTTCGCAAGTGGCCGCCCACACTTACGGAGCGGGTCACGAGTTCAACTTCGCAGCTGCGAAGATAATTGCCCACGCAAGCAGCAAGACGAACCGAGAGCTGATTGAAGCCTGGGCGTCGGATGACAACTCAGTTAACCGATGCATCGAGCTGGCGCCTTCATATGTTGCCCTGCGCGGGTATCTCCGGACTCATGGCACTGGTGGTCCTGTCCCTCCTTCCCTCCCTGCTACCTTCCCCCCCCCGCCCCTATGACAGATAATTGATCCCTCCCCCTACACATTTTGCTTTCCCTCGTTAACAGTTAATTACCCCCTCCCCTTTATATGTTGGTTGCTTTCTTTAATGGTTAATTGGCCCCTTTACCCAGTAAAAATTTTGCTTGCTTTCTTTTACAGTTAATTAACCCTCCCTACCCCTGTTAATTTTGACTGCTTTCGTTGACGGTTACTTGGTCCCCCCTGCCCCCTATATATGTTGCCTGCTTTCGTTGACGGTTTTATCTCTGACGATGGACTCCCGCAAGAGTTCGAAAGCTCAGAAAAATAAAACTCCAATTCCAGTGCTCGAACCTGCTTCTTCTCAATCTATGCACATACCTGGGATGCGAACCTTTGCCTCAATTCGCATGCATATATGCACGGCCGACATTGGTGATTAAGGACTTCAGTAGAGTATTTGGCGAGCACACGTAGCCTTCGATAAATTCTCTTCGGACCGTTACATTTATATAAGGAGGGGGTAAAAAGCAGCATACTGGTAAGGATGTTATCCCAAAACGTAAATTAGTAATAGGGATAGGGGAGGGGCGTGGAGTTGATAGTTATCAGCTGGTTACAAGTTGATGAGGGTTTGTTGAGTCCGAAAAGGGGATGGATGGCGGGTTGAAGCAGTAAAAAGTGCGAAAAGATGCAGGTAGTTACGTAAGCGTTGGCCATGTCAAGCTCGGGGCTTTCAGAAGGTTCTTCTACGCGCACAAAAACGGCTTCCTGAACCGGATCACCTCCCCCCACTTCACCCCCCCCATTTCCCTATAGTAGTTGATTTATTCCTGTCCCCTATAAATGTTGTTAGCTTTTCGTTGACAGCCTATGTCTGACGATGAACTCCCGCAAAAGCCCGAAAGCTGAGAAGGATAAAATTACGATTCTGGTGATCGAACCGCCTTCTTATTCTAGATAGACTTCGTGTGATAGGTGTGCAGTAGCCTGGTGACCGTGAGCAGGATACTGCATCCTCAGGTGAATAACTTTGTTACTCCACCGAGCACTTGCATTTACTTTTGTGCATAAAGATGACACACGGTAGAAACTTACCGCTTTCAAGTTTTCAGTCAGTGTAAGATTCTCAAGTTGGTGGTGGCCGTTTTGGAACACTGAAGTTTCGAATTCCCTCAGCGTTTGTAGTGCACTTTTGGCCACATTCCTCATTTCGCGGAGCTTCTGAACGTCCTATAAGGGAGAAGAGGAAGGTCAACTGAGCCATTGAGTGCCACCGACCATCGATCGGTGAGGAAGAGAGTCTTGCACTAAAAGCACTGGTCGATTAGCCAATGCGCACGTGTTGATACCCGCATTTAAACAGGTCAAAGACAGCCTCCAAATGCCGTCCATTCAAAAAGCAATTAGTAAATTCAAAAGATGAAGTATTCATTTGGTCCTGCGATAGAAGGATCGGTGTTTGCTGCAAGGCAATATTACTATCACACAGGTCCAAATTATAGACTATGGCCGGAGCAACCTTTATTTTAGACATGTTCAGTGATCAGGGCATACACGCCGAACAGAAAACATGGGGATTTTGACGTCCATGCGTGAATTCGCTCTTCCAACGTAATCTTTCAGCACATATGTTAGTTGTGCGAATTCTTTTTCTTCAACAATCTGCCAAAATAAATGTTCACCAGGATGAGTAAGCTGGCTGCTAACTGGTTTGCCTGGCGCCACGCACTGACAAGGTCGACATGGTCGTCCACCTCAGTTTGCTGACATCATCGTAAACGCGCGCAGGGGACAATTTGTGGGCGGCAAGTCAACCCAATTAATATCTGAGCAAAAGCTGCCCGGGCTGATCGCGTCTAAGTGCTCGTGCGTAGTACCTTCAACGAAGGTGCAACTACGGTGACCCAACAACAGGTCATATCGCTGACCACCGAAGTGA
>JAYGXS010000002.1:20463735-20498298 GCA_036362985.1 Ligula intestinalis | reverse complement strand
CGCTAGTGCTTCCTTCAACTGAGTGGTTTCGTTTCGTAGACGTTGCAATTGCACCTGAGACTTTGTATGAAACTACGAATCGCAAGCAAAAGAAAGACTAAAGATAGATAGGAAAGCCCTGGCTCGTAAAAGAAATCAATAAGTAAAACAATCCTACAAAAAGTGCAAGGGGATAAACAGCCGAAAGCTGAATTCAGACATCATCCTAATAATCCAAGAATCTATAATAATAAAAGGGAGTGAATAGCACATGTATGCAAACTCCTTTACATTCGTAGTTTGCCAGTCAGTCCTGACTGACTGGCAATCCGGATTTTTCAAATCTGGTATCAGCAGCGAACAGTTGGGGCTGCTCAAATGACGCCTTGGCAGATGTTGTTTACGAATTTACATGCACTTGCGGATGCCAGTATAGAGGGCGAACACAACGGCAATTGGCAGCCAGAGGTAAAGAGCACTTGCCGAGTCGGAGAATAGAACTATCGCAGGGGTTTAAGTGAGTATAACCGTGCAACTGCGATCTTCAAACCATGGCTACTTAGTGGAGAAGAGAGAAGTCTTTAAAGGCCAAAGTAGATGGAAGAGTTTATTGTGTACACAACGGAAGAGGAGAATAGATGAGAGTGGATTGACTTGGGAGAGATGCGTCCGATCAGTAGGTTGATCGGGTCCAAGTGAGGTCTTAGAGTAGTCGGGCCAGAGGACAGATAGAGGGAGATCTTTCATTGGGTAGGTCGGTCTGGAGATTTTGGGCAGAGAGGCAACTTGCATCGGGCACGCGTGCAAGCTCCTCATTTGTCGCCTCATAGATGCGAGAACAATGATTGGCTGATCGAGACGTCGAGAAAGCACATCGGTGAGCGTTTGGGAAAGTGCACTTCGACGCGAGTTAGTCAGGCAGGCACGACCCGCTACAGAACTGCCCGTTTTTCTATCACTGAACACCTATTGAATTCGGGCCATTCCGTAGACCCCAAAACATATTTCCAAGTACTTGTACCTGGAGGCAGCAGCTATACGATGGTCAAAACCCGACCTATGTAAACAGCTGGAGCATGTTGTGAACCTTGATTTGCCCTGGTAACGACTGGCGCCCTGATTCACACCCCTCCCCCTGCCTGCATTTTTACTTTAACGTTTTCTCCCCCTATCTCACTGTCCACAATGTTTCATTGACGTTTCTAATTCGACTAATTAACCCAATTTATTAATTGACCTTCCTGATATGTTTATATGACCCCTTCTGTATTAATTCAATGGTTGTATTTTGTCAGTCGGTACTCACGTTATGCAGCGAGAGGACGCAGCTGATGAGCGCTCGCGAAGTTAATGGTTCCATTAAATCCTACCGTATATGCAGACTTTCAATTTGCATGTGGGAAAAGATGTTTCAAATCACCTTTGCAAATAGTTGGCCGGTAAGCCCCTGACTGCCAAGGTTTTCAGGGGAGGCCCTTCAACTGTGTGATAAGCTGACAAGTCGATATGACTTTATTGATCCAGTGTTCGTGAATGCTTCTTAACCACGAGCACAATCATTCGCATCCTCACCACCCTTACCAACAAGGTTGACTAAAGACTATGATACGTTATGTGGGAGCACGCCACAATGGTGAAGTTGTAGTGACGCTTAGTTGCTACAGCCTTATAGCAATAGCCACGCTCAACGGACTATTTTGTGGGACAAAGAATGAGTTCTACTTTGTGATAGAACCCATTAAGAAGAGGGGAGAGCAGGTGCACTATGACAGGATACAATGACGAGCAACGCGCGTCCTGGAAATTGCATTAACCGCTTGACTTCTGAAGAAACAATTCAACGTTTTGTGGTAGTGATCATGTCATGCTGTATATACTGGACTACGGTGGGGTCTGAAGGTTCATTCCATTGATGATGATGATTATTATTATTATTAATATTATTATTATAAAGAGGAGAGGGAGGTGGAGGAGGAGCAGAAAAATTGACAAACTCAGTGCTATTCAGAGATGCTTAATAAAATTACCTCATCTACATGCTCCTTGAAGCAGAGGTCACAAAGTTGTCGGTTGCAGTGGACACACGTGGTATAGTGTTCGTGCAGACTCATACAAAGGTTACAGAGCACACGTTTCCGTTCTAGGGTCCGGTGTTTTGCCAAATAACTTTGAACAAGTTCGTCCAACTCGTAATTTCGCTCGAGTTGCGACACGTGGACTCCAATGTGGCAATAGATGCATCGCGCGTAGACGGTTGAGGGAGTTGGAATAAGACATGGTCGCCGACAGAAGCTGTGATCACATGGCAGAAGGTAGGGATTTCGAAAGCTGGCAGAAATAGAAAAATGCAAGGATTGCTTCGGGATCAAGAAAAGGTCTGAAGGTTGACATGATGCTCTTTATGTCAATTTTTCATTCATATAGGAGACTAGAACATCCAATTAATATGGCATTGAAGTCAGTGTTGGGTTTACCAGCTTAAATGTAAGAAACACAAAATGAAATCGCAATCAGATTACACCACTAACGATAATTCGGAAGCATCAAAGTGTGAGACGATTTTAATTAGGTACCTGCGCTGATATCCGGTGGCCGTGATTTCTCAAAAGCAACATAAGACATAGCAATTGGAAGCGAGAAAGGAGGGAAGGCATTTTTTAATCGGATGGACTTATTAGAACGGTGTAAGTTGAAACTGAAAGCTATTTCGCCTAAAAGATGCATGCATTGATTACCCGTCCTTCTTCCAAGGCGTGTCCAAACAAACCGGGTTTAAATTGCAAAAGGTTCAGCTGTGCATTTGCTCCTAACCCCTGCAAAATGTACTGAGGCTGAGGGATAAGGAGTGCTTACATATAATGCTAAAATAAGTAACATGTAGACATCACTGAAACGTTCCTGTTTCCGACGTGTCGTACGGAGCCGATTTTGCGGATTTCAATCCCGGCCCTGTCGCTCAAGATGAAGATGAATACGAACCAACATGCCCTTGGTCCGTTTCAAGAACCCTCCGATGGCAAAAGAAACTGTTGGGACTTACAATAACGATAAAGTAGCATTAGCAATAACAATCCGAACAATGCAAGTACGCTAGAAAAAAGTGGGAGAATACTCCGCGCACGAAAGGCCGAGGATGCAGTAGCGGTGAGGAGGAATGACGCAAACTCACAAATCACGGTTCCTGAGAGGAGACCTGGCCGAACCTTCAAGTTTGATGAGGCCGAAATACTCGCAAGAGTTGACAGTCGTGTGAGCCGTAAATTGCTTCAGTCATGGTTTGCTAGTCCGCAGACGGTCACTAAGCACAATAACCTCGTGACTCCTTATACTGTAATGCGATTTTGCCTGGTCAAAATTACCAGCCAGATGGGGGGAGGATGCGGGTGAGCAGTCGTATCGATGACAGCAAGCCAAATTGCCGAGTAAAAGCCGCACCACGAACTCATGATGGAGGTGTAATAACGGCAATTAGTGACTCGGGTGCAGACCAAAAAGAAGTAAACTACGAGTCCTGGCGATGAACAACAGAACTGTCAATTACAGTAGGCATGTGGTGTTCGGGCAACCGCGCCCCATAAATAGTGCGCGACTTGTGCCCCATATTACCCTTTTTTTCTGAAACTGTCTCCAATTATGGGTTCAAGACAAATCTCGAAATGTCGGATTGATTTACACTATGTTCCAGCGATCGCATCTTCTTTTTCTGAAATGCTCCTTGTAACTCGTCTGTTCGCTTCTACTAACAACAGTAATCCTATCTACCCACACCTGTTCAGATGACGTGATTCCGATTGCAGGTACTGCCTATAGGGACGAGATATGCTAATCGACACTTACACACGCCACCTTAATGATTGGTCCACACGCTGTGCGTGTTCGTGCCCTGTCAGCTCCCGACTGGATTGGAAGTTTAACCAACCTATCAGATGAGTCAGAAGTCGAGCCGATATGCTATTCAATCAGAGAAACTGTCTGATTAGTAGAAGCACATTCCGACCCTGGGCATTCCCGTAGGTTGCCTTACCTTTTGTTTCCAGCTGGATGTGTACTGATTCGCCCTTATTAATGACCTAAATGTACTTTCTCCGTTGCTAAAAGTCAGTCTTAAACATGCCTATGATGAAATTAAACTCTGGAGCGAAATGGAATGAAGGACGTTTGGGTAGGCCTGCCGGCAGTGGTCGTCCTTGTGGCCTCATTTACGACATTCTGATTAACCTGCTCCCTGAATAGAAAGAAGTGAACGAATGGCCCATTATTGGCAATGAGGGAATCTATTATGCACTTTTCTGATCCAGCGTCCTCCGGGAAACATTTCGCGCCAGCGGCCGCAGTTGTTGCTTGCATCGCTGAGTTAATTTACTTTCACGATTTCGATGTTTGGTTTAGACGTCGGGTAGACATTCTCAGCGTTTATTTGGCAAAACCCGAGATGCATGTAAGGTGGGTCTATTATTACGTTAATTGAGTGTCACAACACACGCGCAGCACACCTATACGCCTCTTTCGAAGAGACTTCGTGACCTTGCATTTAGCACAAGCGTCAAACAGCTGCCAATGACCTTCAGAAAAAGGCATCCCCGTTCAATATACGACGCATTGCCTTCATTGCTGATGGATGAAACATGCGATTTTCTTACGCTTGTCAGCTTTGCAAACTGCAGGCTGCAAAAGATAACAGAAGATCAATTTGAGTGCTTCATCTTTGCTTATCGTGTTTGGCAGCCTCGGAATGCAAGTCTATTTAACAAACTTGAACAAGATCCCGACTACATCTAAAAACACATGTTTCGGCCAATATTAAGTAACCTATTTTCTCCCTTTTCGTCATCGGCGTTCAAATTGTCATCAAAACAAAGACGATCTCATCAAAAGCCCTAAAACTCGACTCCAGAAAACCACCAACAGAACATCGACAATTGGCCTTTCGTTCACTTCCTTCTATTTGGGGACCACGTTAATCAGAATTTCGTAAATGAGGCCACAAGGACGACCACTGCCGACAGGCTTACCCAAACGCCCTTCATTACATGTCGCTCCAGAGTTTTATTGCATCATATGTATGTTTAAGGCTGCCTTTGAGCAACGGAGAAAGTACCTTAAGGTCATTATTAATGGCGAATCGGTACACATACAGCTCGATACAAACAAGGTAACCTACAGAAATGTCTAAGGTTGGAGTGTGATTCGACTAATCAGACGATGTCTTTGATTGACTAGCACGTCGGTTGGACTTCTGATTCATCTTATAGGTTAGTTAAACTTCCAGTAGGTTGATTAAACTTCCAATCCCACCGGGAGCTGATGCGACATCACCAGGAGCACGGCAGGCGAGCGGATCGTCTGGATGGCGTGCGAGCGAGTTGATTGGGCGGCTCGTCCCAACAGCCGAGGCCATCGACAAGTGTGTCACCAAGGCGCAGTCGCTTATCCGGCCGCCTCTAGGGCGTCCCGTATCCAGATGAACTGAGTCACGATAACGCCCAGCAGGAGATCCATCCAGTGATGTCCCGTGAGCACGCGTCACAGGGGCCAAGCAGATAATACAACTTATAAAAAAACAGTCTTCTGGTAACTAAATATGGAGTTTTCGATTGTCCGCTATGAGGCACAACTCGAAGCATGCAACGTGTGCCACCACATACCATTGGAACCTTACGGGAAATCGTACGACGTCATTTACCATCTCCCTTAAATGTTTATATGGTACGTCGTTTTACGTATGCTGACAAAAACTACCGCTTAACTCTTGGGCAAAGCTGCGTAGTACAGGACTTGCGCCTGCGGTGGACTTTGCATCACCTCCGACTTTCGATACTCTTAACTATATTCGCTGCCAGTAAAATTCTTGATTAAACTCAAGCCGTGATAACATTGTCGCTGCGACCTTTTCTAACTGCCCCCAGCATTCCTTAATTACACCACTAGATCAGTCATTCACTTCGAGACGTGAACGGCAAACGCACCATCACAACCGACTGTCCTACCAAATTCTGTTAGATATATTGTTTTGCTGTGGAAATTGCCAAGGCACAGTCTGAAGGCGTTCTTACACTCAGAAGCACCAATGCAAGCAAACATCCGTGTCCCAGGAAGCAATTGAGAAGAAGAAGACTTGATCGTTGGGAAAATATGTTTATTCGCCTGACGTTTCGAGATCTGTCGCGGATTCGTCATCAGAGACATGAGTAGCAGAAAGATTAAGTATGCACAGACGTTTGCAGTATTTATAGGACACAGTCATTACTGCAAGCATACAGCGACAATTAACGTTAATTGCCTTCTTGTGCGTGTACTGCTTGTTGGATGGCACGCGGGCAATGACCTGGTGAACTTTCGTCACGGGCGGTGAGCTCGGGCATGATGATTGCTCGGCCGTCTGGCACCCCGGTGTTGGCGTAAGATGAGGCGGTGGCCTGCCTATTCCTCAAGTGACGGCTTGCTTTGGCCAAATTGAATGTCAGGTCTGAATATGGATTGGGCAAATCGTTGCACTTGCTGATGGATTGGGGACCCGTGAACCATGACTCAAGTAGTTCTAGGCTCAAGTAGAGTTGGAGTCGCACACAGGCCGGAGGCAACCATAAGGTGTCAGATAATGAAGCCGAAAGACCCACTGCCACGGCAGGAAACATCTGGGGTTGTCTACAGGATCTGGTGCAGTTTCGGTCAAAGCAAGTATATCGGAGAAACTGGCGGACTTCTCAGGACGCGAATTGCCGAATACGCGGCTGCAGTGCGGCGAAATGATGCCAATTCTCAAGTTGCGGCTCACTCGACGACACCCGACCACACCTTCAAATTTGATGAGGCCGAAATTCTCGCAGAAGGTGACAATCGGGTGAGCCGAAAACTACTTGAGTCATGGTTCACGGGCCCCCAATCCATCAACAAGTGCAACGAGTTGCCCAATTCACATTCAATCCTGACATTCAATTTGGCCAAAGCAAGCCGTCACTTGAGGAATGGGCAGGCCACCGCCTCATCGTACGCTAACACCGGGGAGCCAGATGGCCGAGCAATCATCATGCCCGAGCTCACCGCCCGTGACGAAAGTTCAAAAGGTCAGAGCCCGCGTGCCGTCCAACAAGCAGTCCATGCACAAAAAGGCAATTAACGTTAATTGTCACTGTATGCTTGCAGTAATGACTGTGTCCTATAAATACTGCAAACGTCTGTGCATACTTAACCTTTCTGCTACTCATGTCTCTGATGACGAATCCGCGACAGATCTCGAAACGTCAGGCGAATAAACATATTGTCCCAGCGATCGAGTCCTCTTCTACTCAGAAGCACCATCTTATCTTATCTCAAGGGTGACTGGAGTTTATGGGGTTTAATCACCCTTCTCCACACATTTAAAATAGCATGTTTCCCATCTATGGTCAGTTGTGATCTTGCTGTTGGAAGCGCCTTTTCAGTGGCTGCTGGAAGAGCTGCACTACCATGGTGCAAAATGCGAATTAAGCGTGGTCAATCCAGTTTACTTGGTAGAGACTGGTGAGGTCAAACTCCTACCTAAAAATTCTTCGGGTATCTCAAACCTTCCGGAAATTATTAGTGTCCGTCAACTATGTCTTTTGCGTAAGGAGAATGCCAATCCCGACTACTTCTTTCACGTAAATAACACGAATCAAATATTCTTCGCTTAGTACATTCGATAACAACAAAGCCGCATTAGCAATAGCTTTCTCCTCGAAGATTAGCCTAACAGGTACTAAGATTCAGCCCAGGATCCAGCCCCAATTTTTAACACAGTAATGTCTCAACCGATCAACTGCGCACGTTCAAGCAATAAGTTGCAGCTCACAATCTTACTGAATGACGCTAATGCTTTTGATCCATTAGTATACCGCTGAATAAGGTCAGTCTGTGCAACGAAAAAAAAATAATAACTGGCCTTCATCATCCTTCCGTTTCTCCCATGAATCACGGCGGAAATTTATTATGAGAGGTTATACGTGATCGGAAATCCAAAGCTTGCTTTTCTTTGCCCCTTTACCTGTGGCGATGCACTCCAGTAAGATTTCAAAAGCTCAGACGAATAATGACATGACTCTGGCGGGCGAAAAGCCCTCCTCCCACTTCTTTACTTTTTGTTATCATCAAGCCTAAGCATACCATAACAGTTTTTATGAAAAGAAGGACTGTAATCATCTTGCCAACACTTAGCAAATTAACGTATGCATAAAAGATTGCAGTGTATAAATGAGCATAATAAACAAAGAGCGGCAGAACGTACAAATCCCCGCACACGGCACAGGTCAGGTTGGCCGCCTCCGACATGAGTCAACTGTTGGCGTGACAGCACTCGCAACGCGGCAGCTGCTACAGCCAATGAGCAAGATCGTAGTCCGTACTCTTCTCTTTGTCCAATAGAAATGTAGGCAGTTTGCCAATAGAGGAGAATATACGAGTAGGCAGTTTGATGCGCATGACTGTAGCTTTGGGTCTGACGTACTATCGTAGCCTGACACCGGATTGGCCGCCTACGTGGCTTATGAATTAATTGGCGGGAACATGTGAAAAGGCTCTTGTCGGCGTCATTTGAGAGTCGCAGTCACGGCGGCAAGGTCAATAGCTAGGTGACCTTGAAAGCCTATTCCCGCGTCTAGACGGGTGCGGCCGGTGCCTAATAGGTAGTACAACCATCGGTACCTCGGGCATGACCTACTGGTACAAACCTAAGAAAATTGTGGATTTCAAACTGGAATGTTTTGATGTTGATACGCAAAGCTACAACAATGCATTTTGCATTTTTATGGAAGAGCAGGTACACGATATGCTTTTGTTCGTACGCGGTGTACTATATGCAAATCGTCCGGAATAAGAGTGTGGCGTAGCAACATTTAGTGCAGAAGTCTGCACGATTCAATTTTATAGCAAATTATAGTACCAGAGCTGCTGAGGCTAGCATAATTAGAGGAAGAACGATCCCGCAAAAACTGACCAGAACTAACTATGGCCACGGCCCACAGCCTATTACTTCAAGTCTATCAAACATTTCGCGCGTAAAGCGGTGTCCCTAGATTGGCTTATGGACGAGGAGACTGTTCTTAACTGGTCCAACGAACACTCTACCTCTTTTGAGGAACTCAAACGTCTTCTCACTTCACCCTCGGTGTTGGCGTTCCCTTACATTTCGGGCTCAGTCCTCTCTCTTTATCTTGGACGCAGACGCTTCTGATATAGCTATTTGGGTGGTCCTTTCCCAGCAGCAGGCGGACGGACTCGAACCTCGTCTCATTTTTGCCAGTCAGTCACTCTCTAAACCCGAATGACATTATTCCACCACTCGGAAGGAGCTTCTAGCCGTCTTGGTGTTCGCCAAAATTTTCCAGCACTATCTGGTCGGCAAACCGTTCATTATACGCACCGATCATCAGGCACTGCATTGTTTGTAAAACCTCAAGGACCCAAATGGCCAACCCGCTCCCTGGCAGGCCGATCTCTCGGAGTTTTTCTACACGGTCGTGTATCGCGCCGGCAAGGAGCACCAAAATGTGGACGCCTTGTCCAGTCGGGCACCAAGGCCATCGCCGCCAGACGCCACAGTGACTGCCATTACGATTGGCATTTCGAACCGCTCACAGTGGACGTCAGCTCAGGTCGCAGACCTTTATATCTATCCCCGATTTACGATCGGCTGCGGCATGGGGCATCGAAACCGTCAAGCGAAGGGATGAGGGTTTCCAGTTGGGAAACTCGTTTTCCTTGGTCAGCATGGAACAGCCTTTGCTTCTGTGATGACGTGCTCTATCTCCAATACTCCGACATTGACTCTCGTTGCTTGGTTTAACCTTATGATACGATGTGCCCACAGGTTCGGGCTTCCACAGTGAACTGGGTCACGCCGGCCAGGCTCACGCCGACATCGCCACGAGACAACGGTTTTGGTGTCCAAATCAACGATGAGTCATATAAGACGTCTGTAACACCAGCCCTATATGCACGAAGGTCAAAAAACCTTATCCCGCACATCGCGCACCACTCCAGCCAATTGAGACGGTATCCTACTGAAATTGTTGGCGTGGACTTGATGGGTCCGATGTCCCCTTCTTACCTGGGCAATTGTTACATTCTCTCCTTATTCGACCTTTTCACCAAGTTGTGCGAAACAGTGCCTATCTCCAAGGCTGACGTCGTTACGGTTGTGAGGGCCATTCTAAACGAGTGGATCTATCGACATGGCCACCCCGAGCAGCTCCGTTCAGATCGGAGTGATCAGTTTGAATCACGGCTGATGGAAGAACTTTGCGAGCTCCTTCGCATTCGAAAGCCTTGGTCTACCCCTTGGCAACCTTCTAGGAGTTAAGGCTAAGACGGTTAACCCTACCAGCTACAATCTTCCAGGTCAGGTTCCTTAGGGGATGGGAGGTGTTGGGAAGGCCAGAGTAGAAGGAATAGTTTATTGTGTACACAAAGGAACGAAGAATAGGTGGAGAGAAGTTGGACTTCGAGCACACGTCATTCCGCTGGAGCTTTGTGGCCCTAAGTCATGTCTAGTGGCCGAGAGTGGGGAAAAAAGGACTTGTTCGAGTGGGGCTTGGGCAGCCGCGAGAACCTAGATGCACGTGTGTGTGTCCGAGTGAAAGTAGGTCAAGTCTCTGCAGGTCAACACGACTGTAAGCGCTGACTGAGGTATTGGATGACCTTGAGACAACTGGCGTTGAACAATCACGCCGCACAAAGCAATAGAGGGCGTCGGGCGGCAGAGACCGTTACAATCTCAGGGTAATGAACAAGTGGAGCGCACGAACCGAACACTGAAAGCGTTAATACAGTCTTTCGTGAACAGCTCCCTTTATTATACTCGGGATGTTGCCTTACCGCAGTGCCTACTCGCGTAACGGTCTGCCACCCACTTGTCCACGGGCCATACCCCTGTGGGTTATGAACTGGTAGATAGGATACTATCAGGTGTAGAAGACCAGAGTGTTTTGGATAATTTAATGAAATGCTGAATGAGTAGAATATAAGGACTGAGCAAGTGACTCCCAGACGAGTGCACTCCAGCCAATAACGGGCCGGAGTGCAGAGTCGCGTTCCGGTCGGTGTAGTCGCCGGGCCTGGAGGTCTGTAACAGGCGATAGATTGCCTGCTCCTGGAGTGTCTGAGAATAAGCAGTTGCTACATTTAAGGTTCTTTCGTGACCTCGTCTTGGAAAGTGGTTGGCCAGTTGGTCAGACACGTCTCTGACCTTAATCGGAGGTTGGACATCGTCTACCGCGAACGGACTGGTAGGCACGAAAGCTAGACGCTCGGGTCATGCCACGCAGGCATTTGAGCTTACAATAACAGGTCGCAACACCCCCTTTGCCCTGAGGTACGGTTTTGAGGTTCGTCTACCACTGGACTCAAATTGTTTTCTTCCACGCCCGCCACGTCAACGGCCCAATGATATTGCGCGGGAATTGCCAGATAGTCTCCCTCATGCCCACGAGCTTGTGGAGTTAATTGAACGTCGGGGTCAACAATGTGGGATACGATGTGGTCCAGCCGGATGATAGACGGAATAACGTATCCCAAAGAATATAAGCTAGTGAATATGATAAGGTGTGAAAGGCCAGATAGTTATAGATAATTTAATGTGGTGTAAAAAGCGTAGAATGTAGGCAATATCCAAGTGACTCCCAGACAAGTTAAGTCCAGCCATGAATGGGCTGGAGTCCAGAGGCGCAGTCTGGCAAGTCGATCATCGGGTCCGGAACAACTACGACGAACAGTAGATCGCCGGTTCTGGGAGTGTCTGGGCATAAGCAGTCGCCATCTTATGGTCCGTTTGTGACTTCGCCTAGGGAAGTGGTTTGCCAGTTGGCCAGACAGGTACGTGATCTTAATCGGAGATTTGACCGTCTAGCGCACACGGACCGGTAGGCAAGAAAGCTAGTCACTCGGGTCGTGCCCCACGGGCATATGAGCAAAAAATGGCTTAGAATAAGAGGTCGCTACAAGCTCGCTCGCACATGCCTCTCCACGGCTCACCAGCGGCAGAAAGATCACTACGATCGTCGGGTGCATAGTGCCACTTACCAGTCTGGTGACAGGATAGGCTCCCAAGCGACGTACAAGTTGGCATCCCATTAGATCGTGCCCTTCGACGTGGTAGAAGTGCCTTCGGAGGCGCTCTGTACGCTCCGAGTTTCGGACGATTCCAGCGCCCCCAACTTTGATGCTCATTTCAACAAAATTAGGCCACATGTTTCGAAGGATACTGCCGGCGGGTTTATAGGAGCTAAGGCTACGACGGTTATGGCCTTAACACCTACAATCTTCCAGACCCTGGTTCCTTAGGAGATTGGAGAGAAGACGGTGGAAAGGCGAAAATAGACGGAACAGTGTATTGTTTACAGAAAAGCTATGGGAAAGGTGCCAGTCCATCCGGCATGGCTGTACGGCCGGAGGGCGCATGAGCGCGCGGCCTCCAACCCGTCTCGCTCAGACCCGATTTCCAAGTGAGGTCTTTGAGCAGTCGGGCCAGAAGACAGAGAGAGAGAGAGAGATAGCTTTCATTGGCAAGGTCGGCCTGGAGATTTTGGGCAGAGAGGCAACTTGCGTCGGGCACGTGTGCAAGCTCCCCATTCGTCGCCTGGTTTTTGAGCGTAGATGCGGGGACCGTGATTGGCTGATCGAGACGTCAAAAACCACGTCGGCGAGCCGTTGGGAAATCGCACTTCGATGCGAGCTAGTCAGCCAGGCACGAGCCGCTACAGGTTCGTCTCCACCGACCTACCTGTGCTTCCCTCTTCCGAGTCAGCAGACTCCTCCATTGACCCACCTCGCCTCCCTTTCCTCCTTACTGTTCCTCCTTAGCCACCCACAGACTCCCGTTTAGATTCCCTCGCCGAGTACGCTGATTCAACTTTGTTGATTGGTTCTTCTTTCTTTCCGGTATCCCGCACCGTCGAAATACCCACGGACGTTGGTTACTGCATTCCAGTCAACGCCTTAACTCCTGAGCGTCGTACCGCTTGGATATGGGTCCTACAGAAGGGGGCAGTGTAATATAATTTACTATTTAACATTCCCTTCCTGCACTCATCACCCCCCCCCCCCCCCTTTATCTGATTGTCCTTGTAAAAACCGAGGAGACAATCGGTGACGAAGGTGCCGAGGACGACACCTGATTGGGCAACTCCCTCACATCCGGTTGTGACTCAGCAATGAGCTGTGTTCTTCCCCGGTGCCATTCCCCTCGGACTTTTGGTTACCTATCCACACCCTATTTGCACTTCCTACTTTCTGTTCAGCCCAGAGAAGCGAAGAAGAAGAATGCTATATTAATGATTTTACAAACCTGAATTTTCAGCAAAAAAGGCTCCATTCACTGAGAGCAGATGGTAAGGTAAATAAAGGGTCATTTTAAAAGGACAAAGGTAAAAGGTCATGTAATACTCACAAGTCAAGTTTTTTACGACTATCACATCAACTATGGAGACAGATTGGCTTTCAACTTCTCCATTTTCCCTTCTTCACACGCTTTTTTCTTCGTGTTGTCATCCTACAGAGAATTGTCGATGTTGGTGAATTGCATATGCGACAGATTGGCCGCATTTGACAAATATTGGGATGGTGATATGTTGTCGATATAGTAACTTGTTTTCGTGCATTTAAAAAGTTGGCAGTGTACTGTAGATATGACCTCATGACCACAAATGCAGACAAACAAAGCAAAGTATTGTAGGATGACATAGGAGAATAAATTCCCACGTGAATGGAGAGCAGAAAAACGGTTGGCTCAAATTCGAAAGCCACGCCGGTGTTCGAATAAAGGGACTTTTCAGAAGAAGAAGAAGAAAAGACCACTGGAACAAGAATTTTATTGTCCTGACGTTTCTTATTCCGTCGGGAAGCCTTAGTCATAGGTAATCGTAAAGAGGTCTGAGATATGCGCAAATATGGGTGATATGTGCAAAGTTTTCACGGCATTTCTAGTTCGCGGTGGTCATCCGCATACGTACTACAATTATCAGTTCCTGTAGCCACCGTCTCTGGTCTTAATTGGCGCGGTGATGGCTTATTCAATGCCACAACGTGTTCGCGTCGGATGTGGGCTTGGTAATTGCGCGGCCATTACGCATGGCGAGAGCGCAGGAAATGGCTCTGACCCGCTTCTATGGTCTCCCCAAGGTGCACAAAGAGGGTGCACCCCTCCAGGCAATCTGATTTCTCAAAAGAACTCCAACATGGCAAAGTGACTTTTCCGACGGCTCAAATTCTTGACCACTGATTCAGACACAACAGTCAGGTGAAAAAAACATAGAGTGGTCAGCCTCCTGCCAAACAATAGCATGGTTTCCTTTGATGTCACGTCCCTTTTGACTTCTTTTTCACAGAACCTGACAGTCGAGACTATCTAACTACTCCTACGAGAGAAAAACGATTAAACGGAGGATCGGCTCAGGCGCGCCCAACTCCTCCAGCTCCTAAAGTTCTGCCTCAAAACGTAGTTTACCTTCAACAGAACTGTCTACGAGCAGGTGAAGGGCACGCCTATGGTTTCGCCCATTTAGGGACTCATAGCAGAGGTGGTCCTGTGACGATTGGAGTTGCTGGTTTTCCAAAACCACAGACCTAAATTCTCTGCTCGGTATGTGGGCGACAACTTCGTCATAATTGAGCGGGATCAGGTGCTGTCATTCAGTAAACGTCTAAACGCCATCTTCCTAGACATTAAATTTACGATTGAAGAAGAAGAAGAAGAAGAAGAAGAAGAAGAAGAAGAAGAAAACAACCAACTGGCCTTCCTGGATGTCCTCGTTTGCCGCAAAGACAGTGGTGACCTACAAACTAAAGTGTTCAGGAAACCAACCAACACTATGCAAGTCCTGAACTACAATAGCAACCACCCAATCTCACAAACGTAGCTGCATAAGAGCGCTATACCGGCACTTTTAGACACATTGCGGCGAAGCGGAAGACGAAGTTGCTTAATTAAAACGTGTTCAACGGGTACTGAGAGTGAATAGTTACCCACGCAATTTTTTCAACCAACGTATACACAAACGAAAGAAGAAGCCGCGTCCAGTCGGTCCAAACGTTTGGCGAGCTCTACCGTACGTGAAGAATGTTTCGGAAGCGGTCAGCCGTCTATTCAGCCCACTTGGAGTTGGAGTTACGCACAGGCCAGAAGCAACCATAAGGCGCCAGGTCATGAGGCCGAAAGACTCACTGCCACGGCAGGAAACAACTGAAGTCTTTTACCGATGCAGTTGTGGACAAAGCAACTGCATCGCAGAAACCAGGAAATTATTCCGGACGTGAATGACCGAGGCTGCAGCGGCAGTGAGAAAAAAAGACGTCAACTACCAGATTGCAGCTCACTCGACGAGACCCGGCTATATTTTCAAGTTAACCGAGGCCGAAGTCCTCGCAAAGGGTGACAACCGCGTGAGCCGCGAGCTGCTCACCTCATGGTTTTCAGGCCCCCAATCCATCAACAAACGCAACGATATGACGTTCACGTTTTGCGTACTGAGACATTTCCTGAGCAAGAGAATCACTCACGTGGGAAGGACTGGGCGCAACAGCAACTCTGACGACAGCGAGCATAATTGTCGCGCAATAATCAAACCCGCATCTGACGTGGACAAGAACGCAGTGGCAATTAATGAGCAATCGCCGCACCAATTAAGACCTCAAGCGGTGGCTAAAGGAACTGACAGATATAGTCCGCATACGCATGACCACCACAGATTATAAATGCCGTGCGATCAGTGCATGTATCACCCTTATCTGAGCAACTCCCAGACTTCTTTACGATTACCTATGTCTAAGGATTCCCAACGGAATCCGAAGCGTCAGGACAATAAAACTTTGGTTCCAGTGCTCGCTTCTTCTTCAGTTCAGTTCAGTTCAGTTTTATTAGGGAAATATGGGTAAATACCTTTGAACTCCCACTTTGTACATAGCTATGACGTAGGACTTGTGGCGTTGCCAGTAATGGAACTGCGGTAGGGGGGCAGACAGTAAAAAAACTCCTTAGGCATCATTCATAAGTTTAGTTTTGAATGCTATTTGTGGGATTTTAAGGAGAAAAACTGCCGCCTCTGGGGGGCGAAGGGAACATGTAAATCAGAGGTCCTGCTGCTGAAAGTGTTTGGATCATGTCAGGAGGATGTCATCGCGGTTGTTCCATATCCTAATGGTCACACGGGGAGATGACTGCGGTGGGCACGATGTCGGAGATGCGCCCATCGTATGCCCATGCGAACCAGAGGACGAAACTTGCAATCAGATATTCTAAACAAACATAATACTGAAAAGTAGCGAGCAGTATGTTTAAAAAAATTTAGACTGTAATATAATTTGCTTGCTTCATTACAGATAATGTCTTTTTCTATGCTGATCCAACTGCATCTTAAACGAGTCCACAGATGGGGACATGACAATGTATGTGGGTAGAGCATTCCATGCCTGGATTACCTTCTTAGCGAAGAAGAATTTTCGTGTGTTCAATCTTGCCCCAGTCACACGTAGTTTGAGAGGGTGTCCGCGCAATCTAGTAGTAGTGGATAGCTCAAAGAAATCGTTGGATGCTTGGCAACAATTTTGATCCTGCAGCATGCGAAATGCCTGCATCAGGTCACCGCGCAGCTGTCTGTAATCCAGAGGAAATAAGTCAAGATTGGTCAGTCGTGTCTCGTAAGGAAGGTACGCTTGGCCTCGCACTAACTTAGTTGCCAGCCGTTGTACCCTTTCAAGCGTTTTTTCGTCTTTGACTTTCCAAGGTTTCTAGGCTTGCATGGCAAATTCCAGTTGGGGTCGCACAAACGCGCCGAAGACCTTGCCAAAGACAACTTTATCAAACTTAACAAAGGCGCGCTTGATTAGATACAAGCTTGACACTGCGGATTTGGCCACCTTCAGGCAGTGGTGATGGCTTGAGTGACGGAGTGAACCACACCCCCAGAACTACTTCTGAACTACATTTCGGAACTCGCATATTCAATTCTATTGTTCAAGCGACTGTTTTCTTAATATAATTCTCCTTGAGATTGTCTGCTTGAACGCTTGTGCATTACATATCCGACTTGACGGCTATTGCAAAACGGCATGAACTGATTAATACACCATTTTAGGAGATTCACGGTGAAGTGGGCTTGGGAAGGTCTGACTGAAATTAAACAGGTGAGTATTCATACGACGCATGAACTCACTCGTGACGAAGAACGGCATGAAATATATCGTCTGAGATTTGCCATTGGTATCACTTCGTAAGATGTGTCCAATCTGCTTCACGATCAAGTCGCTTTGGCAACTGAAAGATTTGAACAATGCAAAGATCACGAGTTGGACAGGATTTAATGACGTCATGAATTTCGTGACCTCTCAATCAGCAATGACCGTTTGCAACTGATTGAGAGGTCACGAAATTCATGACGTCAGTAAATACTGCCCAACTCGTGATCTTTGCCTTATTCAAATTTCTTCCGGGAAAACAATGTTTCAATTAACTGAAAGATTAGTACAAATGCACTTCTGCACCAGCACTATTAGGGCGGTGAGGCATTATTTATTAGCTCTGTTTACCTACCTGATTACTCATCTACCCTGCCAAATCCACCGTCGGGTTAGGATGCGTGGGCTATGACAGGCAGATCCGCACCAAACGATGGGTACCTTCAGTGCATGATGTTGACTGTCGGTCATATAAAAGCCCAGATGGAGCACCAGCTGCGGTTCGAACTCACGACCGGTTGACCAGAAACCCAACGCTCTCACTACTTAACCAGAGCCTCGGTTTTGCCGGACTAGATGGCGAATACTGTACGTTTCAAATATTTAGGAACCATGTTACTGACGAAATGACAGAGTGAAGATGACATTCTCTCCCGAATTGACGCAGCACTACGAATTTTCTCCAGCCTTCAGAAGTGCCTATGGACCCGACGCGATATTTCTACCTCCACAAAGATCTGCGTGTACCGTGCATCTGTGCGGTCCGTCCTCCTATATGAATGCTAATGTAGGACTATGCGCGTGGAAGATGAACGGAAGCTGGAAGTCTTTGACCACTACTGTCTGAGGAACATCCTTCAGGTGGAGTACACTAACTTCGTCTCAAATGAGCCAGTCCACACTCGACTCAGTCCGTCAGGACATGGAAGTGGTTCTTGGACGTTCGGTCTCCGGCGCTGGAGGAGAGACTGGATAGAGCTCTCAAAATCCGCTGCCACCAATCGGCATGGAGATATACCGTTCGTGATATCATCGAGGCCGCCTAGATCAGGCCTGATCACAGCCGTAACAAGTACATGTAAGTGTGGCGACCTCTTATGCTTAGCCATGCTTTGCTCGCAAGACCCGCGCGTCTGGCTCTCGTGCGTGCCCTAGGTTGTCAAAACCTCCGTTCAAGATCACTCTCTGTCTGGCCTCACTGGCCAACCACTTCTCAAGACCAGAAGCTTACTGCGGGGGAGTTTCTTACGCTCAGTCACTCCCAGAACCCATGATTTACTGTTCGGTTGTAGTTGTCCGGACCCGGTGATCTACTTGCCGGACGGCGCCTCTGGACTCCAGCCCATTCATGGCTGGACTGCACTTGTCTATGAGTCATTAGCATATTACTTACATTTTCTGGGACTTCTGCACGTATCTGCTGGCCTACGCTCCCCCGCACGCGGTGGACGTACTCGAATAACCCCTAGCTGCGAACGTAGTTCTCCGCTTCTTAAAAATATTTTATTTTAAAACTAAAAAATCGGACATTTTCGTCAGAATCTTGTATTCAACAATGGAGATATAAAAATAGGACAGTAATTTCTTCTCAGAGGGTAAGGTCAGGATATACTGACAATGGAAATACACTGACCAATGTTGTTTGGATCTTTGTACACGGTCACGTTGTGGAGTCCGTTCGACGATAACCTACAAATATTCAAAAATAAAAGCGTTCAGGCGTAGCCCGAGCTGCACACCTCATTTTATATGTGTCATAAAAAAAGTAACGAAGACATCCAATATTAAGTACAGCTTCTTAATTACACGTATTTCTTGACTGACGGGCTGGCAGTTTGAAGAAACCCAACGTGACCCAGGATTCGTTCTTAAAAGAAAATGTGTGCTAAAGTGCAATCCATGAATGACACTGCTATTACTACTAGCTCGCTTCCAACAACCCTAGTTGACGAAATCCATTAGTAGTTTAAGGCGTCTACAAGCGCGACACATGGACGAAGTAGGGTTCAGTGATAATAGAACCATGCTATCAGGGTTCTACTGAGCTGCTATGGGGTCGAATTTTGAAGCCGATACTCTCGACCTTACGTTGTTTCATGGTAGGTGGGAAAAGACATTTGATGATTGAATTCCAGCGTTCAGCCCTCTAATTTCGGATTTAGTTAAGGTCATTGTTGAGCTAAAATCGACATTTTTGGCATAAAGGACGAACCTATGAGTGTTTTGCGTTTCACAAGAGAGTGCGACTGCTCGTCTCACACAAGTAACGCATACAAAGCCTTGAGAGCAATTAGATATAGTGGCCAAGGCGGTACTTTTCCTGATATCGTTCACAACAGCTGGCTCGACGGATTTTGGCAGTTTTCTATTCTGAGGATTGAAACTTTGCCGAATTGGAGGGAAAGTTCACTTATCCGCCTTTTACCTCAATCTTCCCAAGTATAAAGTTCAACCTATTGTTAACGTTTTCTACTGCAGATGTGCCAACTTCGAGAAGCTGGTGATAACTAAAAAGTAAACCACATAAAAGGCCGGGGCAAGCTGGAGGCTCGATGTTAATAGACGCAAACAAAATTGGATCATATACAATGATCAAACTCTAGATTCTGTCATTAATCCGTAATCTGTGTTACTGTATAAACGACCAACTGAATACACTCGGTCATAGTAAGTATATCAGATAGGAGTCTCAGGAAAATAGAAAATCAGGAAAACTCGTTTTCTTGCAGTATTAATACGAACCTATACTACGCAAGTAAATCTTTATCCAAGATACTTAGGGCCAAACATACACACACTTTCACCATCAAGAATCTGAATGACATTCCCAGTGGTCCGAACCGATGAAGGAATAAAGGGTTCTGCATTTGGCAACCAGTAACCTAGGCTATAATATGAAGCATAGAAATAAATAATGAGCTGAAAAATTACAAACGACAGTACGAAATAAGTGTGGGGCGTTGATGCCGGTTTATTGTCAAAAGCAGCCCACTGCCACTTGCTACACACAGTCAACAATTCAGGTAGAATACATGATACCAAGAGTGGCGTGGGCAAATAAGCGGAAAAGCTACCGAAAAAACGTCGGCACAATTCACCTTTCTAAGGGCTGTGGTTAATAACACTCCTCAACATTAATTCGAACTCCCCGTACAATGTGCTCGGTGTCTAGGAGTTGGTTCAGATTCACTGTCGCCAGAATTCTATTAAACCCATTTCCCCTCTCATTGGTTAATACTTAATATGATTGCTTAAAGTACGATTGCTGCCAGATCAAATGTCAGCTAAAAATCGGAAATGGGATTTCGATCAACATAGGCAACCTAATTAGAATTGTTTTATTTGTAGTGGTAGCTGCTGGCCGACACACTCCATTGGTTTGTCCGGCGTTATTGTTCAAGGCCAGTTGCCTCAAGGTCATCCAAAACCTCCGTCAGCGCTTACGGACACGCTGACCTACAAGATTTGACCATGGAATGTGTGTGTTAAAAGAATATAAATGTATGCACGTTTTCTATAAAATATGTTTGCATCAATAAAGGCATCAAAAATCAATGAGAAAATGAATATCCTATACGTATTCGAATTTGACAGATTTTACACTTTTGTTTAGAGGAAGGCATCCTGAAGTGAGTAAAATATCTTAGAATTAGACTAAAAGTTAACAAATCTAACAACTCCTTCTTAAGTTATCACTACTATCAGTTTCGGCTAGCATTCCATAAAACAGCGCATCATTTGAACGTTCTACATGATAAGGATCCCCTTCATAAACATCCCATCTAACTGTAGAATTGACATGGTTACGACGAGAGCAAGCATAAAATACGCAAGAACTATGACTCACTAAAGTTTTATCCAATTTGTATGGGGATATTTTGAACGGTCGTATGGTCGAACGTCGACGTTCACACCGTCGACATCGTGTCGCTTCGAGGCCAGAATCGCGGTTACATCGGTATTCTTCGCAAAGGTGACGAATCCATAGGCTACTTGATCACCGTCATAAAGCGAAATGGCCTGTTTCACCTCGGCAACACATCCGAAACGTGAAAAGTAATCCCTGATGGTGTCCAAGGATAATGGATACTTGATACCGCCCACAAAAATGGTTGGCCCGTTAGCAATGTCAGTGCTTTTCTTCTCCTCATTTTCAATCCTTGCAGATTCTCGCATAAGACTTTTTAGGGGCATCCAAGTGGGATAGAGATGGTCAGTAAACTGATATATTAAGGGTCCGTACCAAAATAAGAAATTCCTAAGCACAGATCTGCAATAATTGCAATTTTCACCTAATCTGTTCTAGGTTTAAATCATATGCAAAAATGTGCACTTCCTACCTACGAACTACTGATGATACAGTTACTGGTCTACAGAACCAAAATTGATGTGTGGATATAAAATTAGGGCAGGTGGCTAACCTTTATTGGATATCTTTACAAGATAATATGATGCGTGAAAGATGGATTTTATGCCTTTTGCATAGCCCAGTTCCGAAACAAAGGAAGCCCTCGATAAAGGTAACACCTTAAGAATTTGGCAGCAAAGAAGATGAACGTGCGATTACTGGAAGAGTACTTGTTTTCCCCTCAATGTTTGCTGTCGTACAAGAGAGCAGCGTTAGAGACAGTGAGCGTGAAACAGTGGGAGCCAGCCGCTGTTGACTCACACTGCCTGCCTTTGTTCGCCGCGAACTTGGCAACCGCTGTCAGTACGCTCCCTTATTCTCGCCGCAGCAAGCCTTGCACACGCGCCAGCCAATCGATGACCGCCTATCCACCTGGTTGGCTGTAACTTCACACTAAGCACATCCAACAAGCAAGGCGAACTGACTCGGCTTTCCGCCTCGGCTCGAGACGGACGCGACGCTACAGTGCCCTCTCACGATGCTGGTGGTCGAACTCAAAGCCAGGCCGAGTCAACCACTTTTCTACTGACTATTCTCCTACTTGTTCTGTACAGAATATAACCTTCTCCTACTCTGCTTCCCCAAGACTTCTCTGTCATCTCCTAAGGAACCGCGCCTGGAAGATCTCAGTCGTTAGGGTTAACCGGCGTAGCCTCAACAACAACTCTTTTGTGATAAAACAACAAATGAACGGTTTTTGTAGTTCAGCAAAGGGAAAGGAGTGGTGTTAACTATAAGGCTAAGTCCATGTCATCCCACGTCGTGCTCTGACAACTACACTGTCCCATTGAGCGCTTGTTTAAGTCCTTTGTAACAAGAACCTCAGGCTTGCATGTTCGCTTCCAATTTAGATGACTTATTATCAGAAATGAAATGACTATAGTGTTTTCCCGAATGCGAAAGACATTGCCATCATAAAAGCAACGACAAAAACATAGGAAACTGAAGTCACTGATACTATTTCCGAATGATCGGATGTAAACCACTCTTCAAAATTAATTCGACCCCCAGGTACAATACGCTCGGTGTCTAGACTTTGCTTCAGATCTGCTACCAGCCGAATTTTTATATTCAACGCATTTGCCCTCTTATTGGTTAATACTTCAAGAAATGTGTTGGTAGAACTTGTAGCATAGTACAACAATAAGTGTATTTAAATTATTACTTAAAGTACATGTACTGCCTCGTTAAATGTTACCCAAAATTTGGAAACGGGATTTCAATTAAAATAGGTAGCTTGATTAGATTTTTTTATTCGTTATCGTGAGGCCTAATCCTACCATTTTTTGTACACAACAGGATGCCCGCATTTAAGCATAGTATATGCCATCGATGAGGCAAGGACGTTATTCTCCTGACCTTGCAGATTCCTTCTCGAATACATCATCAGAAAAGGGTCTCCGCTACCGTCTCTAATGATGAGTTCAAGAACGAACCCGAAAAGTCAGGCGAATAAAGTTGTTGTCGCTGCGAGTGCATTTATTTCTTCTCAGATACTTCTTCTCCAAGTATAACATTTAAGGAAGACCTAATATTCCATGAAAGTATACTTGTATGCACGTTTTCTATGAATTATATTTGAATAAATGAGGGCATCATGAATCAATGAGAAAATGAATATCCTATATGCATTCGAATTTGACGGAGTTTACTTTCTTTGGTGACCCATATCAACTTGTTTGGAAGAAAGCATCCTGAAGTGAGTAAAATATCTTAGAATAAGACTGAAAGTTAATAAATATTACCACTTCTTCCTAGCGCATCACCTCTGACGAAGAACATATTTCCCTAAAACAGCACATCATTTAAATGTTTCGGATAATAAAGACTTCATTCATCTACAGCCTAGCTGACTGTACAATCCAAAGTATTCCGACGATAAGAAGCATAAACTAAGCAAGAAATAGGACTCACTCATGATCCCACCCTTTTCTCTGGGGATCCTTTGAACGGTCGTATGGTCGAACTGCGATGTTCACACCGTCGCAACTGTGTATTTTCGACGCAAGAATCGCAGTTACATCGGTATTTTCGGCGAAGGTAAGGAACCCATAGGCTAATTTTGCCCCAGTAGAGGGCTTAACAGCTCGTCTCACCTCGACAACACACCCGAATTGTGAAAAGTACTCCTTGACGGCGTCCAAGGATACTGTTCGCTTGATACCGCCCACAAAAATGGTTGGCCCGGTAGCGACGTCACGGCTTTTCTTCTCCTCTGTCTTTTGAATCCTTGGAGATTCCAGCGAAGAACTTTTCAGGGACATCCAAGGGAGATAGAGATCGTCAATAAACTGCTATGCTATTGCAAAGTCCTAAGCACAGTCATTAAGGATCCGCAATAATTGTAATGTCCAGTTAATCTGCTCCATGTTTACATCTGATGCAAAAAGAGGTTCAATTCCTATCTACGGACCACTGCTGATGCAGTTACTGGTAACCGGAACCGAAATGGACATGTGGATATAAAATTAGGGCAGGTAGCTGACCCTTCTTGGATATCTTTACAAGACAAAGTGACCCGTAAAAGAAGGATTTAATGCCTTTTGCATAGGTCAGTTTCGAAACAAAAGAAGCCCTCAATAAAGGTAATACATGGAGAAAATAGGCAACAAAGAAGGCGAAAGAGCAATCACAGGAAGAGTAATTGATATTTTCTGAGCTTTCGGTGTCATATAAGAGGGCATCATTAGAGACTGTGAACGTGAAACAACAAGTGAGCGGCCTCTGTGGTTCAGCAAAGAGGAAGGGAGATGGGAGTGGTGTTCGCCATAAGGCTAAGTCTATAGCCGTCCCACAGCGTGCTATAACAAATACTGTATCCTATTGACCGCTCCTCCAACTCTTTTGCAGCAAGAACCTGGCGCTCGCATATTCGCTTCCAATTTTCAGAACTGAAGAGACTAAGGTGTTTTACCGAATAGGAGAGAGGTTGCCATCATAAGAGCAAATACAACAACCATAGGAAACTAAATTCACTGAGGCAATGTTCGAATTGTTGGATGTAAAATACTCCTTGGCCTTAATTCAAACTCCACGTACAATGTGCTCAGTTTCCAGGATTCTGTTCACATACACTGTTGGCCGAAGTCTAATGTAGCTATGTCCATCATACTTTTTTGTTGAGGGATCCATAGAAATTTACACATCGAACATTTTCCCTAGGCTTACAAGGTGGGTCTTCGGGTCCTCTGTGCTGATCTTTACATCCGTGCCATTCAATAATAACTCGATAGTTTGCTGTGACCTTCCAACAACCTGACCATCCCGAAAGTCCCCTTTTTCTCTTGATTGGCTGTTTAACCAGATTGGTTGAACTAGAAGTCTTCTGTTTGGTAAGCTCGGATTCGTGCTTCGTAAGTAGTGACTCCTGGTAAAAATTTTTGCTAAATCCTGGACAAGAGTCTAACGGAAGCGTTTTGCTCTTACAGACAATTCACTACGGATGCATTGATATCCATTGCTCTTCTTTGTTGTCGAATTCATACGCATTTAGACAATGAGCACTTCGCCAATGTCTGCAGAGTGGGTCTTCAAGTTGTATACATTGAGCTATGCATTAACGCCATAAAGGTACACTTCAAGGGCCCTCTGTGAGCTGTCAACAGACTGACATTGTCCTAACTCGTCTTGAGGTTCCTGATGCTTTTGTTGTGTTGTTGTTACTTAACCGGTGAACTGGACGTCTTCTGTTTCGCAACATTCGGTTGGTACTCTAACTTTCGGCTTGGTTTAGAAATATCTTCAGCAAACCAGAGAACAGGGCGAAGGAGCAACGCCTATAAGTTTGATATCAGCCATTCAAGCCCGGACCATTGACAAGACCGTAGTGAGCACAAACTAAGTACTGTCAGCATTATATTCTAAAAGAAGACGACTTCAGTGATGCTGAATGAGATGGCAAACACGCTTTTTTAAGAATAGGAAAAGTAATCTTTGGGAAGCTCACCTCACTGAGATATGTCCCCCTTCTTCTTTTTTTACTTCTTCGTCTTCCTCATCTTCTTCATCATCAGATAAGCAAAACTCATACACATTAATTCGAACTCCACACACAATGTGCTCACTATCCAGGATTCTGTTCAGATCCCCTGTCGGCCAAAATATGATGTAGCCACGTCCATTGTGCCTATTTGTTTTAGGATTCATATACAGCACTACACCCAGAACTTCCCCGAAGCTTGCAAAGTGGGTCTCCAGGTGCTCTTCAATTATGTTAACCTTCACGCCATCCACGAATAATACAGTAGGCTGTCGTGACCTTCCGGCAGCCGAAAGATCTTGCATGTCAATTTTTGGCTGATGAGTTTGCTGCTCTGATTGTTGTTGAGCAGGAGTAGTTGAGCTGGAGGCCTCCTGTTTGTTTCGCTCGGGTTGGTACTTCGAAAGCAGTGGTTTCCGGTCAACATTGGGCACACTTCTGAAAAAGAAGCAAGCAGAATCGTTTTAGACTTGTAACAAATTCATTACGGATTTAAAATACATACAGGATCGGATTTCCACACCCCTAACGCAGTAGTTTATTCATTCTCAAATTGCAGATTTCTTGAATTTCCCAAAAGATTGAAATGTTGGTTAGGAGGTCGTCTAATTCAACTAACCTGATGCCCAAATTACCGTTCTGGAGTTAGATTAGTATAGTCCGCAGCGAGAAGCCCCACACACACCGTCAATTTACATCCAGAACAACTTACTCCCGGCGTCCGCGGGAAGCAACTTAGACTACATTGTTCACCTTACACTTACTTCTAAAAATTTCCTCTGCTTATCCTATTTCCCCACCCCCCAAAGCTCTAAAACCACTTTTTGCAGAACAAAATGCTGGGACTATGGGTATATGAATGGGCCTACATGAGCTGCTTTTGCCGAAAATGTCCAAAGGGCAACGGAGGTAGGAGGGAATATGCCCAACACATAAGCCGTTCTAGTCTCCTGTAAATATTTATTCTGTATCTATTCTGTGGCTAATGCGAAAACCCGCGATAACTCATGATAACTTTAAATTGAGTTCCAAGACACCACAAAGCGAACATGTTCCGTAACATGACTGGTAAACGACCCTCCCGGCAAAACCTTGATGCTAAATGCGACGACAAACACAACATTGTAAGAAGAGAACAAGTAATATTTGGAAAGCTCACCTCACTGAGATCTGCTCCCCTCCTCCTTTCTTTTCTTCTTCTGCCTCTGATTTTTCTTCTTCCTCTTCTTCTTTTTCTTCGTCAAGATGCCTCTTTGATTTACGAACATTCATTCGAACGTCGAGTATAATGTGCTCGGTGTCTAGAATTTGGTTCACGTCCACTGTCGATCGAAGTGTAATGTGGCCAGCTCCATTGTGCCTGTTCGTTTTGGGATTAATACACATGCTCACATCCAGCACTTCCCCGAAGCTTGTAAAGTGGGCCTTCAGGTCCTCTGTGGTGATGTTCGCCTTCACGCCATTCACGAATAATACAGTAGGCTGTTGTGACCTTCCGGCAGCCGAAAGATCTTGTATGTCCATTTGTGGCAACTCAGTTTGCTGCTCTGATTGTTGTTGAGCAGGAGTAGTTGAGTTGGAGGCCTCCTGTTTGTTTCGCTCGGGTTGGTACTTCGAAAGCAATGGCTTCCGGTCAACATTAGGCACACTTCTGAAAAAGAAGCAAACAGAATCGTTTTAGACTTACAACAAATTCATCACGGATTTAAAATACATACAGGATCGGATTCCCACACCACTAACGCAGTAGTTTATTCATTAATAGCTAATGTCACCGGAAATTTTTTGGCCAGCTGTATACGTGACAATTACGTAACATAGAGTTAATGTGGAATTTTATATCTGCTTCTTATTAGTGATCCAGTGGCTAAGGAATGTATCGAAGCCGCAGAAAAATGCGAAAAGTGGTTTACATACATAGTTGCATGCGAAAAGCGGGCAGACTCAATTAGTAAACATACACGCCTACTCGTTTATTGTAAGTAGAATAATCGTCTAGGTTATAATTACTTCGGGGACTGTACCTCTTCGTACACATTAAGTCGAACACCACGCACAATGTGCTCACTGCCCAGGATTCTCTTCAGATCTCCTATCGGCCAAAGGACAATGTAGCCACGTCCATAGTGCCTGTTTTTTGGGATTCGTACACATGCTCACATCCAGCACTTCTCCAAAGCTGGCAAAGCGGGCCTTTAGGTTCTCTGTGGTGATGTTCGCCTTCACGCCAGTCACAAATAATTCAATAGACTGTTGTGACCTTCCGGCAGCTCAACGATCCTGCACATCCTTTTTTTGCTGATGACTCTGCTGTTCTGATTGTTGTTCTTGTTGTTGAGCGGGAGAGGTTGAGTCAGAGGCCTTCAGCTTGGTTCGCTCGGCTTGGTATTTCGAATGTAGTGGCTCAAAATTAGGTTCACTTCTGGACTTTTAGACTTGCAGCAAATTCATCCCGGATTTAAAATACACACAGGCTCGGATTCCTACACCGCTAACGCAGTAGTTTATTTATTAATAGCTAATGTAACCAGAATTTTTTGCTGGCCAGCTGTATTCGTGACATCTAATATAAAGTTAATTTGGAGTTTTGTATCTGCCCCTTATTGGTGATCCAGTGGCTAAAGAATGCATTGAAGACGCAGAAAAATGCGAAAAATGGTTTACATACAGTAGACGCCAAAGATCACGCAACATTCCGATATACATTATTCGCTCGTGCGCCGATCTGTTCCTCAGGACGTGCCCATCCTGGGATAATGCTTTTGCGAGTCGGATAAACCGATTGTGTTCCGCAAAGCTACTAATAATTGATGAGTTACTAGCAAACTTTTAGTAACACGTCTTTTTATAGGAGTATTCCGGCAGACACTGGCAACCGTGATATAGCTATTTCGGGCTATTGGCCCTCATCAGCCACGGGCAGCCAACTCTGGTTATGATAGTCTATTCTGACGTCATTTCAGTCAGGACAGGATGCGGGCTTTTTAACGAGCTTCGTTCTGACCACTAGCAAAACGCATAGATTTTAAAAACTGGCTACTTAAGTAGTATACCCTTTTATCAGCTATTTTGGCTGCCCTTATAAATTAAAAGAAATTTTATGGAAAGCCTGCACGAAAAATATTTCTTGTATTGGTTTGATAGCACATTACACCTTTAAATTTTATGCTCAAAGAAATGCTATCTTTCGGTTTTAAAGGATTTGCTCAATTGCCGAATAATTTTCTAACCTAGAAACTGCTGCAGTCGAATTCAAGGTTTGCAACATGAGCACTGTGTACATCCTGTTTAAGGAAAAGGAGGTTTTCGCTTACAGTTCAGGAATAAGTCACATGGTTGTCATAAAATATTGAAATAGATGTCGAACATATTTCATGCAGTATTGACAGCATTACTAAATTGACGGATGCAGTGCATTATGAATAAGTACCTCATGATTGTAAAGAGTTCAAAAATCATCAACATTTTTAGAACCGAAAGCTGCCCTTTCTTTGAGGATAACATGTAAAAGTGTGGCTGAACACTGTCATGCCCGAATGAGGCAAGAGGGCAAGGGTAACAGTTGCACCTTCCCACCTTCTTAGACAATAAGAGAGCAAACTAACGTATGTACTGACGACGATAGGCATAAATGAGAAAAACCAAATTAACCGGCAATCAACCAAGCAGTCTAACCTGATGGAAAATTGTATTAGTGCATCACCCGTCTGTTCCTGTCGTTCACTCAACCTCCTAACGTGCAGTTGTACGCCCGAGACACTGTGCTTTGCCTGAAGAATAACATCTATATCACACGATGGCCGCAGTGTAATACCGCCGTGCAATACAGCAGTGTAATAAGCTGGATTTGACAGAGGCATGGACAAGAAAACATCAACAACCTCGCCGAATTGAGCAAAATGGGCCCGTAGTACTTCGGCGGTAATGGTAGCCTTCAACTCAGTCACAAATAACGGCAAGACCATCTGCGGTTTCTTTGACCACTTCATCGCATTCGCCGAGCCTGCACCGCTGAAACATTGTGTAAAGACCGTCGATACACATATACACACGTAGGTTTAAATATTATAGGCAGAAATGTATGACTGAAAAAGTCTAGGGAGACCGGAATGGCCATTTTTTGGCGCATTGGCCTTCACGAATTGAGGCGAATGCTCGCATCCCAGGAACGTGAATATTTTGAAAAGAAGAATTTTCGAACATTGGAATAATCATTTTATTAGCCTGAGCTTTCGACGGGGTGATGAATCTTTGCAAGTGACGGGTCACGAGTTCAACTTTGCAGCTGCGAGGATAATTGCCCACCGATACATAGAACTGCCGCCCTCATATGTTGCCCTGCGCACGTATCTTCAGATTCACGGCATTGGCGGTCCTGACTTATGATTGACCTTTCCCCTTATAGAATATTGCTTGTTTTAGTTGACGATTTTATTTCTGCAAATATTCTCATCCGCCATGCCGGTCTCGCCCACTAACACATACTGAGAAAGTTCACAGTAGCGAGCCGACAGCGAAACCCCACAATTATTGATTTTCTGCCCGTTAAAATTTTGGCTGTTTTGTGCACACGCCAGAACCAGCCACGTCATTTATTGCTACTTTCCCCTACTCTGACGATGGACTCCTACAGGAGCGCGAAAGCTCAGGCTAATAAAATGATCATTCCAGTTTTCGAAAATTCTTCTTCTCAAAGTATTAGCCTTCATCAGCCGGTCATACGTAACCCCAGGGGTGGCGATTCCCGAGGTTCGAACGCGCGACCTCAGATGGTCTAACCGCTGCTAGCCTTTGAGCGGCTTCAGGTTGGGCTCGATATCTAGTTCCAACGCACCACAAGAGGATTTGTTGTGCGTACAGCACTATGCTCGATGGACAGAAACGTCATCCAACTTTATATCTATATCGAAAAATAGATACGTCATCGCTAGCAGAATGATACATTTGCCATAAGAGCGCCCAATTGAAGACGAGTGCCAGATTCGGTCGGCTAGTTCACTGAATAATTCCTATAATAACTTGGGAACCGAGTCTCTTTTACAGCGGAAAATAGGGAGAAAACGACGATCGAAAAAGAGCATATTAAAAGTATTTGAGATACCGGATTCATTTTTTCAAGAAGAAAATGCCTAAGGGGTAACCAAGGCAACAAATAAGCCGTTCTAGTCTCCTGTAAATACTTCTTCTGCGTCTCTAATGGATCCCTTTACGAAGATCCGCGACAGCTTTAGATTTAACTCCAAGACACCACAAAGCGAGCAGGTTCCGTAACGTTACTGGTAAACGAACCTCCCGGCAAAACCCTGATACTGAATGCGACGACAAACACGTCATTGTAAGATTAGGATAAGTAATCATTGAGAAGCTCACCTCACTAATATATGCTCTTCTTCTTCCTCCTCCTCTTCCTCTTCTTTTTCATCTTCCTCCTCCTCTTCGTCTTCTTCGTCAGATGAACCACACTCGTACACATTAATTCGAACTCCATGTACAATGTGCTTTGTGTAAAGGACTATGTTATGATTAACGGTCGGCCAAAGTATAACGTAGCCACGTCCATTGTGCCTATTTGTTTTGGGATTCATAAAGAGAGCCAACTCCAGCACTTCCCCGAAGCTTGCAAAGTGGGTCTCGAGGTCCTCTTCGGTTGTGGTTGCCTTCACGCCATCCACGAAAAATGTAATAGGCTCCTGTGACCTTTCGGCAGCCCAAAGATCCTGAATGTCCATTTGTTGCTGCTGATTTTGTTGTTCTGGTTGTTGTTGAGCAGGAGTGGTTGAGTTGGAGGCCTTCTGTTTGGTTCGCTCGGGTTGGTACGTCAAAAGCAGTGGTTCCCGGTCAACATTGGGCACACCTCTGAAAAAGAAGCAATCAGAATCGTTTTACACTTATAGCACATTCATCACGGATTTAAAATACATACCGGATCGGATTCCTACACCGCTAAATCAGTAATTCATTCATTAGTAGCTAATGTCATCGGACATTTTTGTTGGCCGGCTGTATACGTGACATATACGTAACACAGTTAATGTGCAGTTTTACATCTGCTTTTTGTAGACAATGGAGCACTGCGTCAAGATAAGACAGCACAGAGACTCTGGACCTTTAGCCGAGGAACGCTGTTGTAATTGTGGCGTGTTCTAAAGGAACGTTTGCAAACTATAGACCTCATTTCCTCTATCCAACCTCGGTGGTTCGTAATGTATGACGATGGCTCCATGAGATTAACCCGTCCGACCATAATCCCTATTAAGCAAAACGAAAGACAGGGGCGAAGATTTTCTTCTGTTTAATCCTACCTGATAGAGGCCATCGGGTTGGAGGCGGTGTCGTGAGCTGAAAAAGTCTGATTCAGAGAGTTGCTTGGTAAGCCCATTTTCGCTCCGGTCGCAACTGCCATCAATCTGCCGTCCACAAAGAGTTGCAAGTTGAACAGTTGTGCGCCGATCTGCAAACGAAAGATTTATCTGAGTTTATTCCAAGGTGCTCTATCCTTTATTAATTATAAACTTGCGGTTTATGTTCCTCCCGTGACAATCAACGATAAAATGTTGGCACCAGACGGATAGAAATGACAGTAAAGCAGCGGAACCCCCAAAATACAACTTGGAGTGTTTTAGAGTTTGGAAAATTCCAACAGAAGGATTGGGAAGAGCAGTTGGCGAATACGCGCTTGTTTTCAATACATTTCTATCAGGCCAGAAGTCCACTTAACTATATAGGGGATCAGAGTACTATATTGAAGTTCAGATTAACCCACAAGCGGAGTGTGAGAATAGGGGGAGGAGTAATAAGGGCCAGTTAATTCGTAGGCCATGGAGCATCATGAAGAGCTGTGTCCCCGTTATCGTCCACCCCCCTCCCTCGTACATCCATTTGCAATCTATTTTTCTAGTGACTGGCGTGTTTTCCTAGCAGTCGGTCTCATGCATGTGCATTGGTCTGACAAAGTTAAAGAAGGCTAGCCAAATAGTCATCAGACTGCTTCCATGGAAATGGTAAGGAAGTGTCGATACGATAGGTAAACGGTGAGCTTCCTTCGCCCGATGTTTCGGATGCATCCTCCGACCCCTCATCAGAGACAACGTCCAACATGGATAATTCGTGCAGATAGACTTGCAGCCACTGCGCTATCGCATGCCTACAAAATTGCATGTCTCTCTCCCCTCAATGAAGATACAGAAAAGGACCTGGTGGCCGACATTGGAGTTCTTAATCGCTCTAGTGACATCGCTGACAGAGCTTGCCAGCTCACTTGCTGCCTGGCTAATAACTCTGCCTGGGCAAATTTTCCGCAACGAATTTGAGGCGGGGGGTGGGGGGGCATTACTGCTGCTCCTAGGTTTGGGGAACCAAGACGACACCTGGCCGCGCATTAACGCTGGAGGAACCGACATTCCCATACGGTGACAATCTGGCTGTTCACGATCTGCTCATTGTCCCCTTTGTGCAACAAACTGGCCTCAAGCTTTTCAATTTCCTGAGAAATTAATTTCTGTTCGCGGTATGCATAAGTATACCTTAGGTCTACAGGCGTAGACTGAAATCGTAAGTGTATATTTGGGTTGAAACCCGTCAACCGCTGCGAAATATGCACTTACTGCCATCGGATAGGCTTAAGTAGTATATATTGATGGTGGAACTTACCATACTAACGGCCTAGGTACTAGCTAGGTACTAGTATGGTAAGTTATAACTTCAATAGAAACTGGCCTTTTTGTATTATATGACTAAGCGTAGGCGGAAGAATTAGGCGGGTGCATGAGGGGGACGCAGGCGAACTCTCTTTCCAGTGTCAGTAAGTCAAAAAGCTGAGCAATCATCATGTCAACGTCCAACATAAATGAGGAAATGTCAACGAATGACAGTCACAGCAATTGCCAATAGAAGCAAAATTGTGAGTCCCAGGAAGTAATTCGGAAAACGGTGATTCGATCGTTATGGCTTTTATTCGCCTCGCATTTCGATATCCATCACGGATTCTTCATCAGAGGCATGTGCAGACGGCCATCTGACTCGCCGGTGTTTACGTAAGACGACGCGGTGGCCTAAGCGGCAACCTGCTTTGGCCAACTAGAATCTCAGCACCGAATATAGGTGAGGCAAATCGTTGACTTGTTTAGAGATTTGGGGTCCGTAAACCATGACTTAAGTAGTTCCCGGCCTACCCGATTGCAACCTCCTGGGAGAACCTTAGCCTCATGAAATTTGAATGTGTGGCCGGGTCTCGTCGAATAAGCCGCAACTTGAGAATTGGCGTTATTTTGTTGCACTGCTGCCGCATATTCGGGAATTCTTGTCTTAATTTCTCGTTTTATGTTTGCAATAGTAACTACGTCCTATAAATACTGAAAATTCCTGTGCATATGCTACCCGTTTCTGTCATTGCTTTCTGCTCATATATCTGATGAAGAATCCGCGACGGATATGGAAAAGTCAGGTCAATAAAAGTGTTGTAGCAGCGATTGAATCGTCTTCTTCTCCCGCACACCAATGCAAATAATCCTCGAGAATGGGAGGGTGGGTTTATGGTAGCATAGTTACCGCATTCCATAAATACTGCAAACCTTTGCGTATGCATTATGATGCTGTCTTTAATTATGAGCCGTAGTATGAATCTGAAAACTCGCTTTGGTAACTTTCTTACTCTAGAGATCGTAAAAAGATAAAGCGCGGTAGAAACTTACAGTTCCTAAGCTGTCAGCCAACGTAAAAGTCTCCAGTTTATGGCACTGGTGGTCGTCTTCAGATGACCTCAACGTCTCTATTGCACTTTTGGTAGCCCTCTTCATTTCACAGAGACTCCGAGGGTCCTGCAAAGGGGAAAAAGAAGACGAAAATGATGATGATGATGATGATGAGGAGGAGGAGGAGGAGGAGAGTGATGATGATGATGATGATGATGATGATGATGATGATGATGATGATGATGATGATGATGATGATGATGATGATGATGATGATGATGATGATGATGATGATGATGATGATGATGATGATGATGATGATGATG
>JAYGXS010000002.1:20444674-20463635 GCA_036362985.1 Ligula intestinalis | reverse complement strand
GATGATGATGATGATGATGATGATGATGATGATGATGATGATGATGCGTGACAGGCGTCCTAGCCCACATGAAAAAGGGTCCGTTCAAAAACCATCCGAATGAGCCAAATGGTCTTGTAATCGAAATTAAATGTCTGAAAGCAAAAATATGTGATGTCGAGTATTATAAATATGGTAAGAAAAAAACTCCCGCAAGATGACTGTGGTGGAGGCTCGAGAGAGAGGGAGAGTTCTAATGGCAATATGGACGGACGAGTGGGTCCCCTGACAGATCAGTGAACGCATATATGCCACTGCATATCCCCGATCTAATACCGGCAAAGACCGTGAGCTCGTAGATCAACTGTTAGGACGTTCGCCCTGACGGGAGAGATCGCGAGTTTAAATCTCGGTGTGGCAGCAATTTCAGCGGCCATACTGGGTTTGGGTATCACTAGCCGATGACGCCTAATAAGGCAGAAAAGGCCTTCCTAGTGCCCCAGGTCTTTGCTGGTAAGGTCCTCCTGCCTATATTCTAGCCGCCTCGCGGTGTAGGCTCGAGAGAGAGAGTTCTAATGGCAATATGGACGGACGAGTGGGTCCCCTGACAGATCAGTGAACGCATATATGCCACAATACTTGTGTATTTATTCACTCACCTGCCCTGTGGAGAGGGGTATATTGGCCGAACGAGAAGTCTGGAAAGGAGCCAGACTGACTAGGCAAAGGAGAAAATCGCCCAATTTCAAGTTGAATTCTTGCACGCACAATCGATACAAACCAATAGTTTGACGCGACATAGGCCTTTCACGTCATATATCAGGCACCAACACACTGCTTTAAAGGCATATACGAACGGGTGCTAGCCACAGCCGAGCCAGTGACGATTCGTGTAGCAAACCCAGCTATCTGCTGTCAAAGTAGGTCAAAACAGGCAGTTCGTCGCCTTTGGCCGACTACAGGTAGGAATGGAAAGTCGCCCTAGGACACAGAAAACAGTCACAAGCACACATACGCCGTGTATTTGACGGACGGACCTCAAACCGAGCATACCCTGAGAATGCCCTCTCCTTCACCCCGCAACCTGAACTAATCACACACACGCCAAACCATCTAGGCCCTGCACATACTTTGCTTACTTATTTGCCATGTCAGTGTTAAGACCAGGTAATAAGTGACTTGAAACAGCTGTTTGTCAAAACTGCTTTTCTATCGAGACGTAGATGCGACGGCTGAGAAAAGAACTTTGTTGGCCCGACTTTCCGGGTTCTACCTCGAAGTACTCGTTTCTGCCACTGCCTCTGATTGTGTGTTCGAGAAGGAATTCAAAACTTCAGGCCAACAAAGTCCTTATCCCAGCGATCGCATCTACTTCTTCTTCTTCTTCATTACAAAAGCCCATTTATATGCCCTTTCTTTCTTCTCATAAGGACTTTCTACTTTCCATACTTTGTCGCCTGCTCTAATTTCCTTAATTATAGACTATGTCCGGCGCAATCTTCATCGCAGGCATGTCCTATGATCACAACACATAGACCTTGCAGATAGCCTGGGTACGGACATCCAGTTGTGAATTCGGTCCTTCGATTTCATCCTCCTGTTTGTTTGGGGAAGTTCGCCCTTTTCAACTGCTTGCTAAGATAAAAGCGTTCGCGGATGAATAAGAGCGGTTGAAAACTGGTGGGCCTGGCATCACGCACCGACGAAGTAGCTCATTTCAGTTTGTTGACATCGCTGTCTGCACGCGCAAGAAATGATATGCAGGCAGCGAGTCGACACAACTACTGCCTCAGCAAAATTCCATTTGGGTGGCCTCATGGACTGGTCTTGCACGTGCGTAGGACCGCCGAGATGACGGCTTACTTGCTAGAATTGTCAACGGAAGGGTCAACATACAGTTACTAACGCACGGCAAAGGGTTGACGGTCGCGAAGACCGCATTTCACCGCTGGCCTCCAAAGTGAGCACATTCACGCCTCGTTATTCACACTCTGCCCACGAACTGTCCAGGAAGGATTAATGTTAAAGAAGCTGTTACGAACCGCGCCTGGTACTTATAATTAAAACGAACTCTGAGCTAGCCGGGCACCTAATTCACCCGCGCGGACCTTTGGCTCAAGCCGGATGAGGTTGCGGCGTTTCTCCGTTTCACAACTGCACCCAGTTTGGACTCCGGCGGGGACTCCTGATCCAACATGGGCTGCTAACCAACCTATTGCCTTGAACGACCACGAGAGAGCCAGAGAAGTTCATCGGCCAGGCTGCGGGGTATTTATTCAGTCGGCTGCATGAGCAGGCGTCAGCAACAGGGGACCAATCAACTATGAGAAAAAATCGATAGACACGACACGCTCTCATGACAGCGGCGTGAGTTGCACTCGGCGGCCTTTGTGTAAGATGAGTAATCGTGCAAATCGACGCATTCCCAACAGCAGCAATTACCAACGACCAAATACTTAGTAGATTAGTAATGACCTCGATTGGACTACCAGTGGCCGGAGGCAAGTACTATTGACATGTTTGTTGAAGTTACCTGGATAAACCCATTTGTGTGCGCCTAGTTTCTCCCATTTATTTGTTGGCCCCTCAGCAGATAGGCACTGCGGATAGGAATGTCTTACAGTTCGATCGGCAACAGATGACAGTGAATAGCGGCCATTTTGTGGGTTCGACTGTGAGCCCCCCAGAAGTAACGTAACCAGTATGTCGCGTGCTGCGATCCGGCAATGCTTATTTTTAATATACACGCTCATAATAGATGGGAAAGAGGGGAGCCCATATCGGTCACAAACGATGCAGTACAACTCAGTGCTAGCGACACTTTTTGTCGTGATTGAGGGAACATGAACCCCGTGCTGGCTCTAGTACTCCTGGCATAGGCACGTACCTATAGCAGCAGCTTCTTAGTCCGTACAGTTCGATGGATCAAGTTGAAAGTGCGGAAACGAAGGCGTATGCATCTTTGCTCAGGACACCCAGCTCTATTATTATCCAAATGCTAATCACTTCTACCTCATACAAACAGGGGAGTGCATACTGGGTGCGTCTCCTTAAATAGAAGATGCACAGGCAGTATTTATAGTATACTATCTACTAGCCTCAGTAAGTATACTTTCTAGAATTAGCACTTATATCATATGCAAGCACCTATGGCAACAGCGTCTTATTCCGTACAGCTCGAGGGATCAAGCTGAGAGTGCGGAAGCCAAGGCAAGCACAGCTTTGCTCAGGCCCCCAAGCCTGTACTTCCCCGAAGCAGTTAAACCCAGATTCACCTTCCTTATTCAGATCAAGTGTATAGGAACCCTATTGAAGGCTCAGTCAGCGTCAACGCTGACAAGTGGTGGCACCAGTGCCAGCGCCAGTAATGCTACACTTCTTGTTAGGTTTGAGGGGATATGAACCCTGCGCTGACTTCAACCAGCGTCAATATTAATCAGATGCACCCTAGCAGTAACACTAGAAATAGCAGTAGTGGTTTTTTAGCAGAACGAGGCCTGGCTTCTTAGAATCAGGCTTGACGCCTACTATAGGTGAGTGAAAGTAGATGGTGCAGTAGTACCGGCGCAAAGTCTACTGTCACTATATACTAAGTTTAGGCGATGTTTACGGCTGCGGCTTACGCCCTCTCTCTGTGCGGCCATCTCGACTTGTCTTGTCGCCGTTTAAACACAGTTGAGAGGGTTAGAGTGGGGTAGGTAGTGGCGCGCCTGCTATCACTATACGTGACCACAGTCACCGTCTCTACTCTTGAGTAAATGGTGGACATCTTCGCTTGCGATGGTCGAACTAACACACAACACAACTCGGACCTCGAGAAGGCATCTCTCGAGAGTGATTGATGTCGAATTTAGGGAGCAGGTAGTTTCGAGGCAGCAAGGCCGGCAGAACAGAGACAGCACACTTATAAAGGGGGTATTAACGAAATTCGTGTGGTTGTAGGTTACAATCCTCACCTCAATATAGTCGGAATAACGCAAGGCTTGACGTAACTCGACTGCCAGTCGGATCAGCTTTTGATAAGCCAGTAGACAGGCCTCCGTTTCCGTCTCAGCCCGATCAAAACGCTCTTCAGCTCTGGAAAGGGCAGTTTTGCAGGCAGATTGCAGGTCGCTGGATGCACCCTCTATGTGTTTGAGGAGCTGTCCCTGTTGGGTTTTCCCGGTGGTCCGACGGGAAACCAGGATTGCACGTGCTTGCTTCAACTCACTGGCTTCGTTTCGAAGACGTTGCAGTTGCATCCGAAACCCTGTATGAAACTACGGATCGCAAGCAAAAAAAGGACTGGATATAGATCGGAAAGGCCTGGTTTGTAAAAGAAATCACTAAAACAAGCCTGCGATAAATGCAAAAAGATACATAGCCGAAAGCTGAATCCAGATATCGTCCTAATAATTCATGGATACAAAATAATAATGGTATGTATAAAAACTCGTGTACATTCGTAGTTCTCTAGACAGCTGGCAGTCTTGATCCCCGTTTTGCAGTGCTGAAATGAACAACTGGGACTGCTCAAGTGACACCTTTTCAAACAGTTCACTGATAAACCCCTGACTGTCCAAGGGAAGACCGCTTAACTGTGTGCTAAGCTGAAAAGCCAATATCACTTTAGTGATTTAGTGTTCGTCAAGGCCTACCAACAACGAGCACAATCATCCGCATCCCAGTCATCCTTACGAAAAACCGACCTGAGACGATGCCGTAGTATGTGGGAACACGCCGTCATGGTGCTGCTAGAGTGACGTTTAGCGGCTACAACCTGACAATGCTCAACTACCTGAGTTATGGGACAAACGAAGAGTCCTAGTACGATAAAACCCATTAAGAAGAGGGGGTTGTAGGTGGACTGTGACGGGATACAATGACGAGCAAACCACGTTATGGAAATTGTATTAACCGCTTGACTTTTGAAATAACAGTTCAATATTTGGTGGTGGTAATAATTTCACACTGGGCTAAAATGGTGACTGAAAGTTCACCCCAAAGATTCTAGCACAGGACCATGATGATAATGAGGAGGAAAATTAACAAACTTAGTCCTATTCAGAGATATTTTTTAAAATTACCTCATCTCCATGCTCCTTGAAGCAGAGGTCGCAAAGTTGTCGGTCGCAGTGGGAACACGTGGTACAGTGTTCGTGCAGACTTCTACAAAGGTTACAGAGCACAAGCTTCGCTACTAGGTTTCCTCCTTTTGCCAAATATCTTTGAACACGTTCGTTCAGCTTGTAACTTTGCTCGAGTTCCGACACGTGGACTTCAATGTGGCAGTAGATGCATCGCGCGTAGATGGTTGAGGGAGTTGGAAGAAGACAGGGTCGCCGACAGAAGCTGTGATCACATGGCAGAAGGTAGGGATTTCGAAATCTGGCAGAAATTGAGAAAATACGGGAAGTTTTTCGGGATCGTACAAAGGTCCAAAGACTGACACGATGCTCTTTAGAATAATTTTTGATGCATTAATCCACCAATTAATTAAAGACCGTATCTGGTTGTTCAACTTATATGTAAGAAACGTTCTTTCGAGTCACAATCGGGTCACACAAATCAGGACAAGTTGGAAGATCAAAATGTGAAGCGATTTTAATGAACTTCCTGAAGCTTAGCGACAGTGCTGATATCTGATGAGAACTCATTGAAAATGGATTGCCATGATTTCTCAAAATCAGAAAGATGCAGCAAGTAGACGCGCAAACACGGGGAAATAGTTATTTTCGAAGATGAATTGGCGAACATACAGTTGTCTCCGATAATGCTCGTTAGGCCTTTACATTTATTTGGTGATTAAGTAAATAGACTATGCGGGTTGGTAGAAAAAAATAAAACGGTTGTCAGGGCAGGGGGAATGGGGGGGGGGGGAAGGGGGTCAAAATTTGATCAGCGTTAGGGGGAACTGGTGGTCGGTTGAGGTGTTAAGCTGCTGGCTGTTGTATCAGCAGCTTTGGGTCATGGTATCTGTGGCGCCGCGACAAAATTCTTTTGGACGCAAAGGACCGGTCGGCGTAGCCCGATAGCAGCCGCTTCTGCCGTAGTCAACAGACCCTGTCTCATAAATTTTACATAGCTTGAGAGGACCTTGTAAATCACTCAGAAGGCCAATACATTTTGAGTAGCTAGAAGGTAGATCACTTGGAAGGCCGCCTTGGCATTCACGCGATGGTCAGAATGTACCAGATGCGCTAGAAGGGAACTGTTTACACCCTTTAGTTGGCTCTTTCCTAACCATGCTGGAATGTGTTCTCGGACACTTTTGGACAAACACCGGCTCGTACCACCAATATGTCCCGCCCAATAGGAGCAGGTAAATGAATATATGCACATAGAGGTGGCCTGGGCTGGCAGTTTGTTCTTGATATCTTCCTATAGGATGGTTGCTACAGCTTGACTCAGGCACCTACTTAGAAGTTCGCTTGGTCCGTCCCCTTGAAATGGGACTCTGGTGAATATTCGCTTCTTCTCTGCTGTTAACACTGCGGGGTTTTGTGGCCTTTCAGCCATGTGCTTAGCTCCTCTTCTATGCTATCATGCGAGCAGATCCTTTTCACCCTTAGCGTCAAACAAAGTACTAAATTACGTTTGAAGTTTAACGGTACTTGTAGCGCACCTGGTAGACTCTGACCATCGCATGCCTGCTAATGCGGCCTTCCGAATGATCTAACTTCAAGCTACTCAAAATTTATTGGACAGCGTCTGTTGGCTACGGCAGAAGTGGCCGCCATCAGGCTACGCCGACCAGTCCTTTGCTCCCAAAATAATCTCGTCGCGGCGCCACAGTTACCATGGTCCAAAGCTGCTAATCCAACAGCCAGCAGCTTAGCGCCTCAACCGACTACCAGTTCCCCCTAACGCTGATCAGATTTTGATCCCCTGTTCCAACCCCCCCCCACATTCCCCCTGCCTTGACAACCGTTCTATTTTTTCTACCAACCCGCATAGTCTATTTACTTAATCACCAAATAAATGTGAAGGCCTAACGAGCATTATCGGAGACAACCGTATGTTCGCCAATTCACCTTCAGAATTTCTGAAGCATCTTTTCCCAGGTGCAAATTGGAAGGTAGCATATATAGCAGAATTTAATGGCACCATAAATTTCGCCCGCGCTCATCAGCTGCGTCCGTTGGCTGCGTAAATTGAGTACAGAATGACAAAATACAAAAATTGAATGCATACACAAGAGGTCATAGAAACGGTCAGGGAGGTCAATTAGTAAATTGGGCTAATTAGAAACGTAAGTAAGTGAAGCATTGTGGACAGTGAGATACGGGAAAAACGTTAAAGCAAAAAGGCGGGGGGAGGTGTGAAACAGGGAGCCTGTCTCCAGGTAGCGCAATGGACGATATGGGTTTTGTCAGAAAGTTGAGAGTACAGGTGAAAACGCAGATCTACGGACGACTTGGGGTGGCTGAAAGCTAAATTTTTGGACATCGCCCACCAGTACCGCCGAGCTCCCATATCGCAACGCACACCCCATAACTAGGGAGCATCTACTTGCACTATCCGCTCTGAAACACCACAAAGAAATAGTAATTTCTAAACCTGACAAAGGGCATGGTGTTGATATCCTCAAACGCAGGTAGTATGTGAAGAAAATTGATACTATCCTAAATGATTCTAGTTAATTTCGTCTAGATTCACAAGGTAAAGACGAAACCAAGGCATTGGAAGAGTCTGCCTGTAAAATTATCAAGCAGTTGCTGGAGGATAATTTGATGGATACCAAAACAGCCCAATTATTAAAATCCAGGGCTTTGTATATTCTGCGAGTATACGGATGACCTAAAACTCATAAAAAGCATATCCCCTTGCGACCTATTCTTTCCTTGGCCAATTCACCATTTCACAGAGTAGCGCAGTGGCTAGTGAAGAAACTAGAACCGATCCGCTGAGAGACAGTTTTCACTTTGTCGACGAAATTAGACATGTGGTCCGCTGTGGGTGGCCGTGTTACCTAGTTTCGCCCCGCAGAGACGACCAAGTCCCAAGTCCAGCCACGAACACCTTATCGGCAGTCCTGGACGCCGGACCGTCTAGACATTGGCACTTTGATCTCAACTCCCCCAACCTCGCCCCACCCCCTTCCTTCCCCCTCCTCCCCACAGTGACAACGAGAACACTTCATCTGTCCACCAACCACCATCCTTTATTCATACCATATAAATGTAAAGGCCTGACGAGAATTTATCGAAAACAAACGTATGTTCGCCAATTTATCTTCTGAAATTTTCAATGGGAATTTTCGCAAAGAAATTAGACATCACAATATTGCCGGTAAATATATGATATCCCTGGACGTTGAGTCATTATTTACCATCGTGCCTCTGGATGAAACAATTGACATCATTAGTGCATGTGCTGCATAAACTCGTCTATCTTCACAAATATTACGAAACTTGCTGCAATTATGCACAAAAAAGTCCAATTTCTATTTAATGACCACTTGTATAGACAATGGGTAGTCCCCTTGGTCCTACCCTTGCAGACATATTCATGGGTCATCTTGAAAAAAAAGTAGCTTCAACATTGAATAGGCCACCACTCTATAAAAGATATGTAGCTGACATATTTGCGGTTGTGGAAAACATAAAGGAAGCCAAGGAACTACTGTTAACAATGAACAGTTTACATCCCAAAATGAAATTTACGATGGAAGTAGAACATGAGGACCAGCTTTCTTTCCTAGACTTTCACTTGTCCAGACAGAAAGACGGCTCCAAAACGCGCAGAGTTTTCCATAAGAATACATGGAAGGGGCAGTATTTGCATTATCTAAGTTTTGTTCCCATACAATGGAAACGTAACTTAGTTTGCACCATCTTCCAGAGAACAAGCAAAATCTGCTCAATGGATACACTGGATGCAGAAATTGCCAGCCTCAAGGAAACTCTTCTCAAGCATGGTTACCCTGCTTACTTTATTGACAATTATAACCAACCCTTACGGCAAAAGGTTATAGAACAGTCAGCTCCAAATAGCCTGTTTTCATTTCCTTGCCCTTTAAGGGAGACAACAACTTAAACACCACCATGAGACGTTTACGCAATACCATTGAAAGGACATACCTTGCAGCTGAGCTTGTATTTTGCAATTCGGTGAAGACCTTTCCTATTCCAACTGCGAAGGATGACTTGCCGTTGTACGCCACTTCTAATATTGTTTACCAAGTTACATGCACTTGCGGATGCAGGTACATAGGGCGAACACAACGGCAATCGGCAGCCAGAGCAAAAGAGCACTTGCCGAGTTGGTTATTAAGACAGGAGAGTAGGACTCCGCGTTCTTCTATCACTGAACACCTTTTGGATACGGGTCACTCTGTAGACCCCGAAACAGCCTTCCGAGTACTTGTTCGGGCACGAAAAACTCGTACATTGCGCTACCTGAAGGCAGCCTGTATACAACAGTCAAAACCTGATTTATGCAAGCAGCTGGAGCATGTCATGAACCTTGATTTGCCCTGGTAACACCGGCTCCCTGTTTCACACATCCCCCCCGCATTTTTGCTTTAACGTTTTCCCCCCTATCTCACTGTCCACAATGCTTCACTTACTTACGTTTCTAATTAGCCCAATTTACTAATTGACCTCCCTGACCGTTTCTATGACCTCTTGTGTATGCATTCAATTTTTGTATATTGTCACTCTGTGCTCAATTTACGCAGCCAGAAGACGCAGCTGATGAGCGCGGGCGAAATTTATGGTGCCATTAAATTCTGCTGTATATGCTATCTTCCAATTCTCAATTTTTCAATGGGAATTTTCGAAAACTAAAGAGTTATTTGCTAATCGGGTGGACTTGCTAAAACTGCGCAAGTACCACATATAAGTACTTTCGCCTAAAAGACGTATGCTTCGATCACTTGCTTTTTCCGTGGCTTGTTCATAAGAACCGGATTTACCTTGCAAAACATACAGATGGACAACTGTTTTTACAACTTGTAACGGGTATTGAGATTGACGAGTGAAGAATTTTCACATATAATTTTAGAATTAGTAATATATGGACGCCACTTTTGTGTTCCCGTTTACAACATGTTGGGTTCATCGATGCGTGCTTTGGGCATCGCTAGTCCCACCGAGAATGCCTTGGCTATTCCAAATTTCTCATAAACTACCAGCGTCCATCAACTACGTCGATATTGTGTATGGGGAATGTCAGTCCCGGCTGTTTTCGTTTGCGGTGAGCAAAACGAACCAACGTTCTCTTATTTCGTTTCAAGAATTCCCCGATGGCAAAAGAAATTACCGGGACTTCTCATAACGACAAAGCCGCACTAGCACTAACAAGCCGGAAAACGCAAGTACGCTTAAGAAAGTAGAAAACTACTCCATGCACGAATCACCGAGCATACGCTAGCAGTGAGGAGGAAGAACGCGACCTCCAAATCACGGTTCATGTGAGGAGATCTGGCCGCATCTTCGAGTCTGACGAGACCGAAATTCGCACGAGAGCTGACAGCCGAGTGAGCCGTGAACTGCTTGAGTTATGGTTTGCTAGCCCGCAGATAGTCAATAAGCACGATGACCTCGCGACACCATATTCCGTACTCCAATGTTGCCTGGGCAGCATTACCAGCCAAACGGGGAGAGAATTCGGGTGAGCAGCCGTAGCGATGGCAGTAGGCCAAATTGCCATCAATTCGCGTCAATTAGTGACTTGGGTACGGGCCAACAAGAAATCAACTACGGCCCCTGGCGATGAACAACGGGACTGTCAATTACAGTAGGCGGGTGTTGGTCTGGCGACCGCGCCACCACCGAATTTTTTGGCTAATAGACAAGATGGTCCGGATGTATCTGCTATTGTATTCTGCTTATGTCTTTGAAAATGAATCCGCGAGGGATCTCAATGTGGCAGGCGAATATAAGTATTGTCCCACCTATCGAGTTATCTTCTTCTCAAACACCATGTTCCAACGATCGCATCTTATTCTTCTGAACTACTTCGTGTAACTCTTCTCTTCGCTTCTACCAGAAATAATAATACTATCTAACCACACCTGCTCAGATGCCATCTCATTCCAATTGCAGGTGCTGCCTGTAGAGAAGAGGTGTCCAAACTGATGCGTACAAACACCGCCTGAGTGATTGGTCCACACTCTGTGCGATCCCGACAGGATTGGAAGTTTTACCTACCCATCAGATCAGTCAAAAGGCCAGCCAACACATTAATCAATCAAAGACACTGACTGATTAGTTGAATCACAGTCCGACCGTGGATATTCTCGTAGATTCTCCTGCTTGTCTCATCTATCGAGTTGAATGTGTATCGATTCGCCATTAATAACGACCCTAAGGTGCATTATTCGTGGCTCAAATTTAGTCTTAAAGCTGCCTATAATAAAATAAAACTGGAGCGAAATAGATGGGCATTTGGGTGAGCCTGCCGGGCAGTGGTCATCTTTGTGGCCTGTCTTTTGACATTTTGATAAACGTGCTCCCTGAATAGAAAGAAGCTAACGAAAAGTCCATTGTCGACGTTCTGTTGGTGATTTTCTGGGGGGTCGCATTTTAGGGATTCTATGATGACATTGATTTGTTTTGATGACAGCTTCAACGTTGGTGGCGACGAGTGACAAAATGGTTTGCTCCACATTGGCCGAATCATACGTCGGACTCTTCGGCTACTGACACTCCAATGTCCGTTGTTGGAGTCGGTATCATGTTCAATTGTGTTGATTAGTCCAAGATTCTGAGGTGACTGAAGATCTCATACAAGGATGAGGTACTTAAATTTATCTACTGTTATCATAAGCGGCTTAAAGTTGTCGCGCCTGCAGTTGACAATACTGACGCGCGTCCGAAAATCGCATGTTTCGTCCATCACTACTGAAGGCAATGCATCGGATTGGTCTTCTCGAAGGTCATTGACGGCTGTTTAACGCTTTCGCCAAATGCAAAGCCACGAAGCTTCTTCGACAGAAGCTTGCATGTACGTCGCTGGTGTTTTGTGCCGGCCAATTGACGTAAAAATAGACCCACCTTACACACATCTCCGCATTTTGTCAAATCAACGCAGAAAGTGTCTACCCAACGTTTAAACCAAACATCAAAATCGTGAACGTTAATAAACTCAGCTATGTAGGCAATAACTGCACCCGCTTGCATAGACTGCTTACCAGAGGATTGTGGATCAGGAAATCACAAGATTCCCTCATTTTAAAATGAATTGCTTCGCACTTGGCCTGGTATTTTTGCGACACTGAGAGTAATTGTTCCGCGGAAATAGCTATGGCGAGTGCTGCGTCGACTGATGATCTCCGTCCAAAATCTTCTCCGCCAAATACCACCAGCAAGGGCGCAAGTATAGAAATGCACGGTCGTATGCTAAATTCCTATCGCTAAAGGCAAACAAGGAGCGTACGAGCATGTACAAGGTCGGACTGAAATTGCACCAATGAGAGAGTGTCCTCAAGGGCCGGCTCTCTGACTCATCCGGCTGGTTGGGGGAGGGAACTCTAATCCTGGCGGCAGCTAACGCGGACATCACGCGCACGGCAGGTGAGCCGATTGTCTGGACGGCGTGCGTGGGATGCGACTGAGCGGCTGGTCCTCACAGCCGGACCCATCGCACAGTTACATATCTGGCCGACTCTGGGGCATCACATGTCTACCTGAACCGACTAGCGATAACGCTCAGCCAACCACTGACGTTCCATGAGCAGGCGCTTACGGTGCAGTGACAGGAGCCAAGCAGATAATAAAATTGAGTCAAAAAGAACAGGCTTCGGCAATTAATTATAGAGCTTTTGATTGCCCGCTATGACGCAGAACTCAAAGCATGCGACGTAAGGCGTCAACCACCATCGGTACAAACAATTCGATGAGTGTGGCGCGAAATTGGGGGACGTCATGCACCTGTTATATGAATAGTCGAAAAAGACATACGACACAGTACTTTGTTTTGCAGATAATTACAATGACGACCTCTCAGCACTTAATCAGTGCTCCGTCGTACACAATTTGCACATTCGGTCGACCGTTCGAAGGGTTTTCATAACCTCTGACCCTTCGACAGTCTTGCATATTTTCGATTGAGATGATCTTCCGAATGAAATGGATGTCTCGAGTACATTGGCATTATGATCATTTCTGACCACCCCTAGCATCCCTTCACTACGCAGCCTGTTTAGTCGCTCAGTTGTCCTGCTCTGAACACTGCTAAAGCACAGTCCATAAGCGTTCTTGAGCTCAGAATGACCTTTCCATCTTTTCTCAACTGTGACTAGAGATTATGGGATTAAAGCACTCTTCCCCTCACCGTTAAAATAGCACCAACTCTGATCTTGTTGTATGAAGAGCATTTTCAACAGCTGCTGGTAGAGCTCAACTCCCATGATGCAAAAGCGAGTCTAGCGTGGTTCAAATAGTTTTCTTGGGCTACTTGGTAGACACTGATGGGATAAAACTCCTGCCTAAAAATGCTTCGGGTACCCTTAAGGTCCCAGCAATTACCGATGTCTATCAATTATGTCATTTTTGCGTATAGAGAATGTTAATCCCGGCTATTTCGTTCACGATAAACAACACGAATTAACATTCTCTTCATTTGGTACATCCAATAACGACAAAACCACATTAGCAATAGCTTCTTCCTCGAAGATTGGCTCAACAGGAACGAGGATTTGGCCAGGGATCCAGCCGCAAGCTTTAACATAGTAATGTTTCAACCGATCAATTGCGTATGTTCAAACAGATAAGTACACACAACGACTCACCGCTCACGAGCTTGTCGATTGAAGCCAATGGCTTCGATCCATTATCATACCGCTGAATAAGGTCAGTCTGCTCAAAGAAACAAAAACCATTACTGGCCTTCATCGTTCTCCCGTCTTGCCGTGGACCAGGGCGGAAATTTATTGTTAGCTGTTATAGTTCATCGGATCGACTTGAAACCCCCCTATATCTGTGGCGATGCACTCCGATAAGATTTCGAAAGCTTATGTGAATAATGATGTGATTCTGGCGAGCGAAAAGCCCACCCCCACTTCTTTACCATTTTTTCTACCATTAAGTACAAACATTTCATAGCGGTTTTTATGGCTTAGAGGACTGTTGACACCTTGATAACACTTAGCAAATTAACCTATGCATAAAAGATTGCAGTGTATAAATGAGCAATGAGCATAATAAACAAAAACGGTTGAACGTACAAATCCCGGCACACGCCACAGGTCAGGTTGGCCGCCTCCGACATGAGTCAAGTGTCGGCGTGACTGCAGTCACAATGGGGCAGCTACTACAGCTAGTTCGCAGCCTTCAGTCCACTCCCTGTCCAATAGGAATGTAGCCAGTTTGACGCACATGACTGGCATTTTGGGTCAGACGCCCTGTCATCTCCTGACACCGTATTGGCCACCTGCGTGGCCTAATTGGCAGCGGCGTGTGAAAGGTCTCGCGTCGATGTCAGTTTAGAGTCGCTGTCGCGGTGGCAAGGTCAATGGCCAGGACCTAACTTACCGGTGCCTAGCGCACTTAAACCCACCTACCCGGCCTTTTACGCTTCTCAGAGCCTTGATCTTCACACTTCGCTTAACGGCTATCGAGCCTACTTACCCGAGCGTTTTATCATTCAATAGTTTGACCACTTCATTTGTCTTCAGTACCGCTATACTTTCGCTTTTGGTCTAGGCGGATGTGCTGTAGAAGCCCTTTGTTAAACATTTATTTCTACACAAAAATATGCAATGCATTTACTTTCAGGCAACCCCTATACTGATTGAATTTCTTACGGACTTCCCGAAATTGCGTTCATTGCTGCTGGTAAAGTTAGAGTACGAAATGTTACGCGCTACGCTTCACATGGTGTAAAGTACGGTATCAATAGCTGATATTTGAACCCAGGGATATATTCTCCCCTAGGCGGTGAAGGCATTTCTTCCCGATACATGGTGGCTATCTTGCTTGGCTTATCTTGACTTGTTCTTACCGTGGAGTCGCATTATTCATAGTTTCAACTCGCTAAATGTGCTTCCCAGTGTATGAGTGCAATTGCAATAATCTGACTTGACCCAATTGTGAAAAAACTCGAGGCGTTTGGCGGGATTTGAACCAGTGCATCAGCGAAGGCCATTGCCGGAGGCCAATGCTGTAACCGATAAACTACAAACGACCCGCCTCGCGCCAAGAATTTTATCACACTTGGGTCGATATTACCCGCCCAACTTTACCGCGGTTAGAGCATTGGCCTCCGGCAAAGGCCTTCGCTGATGCGCGAGTTCCAATCTCGCTTATAATACAATATGCGTTCCGAAACCGATGATTAAATGTGTATAACCTGCTTGAAAAACCTGCAATCTCGTGAAGGAGCATCAGTTTACGTAGGACCCCGACACCTCAGGGGCCACAAGAAATTCTGATGATTGTTAGAAGCCAACGAAACGGGAGTAGTTTAGATTGGGTGCGTCCACATGGATTTCATCGGTAATATAAAACTTCTATCAATTATGCAGCCAACCACCTATTAATATTTGCAACCACCCATTACTTTCGTCTCTAAATTAATGTTTTTGTTCATGTCATGCTTTCAACAACGTGGCAGGAGTTTGAACGGTTGCCTCGGTAGTGTGTTGTGCCTGGCCGACTAGCTCGCGTCGAATCGCATTTTCCCAAAGGCTCACCGATGTGGTTTTTCGACGTTTCGATCAGCCAATCACAGTTCCCGCATCTACGCGGTTTGGGCCAATCGACCAATAACAAGCTTGCACGCGTTCCCGACGCAAGCTGCTTCTTTGCCCAAAATCTCCAGGCCGACCTAGCCGAGGAACACGTTCTCTCTCTCTGTCTACAGGCCCGACTGCTCTCAAACAGTCACTTGGGACTTGGTCAATTTCCTTGGTGGTCGGGCTCTCCCAAGTCAATCTTCTCTCATCTATTACCCCCTTCCTTTGTGTACACAATACATTCTTCCCACTACTCCGACCTTAACCGACTTCTCTTCTCTACTCAGTTACCATGGTCTGAAGATCGCAGTTGCTGAGTTTGATTCACTTAAACCCCTGCGATACGTCCATTGAGAAGAAGAATATTCGATCACTGGTACAATACTTCCATTCGCCCGACGTTTAGATATTTGTTGTGGATTCTTCATCGGCAGGTTTTGTGCATGTTGCAGCCGCCCAATCAGTGATAAGTTTGGTCCAGCCATTATTGTCACGATGACTGTCGAATCCTATCGTTCAGTTAAGAAGAAACAGAAGGCTCTGCGTAGTATCCTCCTGCCCCCATATTCCCAATAAATATAGCATATGTCAGCGTCTCAAACGGGACCGCTATTGAAGCCATAATGATTAGCTTTGGAAGATAACATTCCCCGGGAGCAAAATACCCCAAGGACGTTGTCCTAGCGATGGACTGCTGACGCTAATTCTTTTCATAAGCTAAAGCATAGATCTAAGGTAATTCTGTTTAAACAGCAACATTCTGGTCGCCGGATCTTCAGGGAACCGGTTGCCTGGAACACATACGCTGAAAATACAGTTTCGTCGTTACACTCTACTTCAATTATAGTGAAGTATGTTATCGCCAGGAAACGCCTGATTCGTGGTAGCAGGAGCATTCATGAAATAATTCAGACATGCAGCAAGTGTGGAAACATAGACATTGCAAAAAATACTAGACTTGTTCCAGAGTGCTGCAGTGCACAAGCGGTTCGCCTTGTCTGTACAACTCATGATTCACGAAAAGGGAATTTGTGCCCGTGTGTGTGTGTGTGACAACTGCAGAATGCTCTTCCTTATTAATAAAGAGGTCTGGGAAGGGTTTCCAACTAGAGTCTTTGAAAGGTCGTTGTGAATTATAACCACCTACTTAAATGTTTAAGTTAATTAAATTACCCATAATATTTCAGTTTTCTACACGCCATTCATCGATCCAGCAGGGATTTTACGATGGCATTGAACTGCAGAGTGGTCCTCCGAGGGTCACCGCATACCATGACCGCTTAAGTCAGTATACTAAGCAAAATTAGCCATTTAAATTAATATCGGGAGTAATCGCTTACTTACAAATGTCAAGTAGGATGAATTAACATTTTCTTCGTTTGGTGCACCCAGTAAAGACAAAGCCGCATTAGCAGTAACTTTTTACTCGGAGATTAGCCCAACGAGAACCGGGATTCGGCCTGAGATCCAGACCCAAGCTTTAACACAGTAATTTCTTAACAATGAGTCTCAGCTCGCGCACTTGCTGACTGACGCCAATTATTTGATCCATTAGTATACCGCTGAATAACAGCAGACTGCTCTACGAAACAAAATCCTAACTGGCCTTCGTCGTCCTCTCGTTTTTGCCCTGAACCAGGGCAGACATTTATGAGTGGTTATAGTTGATCGGATATACTTGAAATCCGATTTCTGCTTTTCGTTGCCACTTTCATCGCTGAAGATGGATTTCAGTAAGATTTCGAAAGCTCGCATGAATAATTATATGATTCTGGGGAGCGAAAGCCCTTCCCCCCGCTTCTTTACTTTTTCTATCATCAAGCACTTGGTCACAAAGTCCAAATACACAAGCTGAATGTCCTGTAAATCTGTATTGACCAGCTCCACACGAAGTGCATTTGTGAACACCTGTCTTGACTAGCTCAAGTCGAAGTGCACTTTTGGGACGCTCGCTGTTTTCCGGTTTCTGTAACAGCCAATCGCAGACTGACTCACACAGGACCCCATGTGACAACTGCCGAGCAGACATTATATCAAACGCCGTCCGCTGGCTCGTGATTGTGTAGTATTCTGCTAGTAAATTTCCTAGTGCATATTCTCCAAGCAAGCAACTGTTGTAAATGTTACCAACGCCGAGGTGTCACGGCCTAATTATACCCTGTGAGAGTCCCCAAGGGAGAACACGACGAGGAAAGCGCAAAAGCAGAACTCTTTTAGCGTAATTAGTACAAAATATTTAAGGTTACAAACACGTGTGCAACCATGTCAATCGGGCCGATCAGAGTTGCGACACGATTGGCCTGGGACTCAACGGCTGACTTGTCAGAGTCTTAGCCGGGCCGCTGTTTTAACTGGTAAGCTATTGATTGATTGCCGTCCAGTCAGTGTTCGCGCGTGTAAGCGAATCGATAGCCTGCCTTAAGCGTGGTTCGCTGCCTGTCTACTGGCTGTCCGTTAGGCTACACGGCAAAAACCGAGGGTGTTTGCTTAGAATACGCCGATATACAAATCACACAACAACAATTACGAAGACTGACGCCCAACTATACAATCGCATCTCCTTTAAAGTGACCTGGACACCGCAACATTCATGTTCGATTACGTTGACATTCTCATATGATATGACAAATTCGTGGTTCTGTAGTGGCCCTAGCAACCACTGGGAACCCAAGACTAGCCGCTGACGCATGACTCATCTAGCCTGCCTGTGTGTCCACCGCCTCTTGGGGCTAGCTGCTAACAGTCATTGGCCCACGCTGTCATTGGCCCACGCTGTCATCGGCCCAGGCTTTCATTGGCCCACGCTAATCTACACATCAGCAGCCCCATTTGCTCCCGGGACACAGCATTCGCCAGCAATTAATGAAGCTCTTTTCACTCCGGAGCCGACCCGAATAGGGAACGGACGCACTACTCCGCGAGTCAACATTCTCTCCATCTAACTCTCCGTTCCATTGTGTACCCAATAAACTCTTCCTTCTACTCTCGCCTTCCCAAGACTTCTCCTATCGCCTAAGGATCCGGGCCTCGAAGCTTGTAGGTGTTAGGGTAAACCGTCTTAGCCTTGACCTCCTGTAGTTCCTTCAATCACACTGTCGGGGAAGCTGTAGCGGTCTAAGCAGCTTTGTGCTAAGTGCAGTATAACCGTTACTTCCGGCTGAACAAGTTTGGAATTCTCCACACTCCTTCTCCATCGAACCTAGCGTCCGACCTACAAATGATATTTTACCCCTTACGAGGGCTGTCCCCTTCCCCCATTGAATGCTGGCCGCCCTCTCGTGTTTATGTTTACTTAATTGCACATGACTGAGCCCCCCCCCC
>JAYGXS010000002.1:20434358-20444664 GCA_036362985.1 Ligula intestinalis | reverse complement strand
TAGACGATGAATTGTAATCAGACTACATTTATTAACCCTGGCTAACTTTACAGTTTTATTTACCTCTGCAAATAGGTGGCCTGATGATTTGCTGAAAACACTGTGTTTGCCAACTTGACTTCTCAAATCAAGCATGGAAATATGTGCAGAATTAGTTATTCATTTAAGCAAAAGCGCCACACTTACTATCAAGGCATACTGTTAGGTGTGCGTGAAATAACTACAGTTTAACCTCAGACTCACCGACCTCTTAAGGCCCCAATGGCAGCTCTAGGCTCTCCTGTGAGAGAGTAGACACAATTATTCAGATTACTCCATAGGCTTGCCTGCTGTTTTGTTACCCATGCCCTAATTTGCGCTTCAAGCTAGATAGCCGTTGGAGACCACATACAAGTCTCCGTGGACTTGAAATTTGATAGCATGCAGGTTATAAACCTGATGGTAGGATATCTGATAAGGATTCTGTTAAGTGCATTTTATTTGATGGAAATGTAGATGTGTACAAATGAACTCTATATTTGTTTAGGCTTACCTTGGCATATTAAAAAGTGCAAAATGTCAATGGAAGAGATAGTGACACTGTGAGGCAGAAAAAGCAGGAATAAAATGGGCTTGAGGACACACAGAAAGAACCGAGCGTGAGAAATCATATGGATGTCACGTAAATCTCACTTTTAGAAAGTAAAAACATTTGTTCGCCAAAATTAAAGTAGCCGGCAGGGGCCCTTACGCCGATTCTGCGTTTCAGAGCTACTGCTCCCAGTGCTAACTACCCATTCTAGTTTTGGTTTTATGGGTGTAGCCTCATCCACAGAGGTGGTGTCAAGCACAGAGGTGGCCTTTTTGATTAGCTCATCCACTGAAATATCCGATTTCAGCCTTGTAGCGAGCCAATTTTGTGCCTTGGTTGACATAAGTTGCCATTCCAGCCGGCGATCAGCGACTTTTGTTTTTAAGAAAGCGATCACTAGCGCCGTCGCCCAGACCGTGTCTTCCATTGCAGCCACTGAAGTTTAAAAAGCCATTCGTTTTATCCAAAACTCGATAACGATCTGACGAGTGGACTTCTATTTAAAAAATTGCCATGTGTCTTATACATACATTGTAAGAGGGAGGGGGGGGGGCAAATTTACCTCTGGGAGGAATAATAGAATTTAAGAGTGGGCTGAAGGTATATTAGCGATAACCGGAGGCATTTAGCAGCAGTCTAAGGATCTGACGAGGAAAAGCGTGCTTGCAACTAAGCGTTTATCCCATGGGGTTCAATCAACTAAATATGATGTGGGCAGCACAAGATTATTTGCTAAAAGCTGCTATTTTGAGTTAAATGTTAAAATATTAAGTCAGTAGATTAGCTTGGCTGGAAAGGTACCTAAAATAATATTTTTCGCATAACCTACCGCATCACTATTAGAAGGAAGAGTGATCTGGGGAAACAGAATTATAATTGCCAATCGAGGAGAATAGACGAGTTCCAGGCAGCAGTTCCGAAGAAGAAGATGCGATCACTGGAACAAGGACTTTATTTTCCTGTTTACGATTACCTATGACTAAGGATTCCCGACGGAATCCGAAACGTCAGGAAAATAAAGTCCTTGTTCCAGTGATCGCATCTTCTTCTTCAGAATTATAATTTCCTGAGGTTTCAAAAACAGACAAATTTCCGTTATCGGAGGTAATTGTCGCACCGCACCTCACAATACTTATAGGTAAGTGACATACATATTTATATATGTATGGGTTTCGCCGATCTAGTAGAGGAACAATTAATTTTAAGGTTTAATCTGCAATAGCTGCGCCCCATGTACACTAGAATATAGCGTTCAGAAGCAGCAAATGCGATTACTGGAATAAGTAATTCTAGCGGGCTGTATTCTTTGATTAATACTGGGACTCATCACCAAAGACAGTTGTAGGTAAGGGTAGTAGAAACACAAGGCATGCAGATTTTATAGAACGCAATTGTCATGTGACTGCACGATTACTATAAGTAGCGCATCTCATGCTCACCGCTAAGGTTCGTAATTGATGGTATGATAGCTTGGCAATCCGTGTCCTAGTCGTGACTTGACACCCGTGTTTGACTCTGGCTGAATAATTTCGCTGCCATTTGGCTCTCTGCCGCTCAAATTCCTGGTCGTCCGCACCCTTCCCACGTGACTGATTACTGTGCAGACACAGTTTCAGTAAGGTTTAATAAAAACCGAGGATTTTGTGCTTGTAAATTAACTGTGGACCTGAGTACCATGAATCAAGCAGCTCACAGTTCTTCCGAGGGTTTCGGCCTTGAGAAACTTGTAAATCTTACTGAGTCTTGTGGGGTAAGCCAGAACCTTGGAGCCATCGTCTTTCCCTACATCGATGCTATGTGCCCGGCTTTCTATGTTATCTGCCGGGTTCCCCGACTCAGTTGCTTCGCCCACAACTGTAGCAGAGCCGGGAAACGACTTTAACATTTTTCTGTCATTGCAGTGATTCCTTCGTGTTTATTGGTCGGTACCTTATGGTCGCTTCTGTCCTGTGTGTAAGAAGGTGGCCACCGGCTACCGGGTAGATCGCATATGCGAAAACGCAAACTGACGACCAGCGTTAAACCGTGCGTTCGCTATCGACGTGATTACTTAACTATGCAAAGGTATACGCATACACCAGCTTCCTGGGGCATAGTAAAAACTGTCTCTCTTAAAATTATTTGGCACCAGACTTGCAGCCGTTGGATCAGTAAGTCACGGACACCATCTAAAGACGAAGTAGGTAAGATCGAGAAAACGCAAAGGCGTGGAAAATAATGGCCACCTACGGTGGACTTTGGATGCAGATAATGGCATTATTATTTCCCAGAAATCAACAACAAGTCTGTGTTTTATTAACTCAGTTTTCATGTCTAGCAGATTAGACGAAGTAGCATAGGTGGAGCAAAATGTACTTGGATGTATTGATGTGTAGGATTCCCGATCAGCAAAAACCGCAGCGCATTTCAGGGCAATATAAGAACACCAATTGATTGTTGCGCTATGAATGTTTAACGCATCATGTGTTTTTGCGGATAAAATCTCTGTTTTTGACCGGTGACGTTCGGCATTTTAGTAAGGGCAATTGTGCTTGGCGGCGTGTACCGACCAATGGTGTACTATGGACGAAACAAATATTGATCTACTGCCATTCATAGTCGACCTTCAATATGCCCTTGACCTTGAAGTCCAGCACTTAGGGCGTTTGGCTCTAGGCCACTGGATGATTATAATTGCATTAAACCAAAAGAGCACAAGTGTCAGAGGCAAGTTTGGAATGCCCTGTGGCCACGAGCAGATAAGTAACATTGTTTTTTCCGAAGTGCAGTATCACTAGAACGTTCAGTTTATACGGTTATAAATGAACCCAACTAGACGGTTCAACTTGGTATTTCCCATAACTGATGACTATCCAAAATCTTACGTTGGTAGGTCTGAATAATAATACAGTAACCACCATTAAAAAAAACTACAGTGGACCTAATTGCCGATGCAAGCATGACAACGTTAGGTAAATAAGATTTAAGTTCGTAAACTCACAATTCTGTGGCTTTGTGGACACCAATTTGTCTAGTGGACAGTCAAGGAGGTCAGCCAAGTCTGCCTCAAGTTTCCAAAATCCATTCAGGTTCTGCAGCTCAGCAATGGCCACAAGAATGTCCTTTGGTGCTTCCGCTTTCCCTCCGACAGGCCCGTCTGACAATTCTGTTTCACAGAACAAAATGTAAAACAAGCATTAGCGTCAAATAATGCTCATATTATTACTGATGCAAATATTGGTACTTAAAAACACTCCGTCTGCACGTCAGCCGCTTGTTGGGTAGTAATGTCTGCGTACCGCAGAAGGTCGTTTGGAGGGACAGTGAATAAAGGACAGTATACTTGAAGTGGTCTTATCTTATGATAGTTTAGAGGTTCTGAAACCTGCCACCCCTGACGAGGAGAAAAGAATGCGTTTTATCGAAACGTAGGCATTATGTTGGGCATACCAATGCGACCAATTTAGAAACATCGTAAACATGTATGAAAGTGTGGACTATTGACCAAGTTGTCGGTTTTATGTATCTGGTTTTTTAAGAATCAACAGTTCTCACAGCAACTTTCCGTCAGTACTTTAGAGACACTTGGAACACATTGCAAAAACAGTGCCTTGTTATCCTGCTGTCATGCAAGTAACTACTATAATCTTTTCAAGATATGCAAGCTTACACGAATTTAGACGACTTCTGGAAAACATTGATGACCCGGCATAATTCGAAGGCATTTATATAGGATGCAGTGATTGGACAGAAGCAAAAACGGTGAGTTGCATGAACCAGGTCGGAAAAGGAAGGTTCAGACTCTGGAATTAGACGCTTATTTGCGTAACGTTTCAAATTCTCACCTAAATATCTCTTCATGACAGTCAGAGTATGGTCGCTGTAATTGAGTACGCTAAGAGGTCTCGAACGCAATCTTTGAACTTATTTTATGCACCATTACTGTTGCGGGTTCGACTCGCGAGTTGCTTACAAACTTCTGCATCGCTGGTTCATTCAACTCATATGATACGTATAGTTGTCCCAAGAGGAAGTTAAGAGCTAACGATAAAAAATAATTATGTCCAAATTGCACTGAATCACCTCATGTGTTTTGCACTAGAAGGCGTATAAATACCTTATGATCTGGGAGCGGAACGTATATTTGACATTGGGCGTACTTATTCTGCGGAAGTGACGGTCGTGCAAATACAGCTGCATCATGGAAAGGATATATTGTTAAAGGTGAATGCTATACAGTTAAGCTAGTTGCTTTCAAGGGTTAAAAATTAAGTGAAGCACAAATTTCGATGGGCAAAACATATGATTTCGTTCATTTACAACCAAATCAAAACTTTGGCAAGGGGAATGAAATCCCCGCTAATGAGAAGTATTTGTATGATCCTGAGAGCGGAGGAGGATGACGGATTAGTTAGTCACCTCTTTGTTCTCACACCGCATGCAGTGAAAGGAGTCGCCATGTTCAGAACGTGCGGTTTATGGAGGGGGTGAGGAGGGGAGGCATTCAGTGTACGCTGTTAAGGGCAGTGTTAAGAACAGAGCATCGGCAACTGAAAAAAACCGAACACATGAAAAGGGTCACCCTTATCGTACCATTATCATCATAACTGTCATCTACCCAACCTGTTATGCAAAATTAAAGTTAAGAAGGTTATATTTAAAAACTAATTTGTGTAAAAGATAAGATGTGAGGCATATAAATGTCTAATATTACCGAAAAATAACTTTCCTTTTTAAAATAAAAATGCTGAATATTGATCTAAATTTTTGCCCAGATTTCTCTAAGTTATAGTGGGATTATCGCGTTATCTTCAGTGAAATTCCAACGGGCAGCTAATAGTTTATGCAGGGGGACATTATACACCCTAGTGTTAGCTCAGGTAGTTGCTGAAAGGTCAGACACCTTTTCACCGATATTCTGCCGCTGCACCTCACACACATATCTGGGCGTTTCGCTGGTAACTGCGTCGGGATTTCTCAGTCTCCTTCTGCATGTGGGTCCTCTGTAAAATGAATGATCCAAGCTCAAAACGTTCAAGGATTACAACAGCTCAGAAGGCTATAGGCTGGTGCTTATATCAAACAACACCATCAGCCCAGTTTGTTTCTCTGTGACGTGGCGGACAAATGGACGGGTGTAAGGACGGCAACGGCTTCTTCTTATCCCCTGATTTTATAAGTCCTGGTATACATGAGGACGACAAAATCGTGTTTTGGAAAGCGCGGACGTGTTTGCCGACCCTGTCTGACCGCAATCCGAAATTATTTAAAATTGTTATACCGATGTGATTTGCGGAACCTGATTTAAAGTTTGGGTATACTTGTGTCGCTTAGAGTGCGACAAAACCGATGAAATGTTGAAGATACATTTATTATTGCGCAAACTTGGCACCCATGAGCACCCATGAGCTCATGAATATGCGTTTCCCGAAGGCTCACCGTGGGTGAAAATCCGATTATACTGTCGAACGACTGCCAATAGAGGAAAATATCCGAGTTCGAGGAAGCAGTTCAGAAGAAGAAGAAGAAGCGATCACCGGAGCAAGAGGTTTATTGTCCAACTACTCCTACGAGATAAACAGGATGAAACGGAGAATCGTCTCGGGCACGCCCTAATCCTCCAGTTCCTAAAGTTCTGCCTCAAGGCGAAATTTACCTTCAACGTAACTACCTACGAGCAGGTGAAGGGCGCGCTTATGGGTTCGCCCATTTCTGGACCCATAGCAGAGGCAGTCCTGCAACGGTTGAATTCGCTGCTATCCCAACACCACAGACCAAAATTCTGGGCTCGGTATATGGACGACGCCTTCGTCGTAATTGAGCGCGATCATGTGTTGACATTCCAAGAACATCTAAACGCCGTCTTCTCGGACATTCAATCTACGATGGAAGAAGAAGAAAACAACCAACTGGCCTTCCTGGATATCCCTATTTGCCGCAAAGACGATGGTGGTCTAAAAAATAATGTGTTCAGGAAAGCAACCAACACAATGCAAGTCCTGAACTACAACAGCAACCACCCAATCGGTCACAACCGCAGCTGCGTAACAGCGCTATTCCGGTGCGTTGAAACGCATTGCAGTGAGGCGGACGGCAAAGTTGCAGAATTAAAGTATGTTCGACGGGTACTGCGAGCAAATGGGTACCCGCAAAATTTTGTCAACCAATGCATACGCAAACGAAAGAAAAAGCCACGTTCAGCCGGTCCAAACGTATGGCGAGCTCTTCCGTACGTGAAGAATGCTTCAAGAGCTGTCAGCCGTATAGTCACCCCAATTGGAGTTAGAGTTGCGCACAGGCCAGAAGCAGCCATCAGACGCAGGGTCATAAGACCGAAAGGCCCACTGCCACCACGGGAAACGGCTAGAGTCATTTACCGGATCTGGTGTAGTTGTGGACAAAGCAACTACGTCGGAGAAACCGAGAGATTACTCCGGACGCGAATGGCCAAGCAGGCAGCATCGGTGAGGAAGAAAGACACCAACTCTCAGGTTGCAGCTCACTCGAGGGACACGGCCATATTTTCAAGTTTTATCAGTCTGAAATCCTCGCAAGAGGTAACAACCGCGGGAGCTGCGAGCTGCTCGAGTCATGGTTCTCAGGCCCCCAGTCCATCAACAAACGCAATGATTTGGCGTTCCCGCATGGTGTACCGAAGAATGTGCTGGGCAAGAGAATCAGTCACGTGGCAACAAAAACTCTGACAACAGTGAGCATAATTGTCGCGCAATTATCAAACTCGCATCCGAAGCGGACAAGAACGCTGTGGAAATTAATGAGAAACTACCACACCACGTAAGACCCCAAGTGGTGGCTAAAGGAATTGACAATTGTAGTACGCATGCGGGTGGCCGTTAAGAACTATAAATACTTCGTAATCTGTACATGTATCAAACTTAGCTGCGCATGTCTCAGACTGTTCTGCCATTAGCTATGATTGAGGATTCCTGTGGGAATCCGAGAGGTCAGGACAAAAAAACTCTTGGTCTAGTGATCACTTATTCTTCTTCTTCTCCTTCTTCTTCTTCGTCTTCTTCTTCTTCTTCTTCTTCTTCTTCTTCTTCTTCTGTTAAAGCACTCTCTGAAAAGTGCCCAAAGAAGCCATCGCTGTTCATTTTTTCATGTCTGTTTCTCAAGCTGGTAAAGAACGAGATATGCGATTTTCGGACGTTCGCCAGCACCTTCACTCAAGAATTTAAACAGCTAAAGATGCGAAATATGAGAGAACACTAACACAAGTGTTTCATCTTTGTGTGCGCTCTTCAGTCACTTTGCGATCCTGAAATCAGAACTCGTTAGCACAGCCAAATTAAATACATCCCTGACTACGCCCGATGAACATTGATAGCCGAGTGTCAAAGGCTCAGTAACCTTGAACACTCATCACTTAAACTGCAACTGGGCAGATTTGATTTGTCCCAGCTACAGTTTCCAATAAATTTCCTGAAGCACTTAGACGATCACGCCATGAAAGAAAGCATGGTAGTCAACGGTCGATAAACTCACAGCTGCAATATAAAAAGCTGTGGAAAATTGTCAAAATCGAACTCACTGGTCAAACTTGGAATAGGTTCCACGACGTTGACCACATCTTCGCAGCCTGTAAATATATATTTATAAATTAGTAAATGGAAAGCGTATGTACTCACTAAATTATGGTGTTGAATTTGCCTGTTTTGAGATAATGTTAGAAACAGTATCGGATAAGAGCGAGGTTTAAGCATGAGATTCCCAGTCAATCAGTTGTACCTCAGATAACATCTTTTCACTGCGCGTGTTCTTGACATTGACACAGTAGCGTGTGATTTACCAAGTACAGTCATGAAATCGAACAAGCGGTCATTAACTGGCATTACAATCGCACCCACCTATATCAACGGACCAGCAAATGAAATGGGAAAACGGATACATGACCACTGAATTGGCCACGCTAATAAACTTGTCGAGAGCCATTAAGGACAGAGTGCAATGGAAGCCGGCAACCCATATGAGAATCCTCTACGGAATACTGGGTAGGTAAGAAGCGCACAAGTTAGGACAGTCGAAATCCCATGACTTCTGTCGTCTTCCAAGGAACCAAGCCTGAAAGATCGCAGCCGCTAGGGTAAATTTCATCAACTCCCTAACCCCAACACCTTTGGATAAGTCAGTTAATTCAATAATCCCCTGATATATCTCTAACGATTTTGAGCTGAACGACCTGGTGTAATCATAATCATTTCAACCGACAGAGACCTACTAAACGCTACTTAGGGTAGTTGTATCTCCACATCAAATATTATAATCTTATGTAGGTACTGCTTTTAAAGCGTCAATAGAAAGGTTTCTACGCAAACCAGAACGTTTACCGGGAGCGCGATTATGATTTTCACGTACAATATACACTTTTAAAAATGTAGTAGTGTTGAAGTTGAACAGAAAAGGATCTGGGAGTCTGGAGTGAGAACTTTAACTTATAAGCCAGTCAGCGATGTACACCTGGCTAGCTAACTGACTGATGAGGGCTAATATGCCTCTCTTTTCTTTGTCTGCTGCAATTCATCATTTCATACACACTTCTATGCGACTGCCAGAGTCAGTTCTAGATTGACCATTCCAGTCTAGTTTTAACTCCAAGGCACAACATGACGAGCATATTCCCTAACCAGGCCGATGAGCAGCTCTTTATTTATCATATGGCACACGGCAGATGTGTAGTGGGTCATTGCCTGCCCGATGCCCGGCCTTACTGTCGTGACCTCAATCCGTCTAGACCTCTAGGTCGTGGCGGCCGCCAGACTTAGTTGCGCGCGTGACGTGGACCACCCACTTCAATGCCCACCCACATGCTGTCCAACCAATCAGAGGCCGAACTAGCCAAGGAACGCTCTCTCTGTCTACTGGCCCGACTGTTCTCAAACTGGCACCTGGGACCCGGTCAATCTCCTTGGCGGTCGTGTTCTCCTAAGTCAGACTTCTTCCATCTATTCTCCGTTCCTTTGTATACACAATATACTCTTCCAACTACTGTGGCCTTAAACGACTTCTTGTCAACTAAGTAACAATGGTCTGAAGATCGCAGTTACCTGGGTTTAACTCACTAACCCCCCCTGCGATATATGCACCTGCTGAGACGATAGTGAACAAACCAGTCACATTATTTGTACAAGTGTGGGTGATGTACGCTGTAGTTTCCGTCCTGAAAATGAGAGAGAACGTTTGCGTCGCACATTTGCAGGTGTTTTTAGACAGCTCATAGATCAACAGACGAATTTTTCCCTCGGAGCGTTGCATTGTGCACCCTGAGTTGGACTCTTATAGTACTTCCGTAATAATCAGTGATTTCTGTATGGGTCAGTTGTAGACAATAAATCCTAATCGGTAGGCCTTCCTAACACCTAGCATGTGGCTTTACGCTCGCATGGGTGATAATGAATGATGAATATACAAACGGATCATTTCTTCACCTCATTGTGCAACTTCTTCAATGTTCTACTAAATTCGTTTACAATTTTTTTGAGAAAACAGTTGTAAACTAAGCAAGCACTGACCAAGTACGGTTTTATTACCACGCATACTTCAGGTGGATCTAAATTATAGGGTGATGGGTTTTCACTCTGTTACGCAAAGTTTTGTGGTATTTTGGATGCCCCCATGCGTAACATTGAATTCTTTTTAAGATTTCGTGAATTTTTAAAAAGCAATTCGATTAATCTTCACAAGATATATCGCACAATATAAAACCGGAACTTAAAGCCCTCAAATGATCAAAGGTGA
>JAYGXS010000002.1:20398897-20433958 GCA_036362985.1 Ligula intestinalis | reverse complement strand
GCTAAAGGAACTGAAAACTATACCACGCATGCGGTTGACCGCTACGAACTATAAATACCTTGTTATCCGTGCATGTATCACCCTATCTGCACATGTTTCAGACAGTTCTTCGATTACCCATGATTTAGGATTCCCGAGGGAATCCGAAACGTTAGGCAAATAAAACTCTTGTTCCAGTGATCGTATCTTCATCTTCTGAACTGTGATGCAATGTATGTTGATGAAACTGGCAAACGCCTGGGCGCAAGATTGTTCGAGCATCAACAGGCGATCGACCGCAAAGATAAGCTGTGTGTGGTCTATGACTACACACAGCCAAAGAAACATGTCTTCGCCTTTGACAAAGCAAGGGTTCTTGCCCGAGCCAATGACAAAATGGCTAGACTGCTGCTGGAAAGTTAGTCTTGGACTGATACACTCAACAGAGCCATGGACCTCCATCCCGCTTACCGGGTGTGGCACACAAGGCTCCAGTCAGTTCGAACAAGGCAAACAGGAAAGCTAAACCAACTCGAGTGTGGAATAGAACCAATTTTGGAGGTAAAAAGTGGGGAAGCCGGCCCGCAACCTCATCATCACCACGCCCATGAGGTTGAGATCAACTCAGGTGGGCAGGAACATTCGTCAGTCGACGATGAGCACTTCAGCCAGTACGCTGACTTACGACTTCCGAAAAGTGAACAGAGATCTCACGAGCTCACCAGCCATCAATATCACGGTCAATAAATATCAGTAAGGCAGGTCCAAGTTCGTGCGTCGAGCGCGGGTATAATAACACGCAGGCAGCAAGGCTGCAACAGTCTCGGTGAACAGGAACAACTACCCAGGTACTCTGACGATGGAACCGAGAGAGTGTTGGAAACGTCAGTCTCAAAATAAAACGGTCCATGTCCTCGTACCTTCTTCTTAATCTTCTTTGGGGGATGGTGAACACGATATGATATCTGGACCTCGATTGCATATAGATTGCATTATTGAGTAAAGCGTACGCAACTCACCTAACTTCTCTGGATCCACGCCAACAAACGCCGTGAATTTTGAGATGACGTTTGCGCTGGTTGACAGTGTGACAATTTGTTGCTGAACACGCGCTGCCTCCTCCAACTGTGTCCCGTCAAGCGATGCATGTGTGTCAGACAGCTCAAGAATCTGCATCTTTGCTGCCTGTCGGTGTAAGGGGAAGCTCAACTCACCAGATCCCTCTTGGCGCGACACCTCGGCCTCAGCAATATTAGCTGAGAAGGTGTGCGTTTGGCCCTTTACATTGAATTTTAACGTAACCGTGCCAGAAAGTTTTAGTTTCTTTGCTGTAAAGTCAAGAAATTATAGCAATTGGCTGCATTATGTCATTTAAAAAAGTAATTTGTACTGACATGGCTAATGGGTTGTGTGTTTAATAAAATATTCGGCGAAAGAAGCTTATGTAGGCCTACTCATATACCCCTGTTCCCGTCATTTTTCCTGCAAAAACGGTGCTTACAGAGCTTTCGGGGTGGGGAACTAGGATAGGCATAGAAGTTGACGTTGCTTTCCACGGCCGCTGGAAGTAAGATGTTTCGCATGTAAATTGAAGGTGTGTACGGCGCTTCGCGTCGCGAACTATACTAAGCTAAACCCAAAACGGTAAGTTGGACCTCAGGTAAGTTGAAGTGTATGACCTCCTAAACACCATTTCAATTTTCCCGGAATTTCAAGAAACCTGCAATTTGATAATCAGGTTTTTCCGCAATAAGTTAAAAGATAATACACATTAAGAAAATCTGCAGATATAAATCAGAAGATAACTTGGCGAACACACGTTTGTTTCTCGATAAATTCTCGTCAGGCATTTACACTTGTATGGTAATGAAATAAACATGTAAACGATGGTAGTTTGTGGACAGATGAAATTTTATTGGTATCACGGTCGGTGGGGAGGGAGGATGGGGAAGTTGAGGTCAGAATGTCAATCTCCAGACGACCCTGCGTCCAAAACGGGCCTCGGAAACCGGCCCCCACAAGTCCCGAATCCAACCACGCATACCTTATCAGTGGCCTTGGATGCCAAGCTTGGCATCCCCACCGACCGTGACACCAATAACATTTCATCTGTCCACCAACCACCGTAGTTTACATGTTTATTTCATTACCATATAAATGTAAAGGCCTGACGAGAATTTATCGAGAAACAAACGTGCGTTCGCCAATTTATCTTGTGACATTTTCAGTGGGAATTTCCGCAAAGATATAAATCAATAAAACTTATAAATACAGTAAAACGAAAATGCATTTAGCGTTTATCAAAATATATTTCATTGCTTGTCCTAATTCTCCACACTCATAACCCTATAACCACTGTTTTCCTAGGAGAACACGCAGGGAGTAGGGATTAATGTGTGGGCCTACATAAGCTACTGTTGCTAAGTATTCTCCAATATCAAACCCATTGGGAGTTCGGTTGTACAGTGAAGTTGGTAAGGAAAGATATGCATGAAGTGTCTGATAACAACAGGCATATTTCGATTGGGACCGGAAAAAAGGAATCTTCTAACTGAGGACAATGTAATTCGGAAGTAGAAAATGCGACGGCTTGTATAGGAACCCTATTTGTCTGGCATTTCGAAAAGTGTCTTCGAAACTTCATCAGAGACAACCGCAGAATAGGGGGAGACATGCACAGTACTATGGTTCGTATCGGCCACGCGGCCACATCCGCACTATAATAAGCAGCGTTCGTCATCGCCGCTGGGGACCGTTAGTGGCGCGGGGGTGGATGGGCCATCCGTTTCCGAATCAATGATGGACAGTATTTTGTCATGTGTTTTGAAGGTGGCCTTAGTAGATGCACTACATTTGTGGTTGTTGTCCTTTTAGTTGTTGCTGTTCCCGGCCCTTACCAAGTGACCGCTTCTCCTGTTCAGACAAATGTTTAGAACAGAATATGGAAACAGAAAGTGCGGGCTTGATCTGTGACTCAGAGTCGTCACCTTTTTGGGAGGATTTCGGCCTCCTTAAACTGTCTAGTGGACTGCAGCCTGTGCATGCATCCGCCCATGCTGTGTTTATCTCTGATAAAAAAGTTTAAGAAAGAATCCGTAGCAACAGGCAAATATGAGTCGACCCAATTGTGAAAAAACATGAGGCGTTTGGCGGGATTTGAACCCGCGCATCAGAGAAAGCCTTTGCCGGAGGCTAATTCTCTAACCGCTAGGCTAAAAAACGCCCCGCCTCTCGCCATGAATTTAATCACAACAACAGTCAGCTTGCTGCTCCGTATTGTTGGATTCCTTAAAGGCGGTAAAGTTGGGAGGGTAATATCGACCCAAGTGTGATTAAATTCATGGCGCGAGGCGGGGCGTTTGTAGCTTAGCGGTTAGAGCATTAGCCTCCGGCAAAGGTTTTCTCTGATGCGCGGGTTCAAATCCCGCCAAACGCCTCGAGTTTTTTCACAATTGGGTCGACTCAAATTGAGCAAATCTGCCAAACTTCCTAATTATTAAGTCAGCCTGGTAGTCATTCCTAAGCAATAATTTCTAGATTATTGCGTAGGAAATCCTTCTTGGGCAGTCAACTTGCTCCCGTATTGGTGGATTCCATATGAACGAAAAGTTGAGCGGGTAATATCGATCAAAGTGTGATTAAATTCATGGCGCGAGGTGGGGCGTATGTAGCTTATCAGTTAGAGAATTAGCCTCCGGCAAACGATTTCTCTGATGCGCGGGTTCAAATCCCGCCAAATGCCTCGAGTTTTTTCACAATTGGGTCGACTCAAACTAAGCAAATGTGTCAAACCTCCTCATTATTAACAAGCAAATAAACCCCATTTTCTAGCGATCACGTCACCTACTTTTGATCTGTTTCTTGGAACTCGCCTATTCTGTTCTATCAACAATCTAGTTGTTTTAAAGACTCATCTGAGCAATTGGCCAGTCTACGTTCGTCGAGCACCGTTTTGAGAGAAAGTATTAAAAGCCCACATCACGAACCCCTGTCTTTCAAGATCATACTAGATATCGCAAAACACTCTAGTTTGTCGGTCAAGTTGGACTCAATTGTGTTTGGAGCCTTCCTTTTGAGGGCTCAAAGGGGAACTTGAGAAGTCAGGTCCGATTGCGATCGGTGAGCGTTCCTCAACGAATGCCAACATTTTAAATATAATTGGCAAGATAACGAGCCTTAGATTAAAGCGCAAATCGCAGGATGGATGGACTACTTTTGATTGGGTATCACTGCCTGATGACAGCTAGTGGGCAATAAATGACAATTCCATTGTCCCACGTCTTTATCGACAATTTTCGGCTTCCTGACAATCGACCATTTACCAATGAGAGAACCACATTAGAAACTAAGATAGTCATAATTCGGATGTGTGGATAAAAAGTACGAAGAGACGGTATTAATCCAGTATGCTGGTTAAATATGCAAGACTCACGATTTTCAATCAATCCGACTACAGTTGCATAAGTGCCGGAATATATTTTCGGGAGTTGGTCAGGAATGGTCATCACTGGCATGGCAGTCCTCTCAGCACCTCCGGTAACTGACCACGTCAATTCGACTTCAGTAACAAACTGTTGCAGGGCCAGTTCCAGTATTTTTAACACGGCAGGCTGAAGACGTTTACTGTTAGGGTTGAGAACAGAGGTTACACAGTGAGTAATATGCCTGTGAAAATTTGCAACATCTACAAATGTGTGTACGCACCTGATGAACCATGTACGATATCACCACCTGTTGCAGAGCTTGGCAAATTACTGAGAAAATAAATTTACTCGCTTTATTCCCACAATCGAACCCATAATCGAAGATGGCAGCAGGAGAAGGTACCTCTTACACAGGTTGCTGCGATATTTACAGGACGCGGTAACTAGCTAACTGCATACCTGTGCGAATTAAGGGCTGCCGCCTTGTAGCGGATATTTGTCCACTTAGGCGCTAATTGCTCCATGACTGGCGTACGGGTCGTGATCTGCTGAAAAATGCTCACTCGTGATGGATTTTGACCTTAGAAATGATTAGTCATCTGGCTTAATGCCACTGTCTTTGGAAGACGTAGTTTTCGGTACGCTCCTCATAGTTAAATATTGCCAAAGGAATATTTATTTCTGTCAAAAAATTTAAAACCAACTTTCAACCCGTGTCATGAATAATATTACTGTGCATAAATGCGTTGCTGAATGCTATTAGGATAAAAAAACGCACATGCATTCGATAATGAGATACTTTGCATAAAGCTTCGCATTCTGGTTGCATGTTTTTAAGTTCTTCGGTCTTCTGTTTGCATTTTTAGCCTGTTCGTACGGTGACCTTTCTAATTTTAACTTTACAATTTTATTAAATGAATTTTTATTACGTGCATCATTCATCATCGCGTCTTATAATGAGCCATAATTTTTGTGTTAGTCATCTTCGTTTCATGCTTTCAATAATCTTGCCGATTTAAACCACATTAAGGTAGGCTTACATCCCAATTTCTGTTTACTGATAGCCAGAACTTCCGGACCCAGGTATTCGCTGCATGAGTTCAATGAGTAGCCCATTGATAGTCGAAAACAGTCCTTTAAAAAGCGTTGTGAGCAGTAAGCAGCTTTTAGTTTCCGCACAAAAGGTAAGTAACGCACATGGCTCCCTACTCAAATAACAGTGCAGGTCCCGAAGAAGAAGATGTGATCACTGGAACAAGGACTTTATTTTCCTGCGCGTGTCTCAGACCTGTTTACGATTACCTATGACTAAGGATTCCCGACGGAATCCGAAACGTCAGGAAAATAAAGTCCTTGTTCCAGTGATCGCATCTTCTTCTTCGGAACTGCTGCCTGGAACTCATATATTCTCCTCTATTGGCAACAGTGCATGTGTTACTGTGGCGGGAGCCCCCGTTCATTCCCGGCAGTACGTCACGCCCGCATGCTAGACGCCCACGCCCACGCATATGCCGTGAGCCAAGAAAGCCAGACCATAAAGATAGCAGGCGCATTGGACGTAGTCAAGATTATTCTGGAATGTCTGGGAGCAGGACATACGCTAAGAATATTCTGGAAAGACCGGAACCGTGTATATATGCCGGAGTGGTCAAGCTAAAGGGCTCCGAAGGCTTAGTAGACCCCGACGACACATAGCCCTTGTGTACTGGTGAATACAGCCATTGTCTATCGGAAGCGCTCTCTTGCCGTCTTCTGCTTATAAGTCGGGTTCGAAATACTGGGCTTTAATAACTGGCCACGCCAAACTTACTGGGCTGTAACAGCATGCCTTGCGCATCGTCAGTGGGATCAGAGCTATGTGTGGGGCATCATGCTCAGTGACGACTCAGTCTGCGCCCACATCCTGCAAATTTTCCTGCCTCCAGAGAGTGGAATATAGTACACCGCAGGCATGGCAAGTTTAGCATCACTTAAAACTAATCCACTTGTAGGGGTCTTGCTGGAGCACACAGTCTATATTGAATTCTCGCAGTTAGCAAAGTGTAAACAAGAACCCGAGTCTAAGTAGTTGAAAAGAAGAAAAAGGCTCGATCACTGGGACAATACGTTTATTCGCCTGACGTTTCGACCTCCGTCGCGGATTCATCCTCAGGAACATGAGTAGGAAACAGTAGCAGAAACGGGGGTCGAAACGTCAGGCGAATGAACGTATTGTCCCTGCGATCGAGTCTTCTTCTTCTTCGTCTTAATTGCTTCCTGGGACTTGCATGTTCGCTTGTATTGGCAGCCCAAGTAGTCCTAAGCAAAACCTCCTATTCGATAAATGTGAGATTTTTCTGGAGGTGAGGCCCTTAGATATGCTACCGGAATTCGCAGGAAGATTTGCAATACGTGGACAAAATTCTGACCTCATAAAGAGTAACTAGATACATAGTCTTCCAGTGGGTGCTCAATTTAATTTCAAGTATAGCACTACCAGGGTCATTGCACGAAAACTGTCTCGTGGTGCACGTATTAGGCATGGGTTTAAATATCAGAAATGGGAACTTACTTATTCCGCACGAATGTAGACTTTACACCACCGACTCGCGCCACGCCGTTTACGAACGATGTGCTAGCACCTTCTCCAATACCGATTGTAAAATGCAGCGTCGTCTTTGAATTTCTTTGCACAAGTGAAAAGACCTGCAAAAAACGAGCAATTAAAGATTCGTTCCTGAAGGAGCATTGAATTGCATGAAGAATAATCCGATAGCATAAGTGCATATACTGACGTTTCGACTATCGATTTTGACTATGTCCACACTTTTTGCTGCGAAAGATGCTGCAGGGACGATGACCTCTGGTGGAGTATGGTAGATGTAGACTTGTAGGGCATCTATCTCATTCGCTCCCTCTCCTACTGGTTCGGCTTGTCAATAGTAAGGCAAGGAGAGATGGTAGAGAGCACAGGCCCAAGCTCTGCGGGCAAGAAAAACCAATAACAGCGAGTAGTTCGAATCCCACCTGCGTGGTAGTTCCATGAAGGCTAATTTAAGAAGGAACTGTTGTAGCCTTACTCTTAGTCCACCTCTCAGTAACTTCACACAACCCAACACATGCTGAGCTGACCGTGCGTGTATCTGGTAATACGAATGGCCATTTGAAGACTCTAACTCGGCTTGACTGAGTCACCACGAAATGGGAACCACAGACCAGTCTTAAAACGGCCACTTCCTTGTTTGTACTCCAAAGGTGATTCATCGAATAATTATTACCCATCTCAAGCGTTGGGGGTTGAACTCCATGAACTGAAGCGTATGCTTGAAGTCTTAAAAATGCAAACTCTATGCCCATTATGACTTCCTCTAGGAAAATTTGATAGTTAATTTAAGAATCTACCGAACTTTTAAGATATCAGAGAGCCTACCGTTCTGGATAAATCTTAGTTAAAAGGTAGATTTTTTACTATGAACGTCACAGACTGTTGAACTTTCATATCTGTATGTGCTCGCACAATCTTATAATCAATACTCGATCCCTCAGTAGATTTCAGACAGCCTGACGCATTCCTTATAGAAAAAGCATATGAACAACATGTGGGTATAGTGCAGTTCAGAAGGGTGAAGAAATTGATTATCCTATAAAACTCCGCAGCTCAGGCGGACGAAGCGATGTATGATTACGGACCCTGTCAGGCCTCATGCGAAATTTGTGCCCTATCTCAATTCTAAATAATAAAAAATTAAGACTGTGCTTTAGAGATAGAGGAAACAGGACAGGATTACCTCTGGTTGGTTTGCTACATCACCGTCTGTAAGCAAGATGATTTTCCTGTACCATCCATATCCCGTAATCTGCTTCGCATAAATGCTTTCTAGAGCTCTTAAAACTTCTGTGCCACCCATGTTTGCGGTCAGGTTTTTTTGATATTTCAGAGCCATTTCCATGGACTCCTCAGTGTAGTCGCTTGGTCTAAAAACATAAACAGCTGAAAACATTGCTGGAAAATGAGACCTATATAATGCGTCTTTCGTAGAAGTATGTATAAGCGCGTATTTATAAAGTTGCCATGTTTACGGCTGAAAGTCACACGTTTTGGTGCTTTTATTGAAGACAGTATGGAAGTGTCCAAAATGAAAGCTCAGGGGGCTGAAAGTATTTTGAAGACTTACTCATCGAACAGTGCGGAAAAGGTGCCTCCGAAACCAACAATTTGAAAACGACAATCCGTGGGCAACGACTTAAGCAAGAGCAGAAGGCACTCTTTCGCCTGTAAAATTTTGCTCCCCGCCATGCTTCCTTCAAAGGCATAAAACAAAGGTGCAATTTAATTTGAGAAAATTTGCCTGAGAACGGCTATTAACTAACTACGCTTTTTGACGGGACATGCGTAATCTGATTTGCCGTGGATTCCCCGTCAGAGATCTCACAGAGCTTTACGGTATATAAAAAGGCAATGAACGAAACAGAATTTTTACCTTTTGTTGGCATTGTTAAATGGCAGGATAATCCCTGATAGTGATAGTCATAGTGCTAACAAGCGCACCAATACATACAGTGTTTATTTTTGCTAGTTCGCGCGTAAAGAGCTTGATCTGGAATGAATTCATAGATGGTCTTCAGATTAAATCATGTGAAAGCCTATATTTATATTCGCCAAAAAAATTTCAGTGTGGTCTTATGATGGTGTATGTAGAATTTATTATATTAGTATATTATTACACTTTGCTATTATATAGTTGTGTTTACTGAAATGCTAAAGTTTATGGCCTGGTTATCCTGACTAGTTTGGAAAATAATCTAGACTACCAACTTTCGGTCACGTTTCCCTGCGATTAATTACTGAAGGAAAGCATTTAATATATATTCAGTTCTGCATTAGGCTATTTCATGCAGAGGAAGTAAAAGTGTCGCAAACATCCACTTTTATTGTTGGTCGGCAGGATTTACTCATGCTCTGCTATTTGAAATAATGATGAAATTATAGACGCGGATTTTACTGTCTTTATTATGCCACAGGTTTAAAAAAATACATGATCAATAAGGAAAAAAATTGAATAAAATGTATATATTCGCGGCACAGGTTATCGTTTGCCGAAAATAGTGCCTTTGTCGAATCCTTTTCTGATGACATTTGCAATAGCTTTCTGAAGAACTTAAATGAGCGAAGCCAACCTCCACTCACCGCTAAGAACATTCCAACGAGACAATCTGTGAAGAAGCATCTGATGCATATGGTCTGCTAGATCAATGGAAATGGAGGCTTTAAGGAGTACTTACCATTAAAAAGACCTTTTGGGAGGTTTTGTCTGATGCAAATTAATCTTGTCTTTACGCACTACTGACATACAAGATTAGGACGATGAAATTTTGAGAAAACTGTCAGACTTCCTGTTGGGGAAAGGCTAAGTGGTCAAGACAATGTGAAAAGCCTTGCTCAAATAAAATGACTCGGTAAATATTAGTAGTCACTTCTTTGGGGATTGTAAGGGTTGGGCAGCAGCTAGCCAACACAAAGCATGCTTCTGCATGTTTAAATCTGCATAGACGAAACAATGGTTTGCTTACCGGAACGGTCAATGAGAAAAATGACCTCATTGCGTGTGTCACTGCCGTCCTTAAACATCGGCAAAAAGTTCACAGTCAGACAGTCGAGGGCGAGAATTCCGCTGTCAACCCTTGAATCACCTTCCTCGTATAAAACCATTAATTTGGTCGGATCGCCAAACACGATCTCCATTTCAAGATCGTGGTCAAATTTGAAGTCACTTTGTAATGTCACCTGAAAATATAATTTGCCGTCGATTCGAGGTCTCTTGGTCTTAAATCATAAATTGTTTACATAATTGACCCAAGCCAAATCCTGGTAAATGTGTTAAGGTCACATCCGAAAAATAACTTCAATTATTATCAATATAAAGACACATATTCCCATTCTCTTCCCTTTAAATCACAGGACTTTCACAAAAAATAGTAGAGTCATATAAATATTGTTGGACTTCAAAGGCATTATAATTACCATTGCCATCTTTTTGTCTTTTCTCTGATACTCCAATTCAAAGACGTCCTTCACAGAAGTCACCGCACTTATTGCACATTGAGAACTCAGATTTGCTGAGAAAGAAAATTTGTAGGATGCATTCACCCTGCACACTTGGTTTGCATTTGATGGGCCAAACTGTCGTTCGCATTTAGAGGCTAGGACAAATGAAAACAAGAGCGACTCAGCGAAGACTAATTTACAAAGCCAAATCCACGAACCTAAATGTAAATTTCCACAGGGGATTTGCACCTCCGTGCGGTGTACTTGACTGACACGGACAACTCTTAGGCCATCCCATTTTTTGGTCAAATTTCGTTAGAATAATTGAAAAAGTCTACAGCGAATTATGGTTATTTTGTAACCAACACTCGAAAGGATTTAGTTGGATGAAGCTAACAACAAACAACGTAGCCTGCGGAAAGGCAGAACTCTTACATGGTGGCATATAGCGTGGATTGAGGACAGAAGGTAACGTGAAAATGGCCATGGCGTGGTCACCAGAGTCGTCTGTAACGTTCTGCGCTCGAAGTCGGCAGAAGTAGTGTATTCTTATAACTGCCGTCTCCGTCGGAGGAATATTTCCGACTTTAATCCCAAGGGTGTCACCCATGAGTTCGTCTTCTTCCATGTAGAAAGCACTATGACCGGTATCCACAGCCTCCTGGTACGTGTTCATAGCCTACAGCAAAACAGTATTACTGGTTTCAGCAGGTTTTCAGCAAAATTCGTCTGATAAAAGTTAAGTAGGCCGCCCAACTTAGATACTCCTAGCCCGCAGACTTGTGCTACTTTTATTTTGCTCATTTTATTTTACATTTACTTTAGTTTTGTATTTAGTTAGATACCACCAAATTCATATAAATATTCAGTAGATTCCTATCTCATGAAACGTCACCCGGAATCCTGCAGTGCGTTTTCGATTCCAACATATTAATAACGCATGGTTTTAAAAATGACGATCCTACAGCCAAATCTCAACACATTTTGGTCACATCAGGATGCCGGCTTGTTAACGAGATTCCTTCTCACCGCTAAGTAAAAGTAGGTACTGTAAAATGTAACTACTTAAGTAGTATGCCTTTTGTCATCGATTTTGACTGCCTTTATAGATTCAAATATATTTTTGTAAGACATGCAGGAAGAAATTATTTCTTGTATTTGTTTGGCAGCCAATTATGCCTTCTTTGAAGTGTATACTTTAAGAAAGTGCATCTTTCGGTTTGAAAAATATTTTTAATTATGAGCTTTTTTACAATTTTCAGGTGTTCATTCATAGAACATCGTACCCGCAAATTTGTTAATTCTGCCTTTACTGTATAAAGCATGCTTCATATCTCTTGTAACATTTAATGAGAACTATGTGACCTCTTAATTAAGCCGGAGGCGAAAACGTATTTTTTCTTAAACAGGGTGTACACGGCGCGCAGTTTTTAAACCTTGAATTCCAGTGTAGCAGTCACTAGGTTTCACAATAAGTCGGAAATTAAGAGACTTTTTAAAACCAAAAGATACTTCTTCTTGAAGTATAATATTTAAGGCAGGCGCAATTCGCTACCAAACAACTACAAGAAATAATATTTTCCGGCATGTTTTCCATATAATTTATTTGAATTTATGAAGACAGTCAATGTCCATGATGAAAATTCATACTGCTTAAGAAGCCACTTTTTGCAGTTCATACGTTTATTAACTGTCAAGAAGAAGCTGGTTGAAAAGTCGGCATCCTAATCTGACCAAAAAAATATGGGATTAGGCTGTACGATTGACATTTTTAATATCATACGTAATTAATATGTTTGAATCAAAAACACATTTCAGAATTCCGGGAGACGTTTCTTATAATAGTGGATCTACTGTACGTAAGTAAGTGTTGTATGCTGTAGTAAACTTAACTAACTAAAATAAAAACTATACTTAAATAAAGCTTATAAGTAAAAAATAAAGTAAACTAATACCGCCGGTCCTGCAAGATAGTATCCCGGTGCAAAGGTTATGTGACGTGCATGATCAATCCAACTTTTACTAATTCTTAGTACTTCTTCCATTGGTAGGCGCAGACGGGTTAGTCCACCGATTGGGGCCAGTGAATCAGCCGATCAACACCTTCTGTTCCGAGACCAATGGGTTAGAGTTTATTCCTATCGGGGGCTGTGGTAGGGGGCAGATGGGAGTGGTGGGGGAAGACGTTCGGCAAATATTTCATGCCTCTGGGTCGTCGTTATAAAGCGAAGCGGTAGGATTTGTGACTTTGTCTTCGGCCAGGGGCCCAAACGTGTTTATAAGGTGAATACGGTAAACCCAGGGTTAAACTTCACCTCCCCTGTCTTGACGTCCTGCTTAAAAGAAAATATCATGGACCAATTTGTAGTAGTAGAACCGACAGGGCACAAATGTCGGCCCTTTTGTCCCACTAAGTCAGACACGAAGCCTAGCCTGAGTACACCAACCGCGCTAGAAGAGTATATATTCCGGCTACGCTGGAGAACGTACTCGCTCTTTGAATCAGCGGCTTTTCGGATAAATTAATCTGTAAATTAGACATCAAAACCTCCCCTCCAAAAATTGAACGAGCCAGCAGCTGAGAAGGAGTTATTTATCCTCCTCTTTCTCTATCGAGGGGTTCAGGCGAGCGAACATCGACATCCTTGCATAAAGGCTCTCTTTACGCGAACCTACCCAGTGGCTAAGATAACCCACGTGTTCTGAAACAATTCCATTCTTCGCCTTCACAGCAACTAGAAGCTATGCTTTCAGACCTTCCCAATGCGCATTTACACCTGTGTGACCAATGATGGTTTTCTGACAAATATTCGCCTCACTTATATGACCTTCCCTTTATCATGTTTCACCCATTACGGATTTCAGTAATTGATGCAAAAAGCTTACCTCAACCCGTTTTCGACACGTTGCAACAAGAATCTTTTTACCAATCTCTGCTTCAAAATGGTAAATAGCGGAGTCCGCGTCCATCGGAAAGACGAAGAGTGTCTCGACCAAATCCTTGGATTCATTTTTGTAGACGAGACTGCAGGTAACATTAGCAACCAGGTTGCGCACATCAGCGTGAACATATATCTCTTTTAGAGGGACAGCCTTCAAGGCAATGCCATCCTTGTCGTACAATCCAGCGTTGCAACAATTTGGACGATCCATATGTCACACACGTTTTGTTTGAGCACTAATTGGGTCAAACTCTACGCAAAACTGTTATATGCATGCCTGCGTCAAAAATGACTAAGGCTCTGAAGTGGCTTTGGCAGTTTGCAGCTGCCTCTGACAAGCCAATCACGTCCTCGCCAACCGCCGTGATCATCCATCCACGTAAGAGTTCATAAACTGCACACGCGCTTACATTGAATGTACGTGGGGCGTATGAATCGGACATGTCTGCTGGTCTGAACGCAGCGAAGCTGGGCTGAATGATTATGCAAATTTAGCACTTTAACAATTTTCTTTCTGCGTGTTGCGATAAGGTCACATTGAAGGCTTGCAAGTGCTTATTTTGTGCTCGTGCCTTCTATTGGCATTAACCAAGCGTCAGTTAATTGTAAGTATTTTCCTTGGCAGATTTAATTATCTGCATTTCAATTGATGTAGGAGATACTGATCGGGATCACGCAGTTCTATGCGTATTCCGCTATGAAATAAAAATAATTATTTAAATTTCCTAAACTATTCTCCAAAATATAATAAAAAACTCATTTGCCATCAAGACACGCCCTGATGTCGTCAGGGCCTCAAACATTTATTTACTGGAAATAACATAAACCTACATTTCCACTGCTTGTTGACAACAACGAAGGTTTGGGCCCCAGCGTTGATTTCAAATCATCGTCACGTCTGACAAATTGCTGCCTCAGAAGTACTACCAGTATTACTAAGACTCGTCGATTGTCAGTTGCGGTAGGAATAATAGTGACCATATCAGTCTCGGCCTCCTTGGTGCCCAACCTACGCATGGTTGACTGATGATGGGTAATAAGTCCGAAATGTTTACTATTGCGTACCAATCCCTTTTGGTGATGTATTATCCTTAAGCGCATTAATAAGTGCTTATGCAGTAAAGATTTAAGGTGATTTTGTGAAGGGGAGGATTCAAATTCTACGAGCATGCCCGGTATAATTTATCCGTCCGGCTCAGAACCACATGACACAAGCAACATACACTGGGCAAACTCACTCAGTGGCAAAACAGTATGAGCGTTTGTGGTAAGAGTACTTGTCTGACTCTGCAGAATACAGTCTAACACTATATATACGGTTAACGTAATAGAGACGACAAACAATGTATGGTGTGTAAGATATTAAGAAAAGCTTACAACCGTAATAGTCAGAAACACAAGGATAAAATTGTACCGGTGTTGTTAGTTCATTCAAAGTCCAGGGATAATCAAGGAACAAGGAGACGAGAATGTTTAAGGTCACAAATAGTCGAGGACCACCACAGTACCCCCCGCCTACACCGAAGGCGGCGTAAAGAAACGATGCCGAAGGAAAATATAAACGTCTAAAAATGGTGAGATACAAGCCGGTCAGGAAAGTGAACGTGGCGTCCACTGCGGGTAATGTATGCAGGAGGCGCTGGGCAAAAGTGGCTTGTAACTAGAATGCTGGAGGGGATGGAGGGAGGAGTAACTATCGCTGGCAGTGGAGATGTGGGAAGAGGGAACACACGGGATGGAGGAATTGAGGGTTGGGGAGCAAGGGAAGTAGAAGCAGAGGGCTCGTCCGGCGGAATGTCCGGTACAGCGGCTTTGAGGCGGTCCACGCTCACGACCTCCTCTCGTGTTCCGCGAAGGATGCGGAAGGTCTTATCCCCGCGAGAGATAACCCGGAACGGGCCGTCATAGGGAGTTTCCAGTGGTCTGCGAATCCGATCACATCTTAAAAAGACGTGAGAGCATGTCGCCAAGTCTTTTTCGAGGTAAGACTGGGAGACAGCAGGCCTTGGTGGAACCGGGGATAGCGTCCGCAGAAACTGCCGGAGGCGATGCAGGAGGTTCGCATGATCCTCGACCGCACCTGGAAGGGATGCGAAATCATCTCGCCGGGAAGTCGAACAGGGGCGCCGAACACCAGTTCAGCGGCGGAACAGTCAAGGTCCGGCTTGAGGGCGGAGCGGATGCCTAACAGGACCAGTGGAAGATGGTCTGTCCAGTTTTCCGGATCGACTGCAGCGCGGAGGGAGGCTTTCAAGGTCCGATGGAAGCGTTCCACCATTCCGTTGGCAGCCGGATGATAGGCTGTCGTGCGAGTTCGCAAACAGCCTAAAAAGGAGAGAAGAGTCTGGAATAGAAACGACTCAAATTGGGCACCTTGATCAGTCGTGATGGTAGAGGGAGCACCAAAAATGGCAACCCAACGACTAAGGAAGGCCCTGACTACTGTTGGAGCTGACATATCGGGAATTGGGATCGCTTCGGGCCACCGAGTGTATCGATCCACACAAGTCAGGAGGTAGGAGCAGCCATTGGATAGAGGCAGGGGACCTACAAGGTCGAGATGAAAATGGCGGAACCTCGCATCGGGGCTGGGGAAGATTCCGATGGGTGCCTTATTGTGCCGGTGGACTTTACTTCGTTGACAAGCAAGACAAGCTCGAGCCCAAGTCTTCAAATCCTTATGCATCTTCGGCCACACAAAGCGGCGGGAAACCAGCTTGTCGGTGGCTCGACTCCCAGGGTGAGAAAGGTCGTGCAGGAAGGAGAAAACATTGCGTCGAAGGGACGGCGGCACAAAGGGGCGATGAGAGGAGGTAAAAAAGTCACAAAGAATGGTGCCGTTGCCAGTCGTCAGCGGCAACTCCTGGAGTTGGAGTCCGGAAACATCTTCGTCACAGGGTGAGCCAACACGGCGTTGTTCGGCAGCCATCTCAGCGAGGTCGATCCCAGGGGTAAGTTGCAAATGAGCAATAGAGGGCCTGGACAATGCGTCAGCCACCTCATTGCGTGACCCACCGATGTGGCGGATATCTGAGGTGAACTGAGAAATATAGTCCAATTGGCGAATCTCCCGGGGATTCAACTTGTCTGACTGCGACTTCAGGGCAAAAGATAATGGCTTGTGGTCAGAGAAAACTGTGAATTCTCTGCCCTCGAGCGCGTGCCGGAAGTGTTTCACGGCGAGGTAGACGGCAAGAAGCTCCCGTCCGAATGTGCTGTAACGCGATTCGGCAGGTTTTAACTTCCTAGAGAAGAAAGCTAAAGGCTGAGCCTGACCTGAAAGATGCTGCTGGAGAACCGCGCCGACTGCAACATTTGAAGCATCAACCATGAGTGAAATGGGAGCATCGGGAACTGGGTGCATCAAGAGGACGGCGTCGGCTAGGGCAACCTTTGTCTTGTCGAAAGCTGCGAGGGCATCTGCAGATAGCTCGAACGAACCTTTGGGACCCGAAAGGAGGTTCGTGAGTGGCAAAATAGTGTCAGCACAGTTCGGAAGAAACCGGCGGTAAAAATTCACCATGCCCAAAAATCGCTGCAGCTGACGCTTTGAAGAAGGAAGTGGAAAATCTCGAATAGCCGCAACCTTAGAAGGGAGAGGATGGATGCCGTTGGTATCAACGAGGTGTCCAAGAAACTCGAGAGAGGGAACGCCAAAGACACACTTGGACGGGTTAAGGACAACGCCAAATTGTTGAAGGCGGTCAAACACCGTTGCAAGATGCTCCATGTGGTCTTCGGTGGTAGAGCTGGCAACCAAAAGATCATCAATATAGGCATAAACGAAGGGAAGGCCACGTAGTACCCTATCAACAAACCTCTGGAAGGTTTGGGAGGCATTGCGAAGTCCAAACGGCATTCGCAAGAACTCAAAGAGGCCAAAAGGGGTAGTGACGCCCGTCTTGGAGACATCTTCTTTGGCTATCGGAATTTGATGAAATGCGCGGACCAGGTCAATCTTTGAGAACATACTTTTGCCGTATAGTGCACCGGCAAAGTCCTGAAGATTCGGGACTGGATAGCGATCTGGGATCGTAACGTTGTTCAAGGCCCGGTAGTCACCACAGGGACGCCAGTCACCAGAATCAGCCTTAGGTACCATGTGAAGGGGTGAAGCCCATGGACTGTCAGATTGGCGGACAATGCCCATCTGAAGCATGTGCTCGAACTCGGCCTTAGCAGCAGTAAGTCGTCCAGGCGCGAGACGACGAGGGCGAGAGAAAACAGGAGGACCTGTGGTTCGGATATGATGAACAACATCATGCGTCGGTGTAGAAGAACTAAAGGTTGGACAGATTAAACCAGGATATCTCGCAAGAAGTTGGCGAAATGGACAGCCAGGATCAGGGTCCAAGACGGCGAGTTTGCGGGACTCTTCAGATGAAGGAATACCTGGAGAGGTCAACTTCGTAGTCTCGTCAAGTATACGGGAACGACGGCAGTCGACAATAAGACCAAAAGCCCCGAGAAAATCTGCACCAAGGATAGCGGTAGGAACATCTGCAACCACAAATATCCAAGGAAAGAGACGCCTAAGACCAATGTCAAGGGAAAGTGAACGGAGTCCAAAAGTAGTAATGGGGGAAGAGTTAACAGCCTGGAGCACAAAACCAGGATTAGGGCAACGACTGTCGGCAGGCGAAGGCGGGATAACGGATAGTTGAGCGCCTGTGTCAATTAAGAAACGTCTGCTACTTTTGCTGTCGCAAACGTAAAAGGTACGACCCGAAGTGTTGCCAGAGAGCTCGGTCGCGTTTACTCTCCGACCGAGGAGTTTTCCGAAGAAGACTTAAAAGAGCAAGGTGGGATACAGTCCCTTGCTCTAGTGCCCCAATTGGCATGATACCAACAAAGGTTATCCGTTTTCGAGCGGTATCGAGAGCTATGGCGGTCACGGCTGGTCGAACGAGTCCGGTCGCGGCTGCTGGAACGCCGAGATTGACGAGGAGAGTTGCGCAGTTGCATCGTGGCGATAGTCGCTACTAGTTGAGCTACCTGTGCTTTGAGGTCAGATAAATCCGAGCTAGGGGCAGCCACAGGCTGTGATACTTGAGCAATAGAAACGGAAGAGAAACGTTCAACCTCCATCATCTTATCAGCCATCGTTGCGAGTTTCATAACATCGCAATCGTCTGACCCAGCAGCCAGAATAGTTTGAATGGAGGAAGGCAGGCGCTCTAAAAACATTTCTTTGAAAAACTTTGCGTCAATTGTCATATCGCCCTGAAGAGAAAGCATCCGATTTAGAAATACGGACGGCTTACGATCGCCTAAAGCCTCTTCTTTTACCAAAGCATGGTAACGCTGCCGGTCAGAAACAGAGGTTAGCCGTCAAAGCTCAGACTTCAATTTCGTGTAGGGGTTTTCCAAAGGAGGATTACTCAAAAGTGTTTGAACCTGAGCTAAGATAGAAGGAGGAAGAGCCTCTATCAACTTGTAAAATTTGTCAAGTTCCTCTGTGATTTTAGCAGAGTGAAACGATGCTTCAATGCGAAAAAAATAAAGTTCAGGGGCTTGCTGCCAGAATTCCGGTAAAGACACTGTTGGTTTGGTCATAATGAGGGCAAAATAAAAATAGTCTGAGAGCCCAAAACGAAAATGTGTATCAGAAGGTTAACAATAAAATCGTGTAAAGTCGGAAAAAGTCACCAGTGTGGTAAGAGTACTTGTCTGACTCTGCAGAATACAGTCTAACACTATAAATACGGTTAACGTAATAGAGACGACAAACAATGTATGGTATGTAAGATATTAAGAAAAGCTTACAACCGTTATAGTCAGAAACACGAGGATAAAATTGTACCGGTGTTGTTAGTTCATTCAAAGTCCAGGGATAATCAAGGAACAAGGAGACGAGAATGTTTAAGGTCACAAATAGTCGAGGACCACCACACGTTCATGGACCTCTGGCTTCTGGCGTTTCAAATGTGGCAAAATCAACGCGCAAATCAATATCCCGACCCTGCAGGAGGTGTCCAGTAAACAACATCAAAAACTTTCTCACGGGGGCACTTCTATTGTCGTCTCACACACACACACTTGCGAGCTTTTGGCTAGAAGCGTGTGTAGGAGGATGCGTGAGTGGGTTCAAAAATGTCTGCCAAAATCTAAAAAGCTAACCACTACTGATACGGGTGGCTTATTTCTAAACTTTGGGGGAATTTACTCTTGATATTAAGGCAACTCTAAGTACAAAGCCAAATGTGGGTTTAGGAGAGGTCTTTCTTAACACATAGGGTTGCTTTGAAGTGAGTCCTGATCATCTATCCCTGTCACAATGGCATTAACTTTCTCACGGTGGATTCCATATGATCAATAGGTTTGGATGTACATCAGTCCAAATGTGATTTAATCCAAAGTTACGGCATACCTTTGTAGCCCAACGCTTACTGCGCAAAAGCCGAGCGTAGGAAGGTTCGTCCTGTATTCCGCTCACATAGCTCTATCCAACATTCTATGGTTACCTATGATTAAGGATTCTCGACACAAGAAGACGAGTCAATCGCTGGGACAATACTTCTGCTTGTCTGACTTTTGGAGATCCGTCGCGGATTCTCGACAACAGTAGCTTATGTAGCCCCACTTATTAATCCCGATAACCTGCATGTTTTCCTACGAAATCGGTGGTTTTGGAGGGAAATAAGGACACGCTGTGGAATATACTTCAATAAATGCTAAATGCATTTTTATTTTACTATATTTAGAAGTGTTTTTGATTTATATCTGCAGATTTTCCTCATCTGTATTATCATTTCAATTATTGCGGAAAACGCGATTATTTAATTGCAAGTTTCTTGAATTTCCAGAAAAATTAAAATGGTGGTTAGGAAGTAGTCTACTTTAACTTACTTGTGTTCCAACTTACCGTTCAGGAGTTAGATTAGTATGGTCCGCGGCGCGAAGTTTCTTGGTTCGCGCATACAACATATAGAGTAAATTATTCGAAACGCTTCTTGCGGTGACGGAGGTCTTTGAGCCTCTTAAAAAACCTCCACACTTTTGAAACAAAGACTGGAAGCAATAGAGATATTCCTTGTGTACGCATAAGTTCATCAGAATGCGGAGCAGATTGGATTTCGTATTGCAATTCAATATCTTTGTCTTCGAGTTCACAGCAGTGCATATCAACACATTTATCCTGCACCTAAATGCAACAGCTTTTGAGATCAATTGGTTGCTTTTTGCTGAAGTTCAGTACTTGCGACACGTGTTTTTGGTTTACTAAGTACCTAAGCTTTTAGAGATGCGAAAATGTACATGGAGAAACGAAAAGCAGGATTGAGCAAGCAAGTGTTTGCCTTCAATAAATTATTTTCAGGCATTTACAACTGCTGCCAATGGGAAGGCTTACGTACAACCAACACTCTACCCAACTGAACTAGGAGGATCTCACAGGAAGCCGCGCGATTAATTGCATCTGTAGTCTACTGCAACACACGGAATCCACCAATTTTTGTACAGTAAGCTGACTGTTCTCCTTTAATGCACTAAACTACTGCAAAAATGTACTGGCGTGAAGCTCTAAAAAAGTGTAGTTATCAGTTTATGTCTTTTTGCGAGCGATGCCATGTCGGATAATGCCGGCAGACCTTTCTTCGTCCAGAAAAGTAGGCTTTCTGGAATGTTCATAATACAGCTTTTAGGTCATGGTTGAGAGCATTGAAGAAGGCTATTTGGTTGTTATTCCTCTCCTTCATTCTTGGGATGCTTGTTAATTGTCAGTTCCTGAATCGTTTCCGTTACGACCGAGAGATCATCCATATTTCGCGGCCGAAATTGGTAACCTGATTGGCAAGCCTTTAACAAGTGCACGTTAATAAAGACTTGAAACAAAATTCTCAGAGTTGGAAGATTTACTCAAAAGTATATTCGGCCGAATCTCGGCAAAAAGAAGCAGTAATTAAATTCAACGATTGACAAGAAAACTGACTGTCCTTTCCTAAGCTCTAGATTCTGTAAGACGACACAGTATTTTCTGTGTGGGTCTTTTTACCCTGCAAATGCCACTTCTATTAAACTTAAGTTTCGTCTGTCTCCCGTCACCGTCCCTGCTCTTGAGCACATGGTGGATGCTGGTCGTCATTACACAAGTACACACACCAAAGGAGTGAACGCGCTTCACCACTTCACTTGCACACAGTTTGGTCGTAGTTCGACGGACGAACCATTTTGGCTCTAGATGGGATCTCAGCCGCCTGTATGCTTGCAGATACATGAGACTGAAACGATTCCAAATGACACCTCCAGACCCTGTTCGCTATTGAGAGTAGTAGTACACATCGGCCGTGAGATCCCCGTATCGGCTGTGCAGTCCGGTGTAACCTGCCTGTCTGTATCTTCTGATCTCCAATGCCCTGCGGAGAATACAAAGACCGCATGCTAGCAGGACACCCCGGGTGTCTTACTTAATCACCAGGTGAAGACGTGAAAGCTGGTAAGCTCATATTCGCATTGCCTCTGTTTATTGCTTAGTTCTCAGCTACTGACAGAATTATATTATAGTATATGCCAATGATAGTTGATTCTGGAGCAAATTTCTCTTCTATTCAACAACAGAAATCCCCTACAATCTCAGGATAGAGTAAGATAGCGCAATAAGTCAAAATGTTAGCCTGAAATCAGCAAAGGGCACCATGCCACACAAAGGCATGCTAACACTTGAGCCATTAATTAATAACAAGTTGTTAACCCATAAGATGATGCAGCCTGGTGGATAGAAGAAGAAAATGTAGATGCAATCACTGGAACAAGAATTTTAGGTGAGGTTGTCTCTAGCGGTCTTTTTTGGGTCCTTATGTATTATAGCTACCTACTTAAAATTTTGAGTAGGTTGAATTACCTGTACAGTTCTGGTTTTTTCTACGCGCCATCCATCGATCAAGCAGGGATTTTCTGATGGCATGGAAATGCAGAACGGTTCTCCGAAGACAAACATATTCCATAACTGCTAAAATCGGCAAACTAAGCAAAATTGGCCTTTGAACTACCCACGAGAACTACCGCTTACTTACAAATTTTAAGTAGGGTTATTTGCCTAAGCTCCCTGCCTTTTGTACTTTGGTAAGCTTTTTTCTAGTTGGTTCTGCTGATACCACTGAAAAAAAGGTATCTCAGTGATATCGCCCGAGGTTTGGGAACACCCCCCTCATGCAAGCGTTCGCCGTTGGTCGGGCGGGTGGTTAGCGATGATATTAAAGCTACCATCAGTGTCTTCTTCCAAGGTTTGAGTGCGCGACCCAACTTGCCCTCGTAACTTTTTTATTGGGCATTCGAATTGGGTTCTAATTTCTTCCCTGGCATGCCCTGACTGTCCTCTCCCTTAAAATTACTCGTTCGTATGCCTACGGGGCGTGCTTCACACTTTCCCCAGACGATCCCACGACACAATCCTACCAAATTTTATTTTCCTGACGTTTCGGACTCTGTCGAGAATCCGCGACGGATTATAGGTGCAAAGGCTACGACGGTTATGGCCTTAGCACCTACAATCTTCCAGACCCTGGTTCCTTAGGAGATTGGAGAGAAGACGGTGGAAAGGCGCGAGTAGATGGAACAGTGTATTGTTTACAGAAAAGTTATGGGAAAGTTGCCAGTCCATCCGGCATGGCTGTACGGCCGGAGGGCACATGAGCGGGCGGCCTCCAACCCGCCTCGCTCAGAGCCGATTTCCAAGTGAGGTCTTTGAGTAGTCGGGCCAGAAGACAGAGAGAGAGGGATAGCTTTCATTGGCTAGGTCGGCGTGGAGATTTTGGGCAGAAAGGCAACTTGCGTCGGGCACGCGTGCAAGCTCCCCATTCGTCGCCTGGTTTTTGAGCGTAGATGCGGGGACCGTGATTGGCTGATCGAGACGTCAAAAACTGCGTCGGTGAGTCGGCGTCAGTCAGGCACGAGCCGCTACAGGATCTCCAAAAGTCGGGTGAATAAAAGTATTGTCCCAGCGATCGACTCGTCTTCTTCTGTCGAGAATCCTTTGTCATAAGTGAGCATTGAATATTGGATAGAGCGGAATACAGGACGAGCCTTTTTACGCTCAGCGCCTCAAACATGTGTTTTCTCGATAAAGCATAAACCGAGATTGCCGACATTGAGTGGTTATGAGCTCCAGCCGCTTCTCCCTACAGCAGTTTTAGCAAAAGTACTAGGAGTACTTTCAATCAGCTACATTGTTAGTAAGCAAATTCGACATAGCGGTATTAACAGTACCAGCGTCGGTGTCATTTAGTCTGTTTTGACACTTGCCGAAGGCGAGTAAGATTAAGCAGTGCGGTACTACCAGCGCAAAATTTTTCTGTCATGTTCAACTAAGTGAGGAAGTGCTCTTGGCTTGTACTGAAGAAAGCAACCTACGCAAGATCCGATCATGTATACTCGACCCACGGTGAAAGTCCGTAGAACGGCTGGTACTGGCTACGCCTGCTACCACTTTCAACTACCATATCTAGCCATTCACTATCAGTGTGCCTTTGTGTATGTATATATGTGTGTGGTGGGTGCTCTCCCTATCTCCCTCTTTCACTCTCTTCTCTTTCCTATCCCTTTTTCTACTCTTCTACTTCGTCTTTCCCCTCCTTCTTCTTCTTCTTCCTCCTCCTCCTCCTCTTCTTCTTCTTCCCGTTCTTTTTCTTCCTCTTCTGCACGTCCACAATTGCAAAGTTTACCAGTTGCCTCTTGCTCTCCTTTCAGCCTCGCCCATGGACGCCAACCGACGACGGAGCATGGGTAGTGCCTTTCAATCGTTGACTGACTGGCTACCCCTCTCAGGAGGGTGTTGGCCCAGGCTTCATGCAGGGCTGCTCTCACCCTTCTGAGATCCAATGGTCTGTATGCACATGCAATGCCAGTCTTCAGCCAACCACGGTCCCTGCGGCCTGGAAGGCGCTGGCACTTTCTCTCACTTCTGATTCCCCGTTGGTGACTGCGCTCGCGCTCCCGCTGGGTTTCAGGCCCCACTGCGGGTGCCCGAAAAGCTAGGCGGTCACCATGCGGTAGGGGAGAGAGTGAGATCGACCTCGGCGCGTTTCTTCCCTCACTATAATAAATCTGAATGCGTCTGAATCTATCACGGTACGCTAAAAGCCGTGGCTTGGAGGGTCTGCCAACTGACGGGAAAACTCGGGCCCCCACGTAGCTGCTCCTTCTGTACGCGTGTGTCTGTATGTGCGTACGGGAGGAGAGGGAGGACTGAGAGTCAGGCTACAATGGCTCCCTCTTAATGTGGTCTTTATGGCGCTCCCACGCTGTCGGGAGCATACCTAGCGAGATGGCTGTGTAAAGTGTGCGCGTGCTGAGTGTTTATTGCGCCAGCCATCTACACCCTCCCTCATCCCCGGTCTTATTGACTTTGTCTTGACACCGGATACGGAGGTGGGAGTGGCGAGCGAGTGGGTAGATACTGCGCGAGTCTGCCTACACTCCTGTTTTCTCTCGTGCCAGTTCACTGCGTTGCTCCCGCTTGCTGTCGCTTTCGTGTTGCTTGCCCAGCTTGCCTCTGTGTATGCTGCGGCTTGCTTCAGCATTTGCTGCGGCTTGTTGGAGCACGTGGTGCCCATAGTCAAAATCGACGGGGGAACTGTCGTGTGGTGGGTGCTCGTAATTCATGAGTGACAATATATCTGCCATCGATTCGATTCTTTTTACACATACTAGCTCAGACTTTTGATCTCTGTTGAGTAAAAGAAACATAAAAATTGTCAAACATTTGCTACGTTCTTCTGACCTAAACATAGCAAGATATTAAAACAAGAAATCTAAATTTTTTCGTTAGTTTAATGGATAGCCTTACAGCTTTCCTTGTAGCAAAATATATTTTTATTAGTCGTGATATTTAAATTAAATAGCAGTAATATAGGCAGAATATTTAGACTAAGGAAAAGTTCCTCTGACAAAAGAAAATTGGTAAGTCTATCCATTCAACTAACGAAATATTTAAGTTTATTGTTTTACTTTCTGAATATTTTTGCATCTGAGGAACTTAGCAAATTTTATCGATTTTCAGAAAAAAATAAGTCCTTTTTATGACTCTTTGGGATACAATGTAACTCGGCCGGATAAAAGATGAAAGCTGGATCCCAATGGTTATAAACTAGTAGATACGATCAAAGGTAGAAGGTGTAAAGTACCATATAAATGCAGGAGATGGTAACGCTGCCACGATAGCTGCGTTTTGAAAAACATAGTGTATGTTATGCTTGTAAATTCTCCCAGTTTAAAGGTCAGCGCTGCATGCTTTGTATTTTAATATTTGCGGGGGTTGTCGAATTAATCAAACAGAAATTTCGAGGCCGCCAATAGGCACTGTTTGGCCTCAGTCGTCTGTATAAGCCCAGATGCACATAGCACGCAAGATATGAAGCATCGAGTGCGTGGCACTGATGGTTTTTGATACTGCCGACGACGGCTGTTTATGCGCCTGCATGATAGGCCGTTTGGATGCACTTTGGCGTGTGCTGTATGCAAGTCATAGCTAACCTCGTGCTGGAATACCCTGTCCACGGGCCTTATCATATTTCCACGTAACGTCACGCGATCTGAATCTAGGGCCTTTCACTTTATACATACGCTGGAGCTATAAGCGCTATAAGCGTTTCTACTGACTATATATAAGTAGACGTTATGTGTAATAATTTGATTTGCTCGACAGAAGAGCGTTTTGTCGTTCGGGAGGGCTAAGTCACTTACATTAACGCGTTCACAAAAAGAAATTCACAGTAAAATAACAAAATAACAATTTTTTCGGAACACTAATAAGCATGTGTTACTTCAAATAAAGGAGCTCCCTTTTCTCATTACATTAAAGCGTTTCCCAATATATGTATACAGATATTTGTCTCAGAGACGTTGCCATGGTACACTACTGGAGAGCGTGCTTGTAACGTAACACGCAGTATATTGAAATATAAATCGATTCTACACCGACTGAATCATTCGAGCCTTTCGGCACAGTGGGTAGATCAGAATAGCTGAATCGGTGATTGTATGAATCGCAGTAGCGTATCAAACCTAAATGTATGTTATGATCAGCTGGCTGTCCTTTTTACAAAACTCGGCTAACCACAATCACATGTGGAGGCCTATGGATATTAAGGTTGTTTTTTGAGAAGGTCCTCAAAGTACGCGAATTCGAGAACTAGGATTTGAATTATGCAGCAGCTCACAAACTCTAACAGTGTGTACAGCGATGTTGTAGTTTTTAAGTCTCAACTAAAATTGCCACCCTGTAGGTTGGAGAACGCGGTGCAGTCCTCAACACTCAATACTTTCAGTCACTTTAAGTCACTTTATTAAGGGAAGAAGGCTTTCGCCCTTGAGCTCCCTATTCATAACCAAAAATCGCAAAATAGGTCCACCGTAACAATAGTACATGATACAAATGTTCAAATGTAGGCTTAACATCAGCGATAAGTGTGAGCCAGTTACAAAGTGCTGCTACTAACACTTTGTTCATTATATCTGCCACAATTTCTCAGCAAATGAGAATTAAGCTTGTATTTAAAACTGTCAACAATATCTGAGAGGACCACCTCTTCAGAAAGTTCGTTCCACGCTCTAATGACCCTCTTTCTGATTGCTGCTTGCTTGATTTCTATCGATAAGACATTGTTCAGCAGACTGAATAGGATGTCTAACCGTAGAAGACTCTCAAGCGAAAATGCAATTTTGCAGCACGTAATAGTGCAACGAATTTCGGTTGCCAGGTAGCTTATCACAGAGGAGTTAAGTCAATAGATTGAACCCTAAGAGCTGCGATCGGCGGACTCGCTTCCTCGTAGATAGGGGAAACTATGAGATGCCAAGTGTTGTGGACATTTTATTCTGCACAGAAGGAGTGGAGATCAATTTGAAGTGCAGTTAGAACACTAGGGAGCAGGGTCAGAAGAGGGGAGAGCGAAGGCAGTCATCACAGTGAGGTCCCTTGTAGTCGGCCTTGAACTGGATTAGCTAGGCGGACCGGCTAAACCTTCGAATGCACGCATGCTAGTGGCCGCAACGAGATGCAGGTGTTCGTAGCGAAGCATACGGCTGTCCAAAATGTAGTTCGAGACCTGCACTCACGTGGCCTGATGTTTGGCGTGACGCCGAAGGTGGAGTCACTACAAGCCAAATTCGGAGCTCTAGGGTTCTACAGTCGGTCGTCCAATTGACTTCGTTCAGTTGCGCCCTCGCCGTTGACGTTTCGTCTTCGTCTTTTCAGTGCATATGCGTCTTGTTTATGCACAGCACGCCTACCATAACCCCACAGTGGATTTACGCGGCTGCATCCACACATTCCTTACCTCCGTCCGGACTACCTGCGATTAGACTGGAACATCAATGTTCAGTCATGTATGAAGTTTTAACCACATTGTGATGTATAACTGTTTATTCACCCAAACGGAGAGTGTGTTCAGTTTGGGGACTGCCTTCACTGAATAGCTTGTTGTAAGCACAATGCGCGTTAGGGGGTTTCGCAGTGTTCTGTGTTGTCTGATTAGAATACTGCAGTTGATGTTCAAAGGACTCAGTTATTCTTATTCGAGATCAGCGTAACTGTTAGCATTTAGCATTAACATTGGAATATTTAGTTGTGTAAAATACCATTCGATCGAGAACACAAACTTTCCGCGGCTGTTTCTGGAAAGTAAACCTATTCTTTGTAAACTGGTGTGGTTATACATGGAATATCTTCATTTTACGTGCCTCATAATGCATTGAAACAGTATACTGTATTATTAAATTCTGTTTTTGTATCTACGTTTATGAATGGTGGGCACGCACCAATATGGTTACTAAACATGTTTGTCCCCTTTTTTGCCTAAGAGCTCAATCTAGAACCCTCGCAGGCAGTTGCATCGAGAGGAGTTAGGGCTTATGGAGCATAACCCTAACGGCTGTGATCTTTCAGGCTGGCTTCCTTAGGAGAAATGGAGGGAAGTCATAGGAGGGTCAGAGTGATAGGAATACTTGATTGTGTACAGACGGAAAGGGAAATGGTTAGGACGAAGTCTTGACCACCAGAGCGCACGTCTAGCTGCGAGGCGGGATAGGTCCGGATTGCTGTCTAGCGGCAATCATGGCCACCAATGGTACCCTTTGGTTCAACTCATACTGATACGGCATACTGATTTGCTGTTGACGTTTTATCAGACCAGCGGCTTTCTTCATTCGGTCCTGCATTCTGGCTCTTTCCAGCCACAGCCGCCCACGCTGTTCCGCAACCTCACCTTGGTACGTATCTCTCGCACTTAACTTAACTATTCTTCCTCCACTCGGATTCCTTTAGTATCCTCGCTACGGTCTTGAGGGGGAGTACTTGTAGTGGCAATTACCTGTCCGATGCCTGGCCTTCCTGTCGTGACTTCAACCTGGCTAGACCTCAAGGCCGTTGCGGTCGCCAAACTCACTGGCGCGAGACACAGGCCACCCACATCAATTTCTGCCCACATGGCATTCAACCAATCACAGGCTGACCTAGCCGATGAACGCGCTCACTCTCAGTCTACTTGCCTGACTGCTCTCAAACTGGCACTTGGGACCTGTTCAATTTTCTGGGGGGTCGTGTTCACCCAAGTCAGACTTCCTCCATCCATTCTCCGTCATGTGTACGCAATAAACTCTTCCTCCTACTGTGGCCTTTACCGACTTTTTGTCCACTTAGTAAACATGGTCTGAAGATCGCAAATGCTGGGTTTAACTCACTTTACCCCCTGCGATAGAACTGCCACTTCCGAAGTTGGGCGAGCGTTGTCTTTTCCTCGGTCGCTCCCCCATAAGGGCATCGATTATGTCGCAGTAACGTCCGTTCTCTGTTGATTGACGAAAACTGCACGGCCCTGAATTATGCAGGTCCGCGTTTTGGAGGCCCTATAGAACTTAAATCGCCTGGCCCATATACGGTCGAAGTAAGCAGCGGCGCGACGCGCAACTCCAAAAGCAGGATCAAGGATCGTCCGCCACAAACTTCTTCAGATCATTTGTCCACTAGTTCTGTACAGAATACATTATCCCCTTCGCTCGGCATCCCGCTGCTTCACTTGGCATACAGAAATGGTCCTCAATTTCGTAGCACCTAAGTTCTTCTCTACCAACATGTACCACCACAGTATTGGTGACTCCAAGGTTATATCAACGCAATGACGAAACAGTCACAATGCATTTTGTTTAAACCTGTTTTAATTGAACTAGTCTTGCATGCAACCAACTCTGAGTGCACGTGCCTGCTAGCAAATGCCCGAGCACAAAGGCCTGTCCACCCCATTCGGGTCTAGCCAATCATCTCCCTGTGGCTTACTCACACATAAACGCACGCTAGACGATGTGATGACACTCGCGCTCATACACTTCGGATGCCGCTCCTCCTGGGAGTGAATACAAGCCCACCCAACATGTAACTCCCTCCTACTTATTCTCCACTTCACTATTCCTTCCATCAAGTGGCTCACTTCTCTTCCCACATGGAACCAGACCTGAAGACTGCAGCAGCCACCGAAACAACAGTATCGATCGTCTCAGTAGAGACCGGCCTCTGTTGGCTGGCTAAAACCGAATGGCCCCAAAATGTGCATTTTTGAGTTCTGCGTGCCATATAGGACTCACGCAGTCCGGTCTGTAGATGGTCGAGTAGGCAGAGACGAGTCGTGGAACTTCAATAGTAGGAGTATGTCCTACAAGTAGAACGCCGCAACACAAATTCCTATTCAGCTCACTAAGGAGTTGAACAAGGGGCCGATAGGTGTGCATACTAGACTGAACATTTGAGAACCGGACAGTTTATTGAGGTTGAAAAATAGCAGGGTTATAGTGACCCAACGCTGAGTGTACGCACACCCACGACTGCTAGTGTAGTGGGTCGTGCCTGGCCGACTAGCTCGCGTCGAAGTGCACATTCCCGAAGGCTCACCGATGCGGTTTCTCGACGTCTCGATCAGCCAATCATAGTTCCCACATCTACACGGTTAGAACAAAGCGAAGAATGGCAGGCTTGCACGCGTTCTTGACGCAAGCTGCTTCCTTGCCTAAAATCTTTAGGCCGACCTAGCCAATGGACACACTCTCTCCCTCTCTGTATTCTTGCCTGATTCTTGCTAAGACCTCACTTGGGATCCGGCCGAACTTCTGAGCGTACGGGCTCTCCCGAGTCAATCTACTCTCATCTATTCTCCTCCCCCTTGTGTACACAATAAACTCTTCCTACTACTTTGGCCTTTACGGACTTCTCTTCTGCACTAAGTAACCATGGTCTGAAGATCGCAGTTGCTGGGTTTAACTCACTTAACCCCCTGCGATACTAGCAATTGTGCAAGCCCCAGTGCCTACCTACCTCAACTGGGTCTGGCCAATCACCGTTAATGTTGACTCACACGGCACCTCATTGTGACGACTGCTATGCTCACACACTTTGGATGCTGGCCATTTCGGATGCAGACACATACTCGTCCGACTGTCAATTTCCACCAACGTGCTTCCCACTATCGCTGTACACAACACACTACTCTCCCCACAAGAAACCAGGCCTGAAGTGGCCAATCCACTACCCCATCCTCCTAAACTACTTCGCTCATCGCCCCGACCCGAACGCTTTCAGTGTCACTGATATTCGCACCAGGTGGAGAAACCGCTGACTGCCCTACCTTCGGCGTCGCGTTTATGCCGGCCTTAAGTCTAGACCTGGGATCTCTGGTGTCCCTTTTGCCATACTTATATTTATGCACAAGTTTCAGTTATTGTATTTATTATGCATCTCCTGAAGTTGCATTTATCCATATTTGATCGAGCTGGCAGTTTACCACGACCCTTATTATTCAGCAGGCGGCATTGACAGTTCAGATCGTTTCTTGACTTGTCTAGGCTAAGTCTCCGCCTGGTATCGTAGTATCGATTGTCAGGACTCGCTAAAACACGTTCAGTGTGCGGAAGATCGGTTGATATCATTCTACATGCCTTCATCCTACCAAGTATACCGTTATGCTTAGTCCTTTTACACATAAGATAATAATTTTCACTTTTTTATATTATGTTTATTCCGAAGACTTTAAACCACTTTGCAATGGGTTTTGCAGTAGTAGTATTTGGGATACCATTGAGCAGGGGTCAGCAACCTTTTTAACTCAGAGAGCCAGGAAAGCAAAAATTTGGAAATTTGTTTAAGTGAGAGCCATATAGTACGCTGCTACTGACCTGCACCCTGCTCATTAGCCCTTGGTATGCTTTCTTTCTGCTATCTCCCGCAGGGTATTTTGATGCCAAGGTACCATGGCGTGTGTTGAAGTGGCGCTTCAAATTCGACCGTTTAGTCGATGTAATCCTGTCATTGCAAATTAGACACATAGCATAACCTGCTCTCTCTACAAAGACGAATTTTTCGGTCCATTTGCCCTGAACGGTACGATAGTCCTCATATCTTTTTCTTTTCACCATCTTTTTTGTTGCAGGGATTAACTTTTGGCAAATGAGAGGGTGTAGCGGTCAAGGATACGCGATCTACTATAACTACTACACTGAGAGTATTCCGTCTGATGAGACCAGACAATCAGATATAAGGAACGATTTATTAGTACACAAGGCAAGTTTTCGCGAATGGAATGTTTGCTTTAGTGTGATTAATGCGTCCATCTGAGGGACATATACACAAGGGGCTATAAGTGACCAGGCAGGCTGGCCTATGCGCGTTAGATAGCATTGTCTGCCAGCGTGACCTTGACCAAACTGAGGAAAAGTCTGGGGGCTGTCATGCTTTAGATGAGCGTCTGTTATTTAGCGAGCTTGTATGGACCGTTGGGACGCAGTGGAAAAGGTAAGCAGCTGCTGTCGGCTAGCCGGAAAGGGAACACTGAAACAACTGCTAGATCAAACCTAGGGTGGCCGGAGCGCCAGGGATTGGTCGAGATTAAATTGATTCTAATACGCGTCTCGGCGGCGGCACCTCATTGGAGGAACCAAAATCTGAAGTTTCTAATTCCAATTTTATCTGAGAGAGCCATACGCAATCAACAAAAGAGCCACACCTGGCTCGTGAGCCATAGGTTGCCGAACCCTGCCATAGAGGGATCTATACAATTGATTTCTCATTAGAGTGTCAAGTTATCCAATCCGTAATACATCTAACAAACAGGGAACCTGCTTCACGATATATTTGAGCTCAAAAAAGACGCCTATTTGCTGTCTGCAAACTCCTGCCACAATAACAACTTCGGTAAATAAACCTACTGTTGCGAACACGAAATGGCGCAAGGATGGCTTGGTACTCATTCATGACTAGTAGTTCCTGAAAGGCGGTACTGAGGATTCTTGCCCCGAAAAAGACTACACAATCAATTCAACAGAGAATGTCAAAAAGTTACTCTGAAGGACGTCTACTGAATATAGTCTCTGTGTGAGTCTGACGAGCGTGACGTTGTCCAAACCCAAAAGTTACCCTCCTAGGCAGAGTGATATCGCACATTTTTGCATTAAAACTCTATAAAATCGCTTGCTGCCTGAAATCCCCAGGTACTTTTGGACCATTGCAGGCTGACGAGGATGGTGGTCTGACTTGGCATCAACGAGATATTCCTCATTCTGCCCCAAACTTGGATTTAATCTTTCCTGAGAACGGGGTTGCACGGATCCAACCATATTTGTCTTAATACATTTCTGTTTATGAGGGGAATGTGGGGTTTGGATTCCGCGAAATAAGGTTGACGTGTTCAGTTTACTGCCGTTAATAAGGGGTGCAGGAGGGAACATTACCGACCAAAACCGTGGCCATCATACAAGACACTAGAAAATGATCGGCACCACGGCATGTAGGAAACACAACCTAAGAGCACTATGCGGACTTCGGCCCAGCATCAGCACCGCTTCACAAATGGCACAATAATTGCCTTTGCGTAACAATGTTCCCATTTCTTCAAATGAAATAATGAGATGTCCGAGGTCTTGTCGGCACCGATAGTCCAATTATGTTACTGTCATCAGCGGCAGCAAGCGGGGACCTAGAGGCAATCTTTTTGACCGCCTACACATTTCCTGGCTCTAGTAGGACTGAAATAGATGAGACCACCCAGTATCCACACACAACTATTTTCCCGTACTGAGAACCCAGACACGCTTGCTTGCCGGTTTAATGCTACTCGCTGACGTAGCTGTGAGTTCGGCACATTCGCGGGTCTACCAACCTTTCTTATTGCGAGGTGTCACTTAAACAGAGAAAATTCCGGCTTGGGGAGAAATAAAAGGTGGGTCTGAAGGAGCGCGTATGAGCCACACGTGGCCGCCAACATACCGATCAAATCATTGCCCGTCCACCGTGAGAACCACTGGTCTGTGACCACCATATACAGGCGAAAGTCATATTCTCTGTTCATAGATTCCCGACCATCGGAGGAAATCAACCAGCTTCCGGCAGCGCTACCAAACGCACGGCTTCAAAGAGAAGGATGGCATACACAAAACTACAAATTCACTGAAAATTTCTGTTGGAGTGGCCAGCACAAAAATTATCAACACAGACAAGAAGTCAACAATGCCCTGGAACGGATAGCATAAACCTATTTATGGGACAGCGGATCCCCGCAAAGGTAGCAAGTCAGTTCGCAAAATACTAAACCAGGTGATCTAATCCGTCTTTCTAATTAGAAAGCCAGGGAGGACCTTGATATAAAATTATTTTTAAAAATCTCACAAGTGAGGACACGTCGGATGACTCCAAACGCAGCATCAGGAATACACACGCCTGCGGTGTTGAGAAACCCGTTAAAAACACGTATACTCAGTGAACCATTCGAAGGCTGATCATCAGCACTGTGGTGTCTTCGTACAATGCGCGGAAACAGACTTACGCGCGAAGCCCGGATCTGAGAAAATGCAATGACGTTCTACATACAAACCTGTTAGTAACACGAATGATTTGTACTCGCTTTCTTCTACCAGCAGGACACATGGAGTGCCTAACTTACATGAATTTAGTTGATATTCGGAAAAAATGTCAACCATTCGCAAAGAAACCAACCCCGGCTGATAGCTACTCCTTTCATTTCTAATTATCATTCAGGTTTTGTTCCAACCGTGTTTTTTCGACACTCCTCGGCTTCCAGATACTGCAACGACCAAGACTGACATTCCCGGATAGGCTGTAGCACCCGAGCTGAAGAGTATAGCCCTACCCCAGGTATCGTGAATAAAGTAGCGGTCGCCATTTTAACACATCTCAGTACGCATTGAATGAAACAATACAGAAAAGTAGAGTGTGATATTAAGAAACCGCATAAAAAAGATGAAGAATTTTATTCAAAAACGTACAAAATGCAAAAATTACAACAAAGAGATCAAACGGGTGTAGATATCAATGAAAGAGGACTTATAGGAGCTAAGGCTACGATGGTTATGGCCTTAACACCTACAATCTTCCAGATCCTGGTTCCTTAGGAGATTGAAGAGAAGACGGTGGAAAGGCGAGAGTAGACGGAACAGTGTATTGTTTACAGAAAAGTTATAGGAAAGTTGTCAGTCCATCCGGCATGGCTGTACGGCCGGAGGGCGCATGAGCGCGCGGCCTCCAACCCGTCTCGCTCAGAGCCGAAATCCAAGTCAGGTCTTTGAGTAGTCGGGCCAGAAGACAGAGAGAGAGAGAGAGAGAGAGAGAGAGAGAGAGAGAGAGAGAGAGAGAGAGAGAGAGAGAGAGAGAGAGAGAGAGAGAGAGAGAGAGAGAGAGAGAGAGAGAGAGAGAGAGAGAGAG
>JAYGXS010000002.1:20331863-20398797 GCA_036362985.1 Ligula intestinalis | reverse complement strand
AGAGAGAGAGAGAGAGAGAGAGAGAGAGAGAGAGATAGCTTTCATTGGCAAGGTCGGCCTGGAGATTTTGGGCAGAGAGGCGACTTGCGTCGGGCACGCGTGCAAGCTCCCCATTCGTCACCTGGTTTTTGAGCGTAGATGCGGGGACTGTGATTGGCTGATCGAGACGTCAACAACCGCGTCGGCAAGCCGTTGGGACAGTGCACTTCGATGCGAGCTAGTCAGCCAGGCACGAGCCGCTACAGGTGCACAGCGGGTTTTGCGGCCGGCGGAGGAAGCAGTATATGGCTCAAATGAATGGGGTTTACAACAGCGGCCGAAAAGACGTAGTGGAGGCCGGTTGAGTCACCAATATCAGATTGTAAATTAACGCTGTCAGACATCAAAATTGTGATACTGCTAGCTGCTGGTAGATTACGAGATATATGTTTGGGGTTCAATACGTCTCAAGAAGTTTTCAGGATCTTTACACATATTGACTGGGGAAAAATTAACTCCAGTGTCGCCTAAAGCCAGTATCCAGTGATAGACGAATTTAACACGTAAGATAAAAGCAGGTACGTGGAAAGTTGGCAAACATAAGCAAGGGCACTAAAAGAAGGCTTACGAGAGTTGTGTCCACAATGGCGCGCTTGAGGGCCAAATGCAGCACAGTATTGGCAGCGGCGGTTATGGTTAGGAAACCGTGCGGGTAAGGGAGTCATCCTGCTCGATATTTGGGGTTCAAGGAATGGGCATACACGTACTGAGAGTCCGAATCGGTTTACGACCCTTCTGATATTCTTCGTATGCACGGCACCACTGGATGGCAACAGTAAGATTGGCAGGGGGAGTAAGCACAAAGTTAAAAGCGACAAATGAGTCGAGGAGACCGTTGATAAATTGGTGGAGGACAAGACTGTCACGATCGGCTGAAGCCATATCGTGGAAGGCCACAGAAGCTAGGCGTAAAAGCTTGTACACGAAGTCATCAATGGATTTTCCTTCCGCCTGTTTCAATTTAAAGAACCGTTCGCCGGCAATAACTGCAGAGTGCGGGTCATCAGAAAGTTCTAACATGGTTTCGCGCCAACTCGAACGGAGATACCGGTTCAATCCCAGCGTATAAAACGCAGGAGGTGAAAAAAACTTTAATAGATAGCAGGTGCGTCGAGTCGGGGGTACATCGACTAAGAATATATCTAAATGGCAAAGCCAGCGGTGAATGTTGTCATCTGGCTTATAAACTGCCGGGGCTTACATTGGATCAAGGGGGTAAGAGTGACAAGTTATGGGGTTGGGGATTGGAATTGGTGTACCAGCAGAAGGGCCAATTGGCGTACCAGGTGTCTCTAATGTACCGACTGAGTTAGTGAGTGTATTCCGACTACCTGCATCAAGGAAAGGGGATAGAGTAGACTGCGTTCCAGTTGGGGTATTTTCGTTAACAATCGTCTGTAGAAGTTTATATAAACCAACATGAGTCGAGTCAAGCCCTTTAGACATTGAAGGTAGACGGATGCCGAAGATAGTGAACTGTGTGACTAGTAATACAAGACTAACGGGAAAGGTCTACAATGGATGTCGTCGCAGGCGACCTTGGAGGCGCAGAAATGATCACGCAAGGGTTCCGATTACACTTTGGGCTGGTCTTATGCTAGGGGAACAAACAAATAAAATTAGCATCTATTTAAAAATTGTTCCAGCAATTTGTATTTTGGACCTTTTGACATTCATTTTTTTGAGGTTGTCTTTATTTTACGTGAGATTTTATTGTCCATTAAATGAAAACATTTTTGTTGCTGTACCTCCATGCCCCCTACCTTTATTTATATAAATTATATCGAAAAACTACATTGAAGCGAAATTTTTCTGACAATTCAGTATATGATGAAGTGGATCCGCTTCGGATCCACTTCTTCATCATATCACCTTTGTCACTATGTGACGGTCATTGAGGGTTTGCGTTGCGAGCTTTTTGGCAAAGCGGAACTTAATTGTTCCTTGAGTAGATCGGTGAAACACCTGCATTCATTCAATTCAGTATATAAGTACGCACAGTAGCCGAATATTCGATTCATCAGTCACCGAGAGTTAATACAGGGACCACCACCACAGGTTGCTAAAGAGAAAAGACGAATAAGTCCACTTACAACTTCTTAAAGTATTGCTGGCCTCCATAATAAACAGTGAGCTGAAAATGGGGCACCCTTTGTAAATTTACAAAAACCTATTTTCGTTTTTGGTATTTTAATAAAGTTTTCTAATAATAAAAGACTCGACACTTCACCTTACTACAAGTCTATGGGTGTTGCACGTAAAAAAGCGTTCGTTCGCGGAGTAAAGGGATCCAGTGCCAAGCGTAAACCCTCAGTATCACCGACTGCCAAGTATAGCTGAAAATAGACGTCTATAAGACGACTATTTTATGGCCAAACTAGACGTCAAATAGACATCGGACCGGCTAGGACAAGACAATCCACTGAAGCTCTATGAACGCAGTTTGCTAATAGAGCCGGCTTGCTGGGTAGCCCTGTTCATTTAGCCAGGGGTCTGATCACTCACCAGTATTAGAATACTGCACTGGAATAAAATGAAACGTGTGCAGGATTATTGTGAGATATATCCTTCTTTCCCGGAAGACCCTGGAAAAGTACATGTGCACGCCTACTTACGTAGGTAAGCCCGTAAATCAATAACTCCAGCATACATAAAAGTTATATAATAATATGTTTATTATGTCAGTTTACAGGCAATTGTAAAGAGTTGGTAATGCACCTCTTGGGTGCCTTCCAACACCTCGAAGACCGGAAAAAACCTAAAACAAACTCCGTATATTGCAGCCAGTATTGTGACCGTAAGGTCCCACAAAGGACTTCAAACCGTATGCTGAGAATGTGGTCTCAAATCGTCCTGGTTATTCCAGTGGATACGAGAACTCTCCTACGAACTAGCAATATTTATGTGGTAGTGAGAATGGATGATGGCAAGTATCTGCACGTGGGTTTGAGGACCCAGGTCATAAAGTTAGTTAGGGATAATTTAACAGCAGCTGGGCCGTCCGATGCAGTAGTAGTGCAACTGCATTGTGATGGCTTTACTAAGTTTAAGAAAAATCCCGTTAGTTTTTGGCCTTTTTTAGGTAGAATAATAGAACCCTTCAGGAGTACGGTATTCGTAGTGGGTGCATACTGTGGTTATTCAAAACCCGCAGATGTAAACCATTATTGTAGTCCTCTCATTGAAGAGGTCAATACCCTGACATCAGAGAGTTTAGTACTCCCCGACGCCAGGCGTAGGATAGGATTTCAGGTCAAAGCGGTAATAGCTGACGCCCCTGCGAGGGTGGTCTTAAAACAAATAAGAAATGTAGGCGCTTACGAAGGATGTGAGAAGTGTAAGAATCCCGGTCGTCAGTACCGGTATGTGAGAAACGGTCGTGAAATGAGTAAGGTAGTTCATTTAGGAACGGACCATAGCCTGCGCGAAGATGCAGAGTTTATGGTCTATGACCCCAACAGGCACATAGTCGGACGGTCGCCCTTCCTACCGACGCCAGTTGGGTTAGTTACAGGTTTTCCGTTATATCCCATGCACCTAGTTTACTCAGGTATTTTGAGGAAGTTAATTAAGTTGTGGCTTCTAAGCCGCACTACGTCCGGATATCGGCCTCCAAGGGAGGTGGTAAGGAATATAAGTGAGAGGTTAATAGGAATGAGGAGTTACCTACCTTCGGATTTTACGCAGACACCGCGTAGAATAGAGCTGTTCGCACAATGGAAAGCAACGGAACTGCGAATGTTTCTGTTGCATACCGGTTTCATAGTCCTCAAGGGTCTGCGCATTCGCTTTTCACAAATAAATGGCAGTGCTCGATTATCAAGTTTATATCTACTGTTAATAATCATGGCACCAAAAAGTTACCAACGATGTCTTACAAGTCCTATGCCAGCACAGCAACAAGAAAATTAACTATGTACATAGAGTCCATAGTGAAAAATGCTCAACAACCTGAATGCCGAGCACTCAGATGTGCGGACGATTGACCGAAAGATCAGTATCCATCACGTTAAAACAAAAAGATAGTAAAGGAAAAGTGAGCAAGTTGTCAAATTGAACTAGTCCGGAAGCTTAGCACAGTACGCCTGAGACTGGAGGGCAACAGCAAAAGACGCCGAATGATATGAATAAGCCTATATAAAATACGTAACTAAACGAACGTGGCGTACCCTGCGCAAGATACTGTAACTTTCAGGTGTCCCTGGGTCACTTTAAGTCACTTTATTTAAGGAAGAGAGCTTCCACCGTTGCGCTCCCTATTCATAACCAAAAATCGCAAAATATGTCCACCGTAACAATAGTAAATAATACAAATATAGGCTTTACATCAGTGATAAGTATGAGCCAGTTGCAAAGTGCCGCTACTGACACTATGTTCATTATATCTGCCACAGTTTCTCAGCGAATGAGAATCAAGTTTGTGCTTAAAAATGTCAACAGTATCTGAGAGGACCATCTCTTGAGGGAGTCCTTTCCGCGCTCCGATGACGCTCTGAGAGAAGGCGTTCCATCGTACGTCGATATGGGCCGGTTTCCTCTGTAGTTCAAAGGGATGACTCCGCAGATGATCAGTACAAGCCAATTTGAAGAAGTCGTCGAATTCTAGTGTGCACTCACGGCCTCTAACAATACGGTAGGTTTGTATGAGGTTCCCGCGGAGTTTCCTATAATTGAGAGGGAAAAGATCAAGTTCGGTCAGTCTGTCTTCATAAGGCAGATGACCAAGATTATTGACCATCTTCGTAGCCCTCGACTGCACGCGTTACAGGTACATTTAATCCTTCTTGAACCATGGACGCCAGGCATGGACGGCATACTCCAAGTGGGACCGAACAAACGCTCCGTAGGTTTTCCTGAAGAGCTCCTTGTCGACGCTGACGAATCCCCGCCTAATCGCAAACAGCACCTGTGTCGCGCGTTTAGCTGCCTTTACACACAGTGAAGATGGTTTAAGCGAGAAATTTATAAGGACACCGACGTCCTTTTGTTCGTCCACATTTGAAAGCGGGTGCCCATCGAGGAGGTATTGGAAGGAATCGTCCTCCTCATTAGTCCTTCTAGTACGGAGTCTTAAGATCACACACTTACTAACGTTGAAGTTTAAGAGCCAACGAGCAGGCCAGCAGCTAAGTCGATTGAGACTCTCTTGAAGTGCTTTCCTATCGGCGTCAAACCTGATGGCTCTCCAGATTTCGAAATCGTCGGCAAACATGATAGCGCTGCAACCCAGATTGTATACACAGTCGTTGATATAGATCAGGAAGAGCAGTGGCCCTAAGACAGAGCCTTGGGGGACGCCACTCAGAACAGATGTAGGGGTTGACTTCGAGTCAACGATGCACACAGTTTGCGATCGCCCTGTGGGAAACTCAGTGATCCATGCCAGCAGGTTTCCTCCTATTCCAATTTCCGACAGTTTATATATTAGACGTTTATGTGAGACGCTGTCGAATACCTTCTTGAAGTCAGTATAGATGACGTCAACCTTACCATCTTCATCCAGTGCGCGAGTCCACTGCTCAGTGGAAAGTAGTAGGCTGGAAAGACAAGAATGGTTCTTTCTGAAGCCGTGTTGGAGCCCTGACATTAAGTTGTTCTTCGCCTCCTTCATCGTTTCCATCTCTTTACAACAAATGCATGTAAGGCTGACGAACTGGTAATTGTTCACTTTCGTTCGGGCTACGCCCTTATATATCGGGTAAATATTTGCCGTTTTCCATTCGGATGGCAGTTCTCCTAATTCAAATGAAGAACGAGAGATATGTGCTAGGGGCTTTGAGAGCTCGCTTGCCAATTCTTTTAAGAACTTGGCTGGCATATTGTCTGGACCGGATGACTTTGCTTCCTTGAGGCCTTGCAGCTCCCTCGCAACTACAGATGTTGGGAATAATAGAGATTCAAGTGCCGGACCAGCGTTTATAACAGCACTGTTGGCATTATCAAAATGAAGCTCGGTTTCCCTAGTGAACATCGAGGCAAAGAACCGGCTACAGATCTCGGCTTTCTCGTCATTCTCAACGACTTCCCCGCCATTATCATCCTTAAGTACTGCAACTGGATCCTTGTTTTTGAGTCTACTGTTAATATAGCGGAATAAAATTTTGGGCTTTTCTTCGGCCTGTTGGAGGATTCTTGATTCATAGTTTTCCCTGGTCTTGCGAATCGATTTTTTAATGGAATTTCTTTGGCGTTGGAATTCCTCGAGGTGTACTGGTGACCCAGTTTCCCTGAATAACTTCCACTTCCTATTTTTGTATTTCCCTGTTAAGGTCTCTCGTCAACCAGGCAGGGCGACTAGTCCTTTATCCGACCAGATTACGGGAAGGGCAACAAGCTAATTGCTTAGACCTAGTACTTACCAAAGCACCTGATAGCGTGGACATTGTAAACTGTTTACCACCTCTCGGAAAAAGTGATCACGTAGTGCTACAGTGGGAATATTCACTCTTCTCTGTGCCCGATCGTAGTGCGGTAACCAGACGCAACATCTGGAGAGAGGACTTTACACAAATGAAAACCACAGTAAGCGAGATAGACTGGAACGAACTATTCACCGGGTGCGTTCTCGATGATTGGTCGGCATTCAAAGCCGTATTACACGGACTAATGACCAATTTCTGTCCTATCACGGTAAAGAAAGTAACAAATAGGCCTCGATGGCTACCGCCGACGCTGAAGAGGGAAGTAAACCGCAAAGGAAGGCTGTTCAAAATCTATCGCAGAGAGAGGACTCCCGAATCGTACAATAGGTATAAGGCACAGAGAAACAAGGTTAAGAGCCTGATACGAATAAGCCGCCCAAACTTCGAGAGTAATCTAATAAATCGTGCAGTAGGAAACCCAAAGCTTTTCTACAGCTACGTTAGGCAATGTACTCGAAATAGAGACCCTATTCCTCTGCTAAAAACAGACGACGGTGTAGAAATTTGCGAGATTAACGAAAAGGCGGAACATCTATCCTGCTTCTTCCAGTCGGTCTTTACGAGATAGGCTGAGTTCACCGCTATTAACTGCAGTGTGGGTGTGATCCAGACCATAGACTCGGTTGCACTCACGGAAGCTACCGTTCTGCGAGAACTTCTGCAGCTTAAAGAAACGAAGTCGTCAGGTCCGAATGAGATACCTGCAAAGCTATTAAAAGAGCTAGCCATAGAGTTGGCGGTACCCCTGTACCTTATCTTCCGAGCTTCTCTTAATACTGGACAAGTGCCACCCGATTGGAAGACAGCCTGGATCTCACCCATCCACAAAAGTGGAAGTCGGGCGACCGCAAATAACTATAGACCGGTCAGCCTCACCTCAATATCCTGCAAGCTTATGGAACGCATAGCCAAACGCGAGCTGATACACTTTTTGGAGCAAGATCAACTTCTTTCTGATAAGCAGCACGGATTCCGCAGGGGAAGGTCCTGCTTGACCAATCTGCTCTATTGTCTAGAACAATGGACCCGAGCGATCGATGAAGGGAATACGGTGCATACAGTCTTCGTAGACTTCAAGAAGGCGTTTGACATGGTGCCCCATCAACGTCTCTTATACAAGCTCAGCCGCATAGGGGTAAGGGGAAACCTTTTGCAGTGGATAGCAAACTTCTTGACTGGTCGTACGCAGACCGTATGTATTGGCGAACAGCGGTCGGCGGAGGTAGCAGTTGAGAGCGGGGTTCCACAGGGATCTGTTCTTGGCCCTATTCTCTTCCTTATATATATTGATGACTGCATAAGCGGACTAGATTGCGAAATTGCAATGTTTGCTGATGACATAAAACTTTGGAAGGTCATACGCAACCAAGACGATGAATTAAACCTCCAGGCAAATTTGCATAGACTGGAGCAATGGTCGACCCTTTGGCTCATGCCATTCAATGTGGCCAAATGCAACCTAATGCGCTTTGGTAGAACCAGCACTACGCCTCAGAGGGTGTATTACCTGAATCACACGCCGCTGCCAGAGGTAGAGGCTCAAAAAGATCTGGGGGTGTGGTTCATGCCTTCACTGAAGCCATCACTCCACGTCCTGAAAGTGGCTAAATCCGCAATTTTGACCTCGTATCTAATCAAGCGCGCCTTTGCTAAGTTTGACAAAGTTTTATTTGGCAAGGTATTTGGCACGTTCGTGCGACCTCAACTGGAATTTGCCATCCAAGCCAGGAGACCTTGGACAGCCAATGACAAAAAAAACCTCGAAAGGGTACAAAGACGCGCGACAAAATTAGTACGAGGCCAACGGAACCTCCCTTATGAGACCCGATTGGTAAATCTTGACTTGTTTCCTCTGGATTACAGGCAGATACGTGGGGACCTAATCCAGGCATTTCGCATGTTGCGTGGTCAGGATTGCTGCCTTCAAACAAATGACTTCTTTGAGCGGGCCACCACCTCTAGGCTGCGAGGACACCCCCTCAAATTACGTGTGACTGGGGCAAGACTTGACCCAAGAAAATTCTTTTTCTCTAAGAGCGTAATCCAGGCATGGAATGCCCTTCCTGCGGATATTGTCATGTCCCCTTCCGTGGATGTTTTTAAGGCAAATCTAGACCGATTTAATGAGTATCGTCACGATTAAGTACTCCAAATCCAATCACTGAAGTATTCCGATTCTAAAAATTGAAGAGCTCTACATCCAAAACCTGAAATGCTAGAAATGTTATAAATATATACTAATAGTAATTTGTAAGTAGTATTATTATTAGTACTCAACCAAATAAGTTTCTGACATTATCTAGCTATGACGTCTCTACTCACTATGCGATCTGCGCCGATCGTGTCTGAGGACGCATCTACGGCACCTATGGTCCTAGGCTATGCAGCCCTGTCACACCCTTTCTCGTATCGACCGACTGCTGACGACATGGTGGGTTCCTCGGCTCTTGGCACAGCAAAGGCGTATCATGGTCGCATCTCCGGTCTTCGGGACGTTCTCGTGACTCCGAGGTCTCCTCCTCGTATGGTCCTTCGGGTGTAGATATTACTCGTCATGGACGCCATGGCTACCGTCAACATTCACAGAAGCATCATGCCCCTATCATTCACATGCTTCCCCAAAAGCGACAGTTTTTCTCCTAAAAACCAAAAATGACATTCCATTTTGAATTATGAGCCAGCCTTAGGAGTTTTTTCACTGTCTGCTATTCTTCCTCAGTTACACTGCTGGCTCGTGTAAACTGCGTGTGAGTTTATTACTTGAAACAAGCGGGTTGTCGTTTGAAATTGTGTCAACGACTTCTTTAGAATGTTCGGCTTTGCCTATGCATTTCTTAAATCCTATGTACTAAGAGGGAGTTCAAAGGCGTTTGCCTTTATTTCCTTTGATAAATTTGACTTGACTTGACTTGACTAGTCGTCTTGTGTACCTTCACCGGACAAAAGCGCTCAATCAGATCTAATGATCTCCAATCTTCCTCCGGATCCCCCTTGAGCAGACAGCCCCAATTCACGGACGATAGTGCATTCTTCATTGAATTAAGATCTGCCTTTCATATATTCGGCTGGTCCTCCGTTTTCCTCAGACGTTGACAATGGAGTGAGTAATTCCACATTAGCGTCGTATGATCACTCTTATCGAGCGGAGCACTTGAATGCACTTCCTCTATGTAGGATAAATCCTTCGTAAAAATGAGATCCAAACAATTAGCTCTCTGGTTTTCTCGAAATCTGGTAAGTCCCTTAAAGTTCTGTGCCAAAGAGAGGTCAAGCGTCAGATCCATTAATTTGGAACTAAAGGCAGTTGACGCCGTCTCCACTGTCAAGTTGTCCCAGTCTATTGCATGTGCGTTGAAGTCACCAACAATAAGGACCTCCTGGTGTCTAGCAACTTACTTCACCTGACTAAGGAGCGAGTGGTCGGCTCCACTCAGAATGTTTAGTGGCCGGTATACGGCCAGGAATTCCAGGTTCTGTGAATTGGCCTTTTTTATCTTTAACCAGACGGATTCACACTCCAAGGCTAGAGTGTGTTCTCTTTCGACAACAGAGATTCCAGTTCTGACATACACAGTCCATTCTGCTCTAAGAGATTTAGATGAATGCTACCGTGCATGTGAAGATGCTGTTATCGACTACTCCTCAGTATTTAATACGATACCGGGTCAACTTCTTTTGCTGCTTAAAACTCCTGCATGCGGATCTCCCGGCTGGGCTATCTCTTGCATTGGAGATTACTTCACTTCCCACACTCAATTCGTTCACTGCGGCAAGCGAAAATCCACGCTCTTTCCCAAGAACTGTGGAGTTCTGTAAAGGTTTTTATCATCTCATCATCTCTTTCTTCTCCATACTGACGACCTACGATCGCCAAACGAATGTTTGGTTTTTAATGATGCTGGTGATACGGTCGGAAGTCAGTCCAGTGTGTTTTTCGACTGCGACCCCCTCCCAGTCCTGAAACCATTGACATTCTGCCTGACGAGGTATCCTCTTTGCGGTACCTTGGTGTTACTCTAGCATCTAATCTAATCTATTGAAGGCCTTTTTGTTAAAATCCGTAAACTTTTATATTTTATCTACCGATTGCGTTCACATCACACACCGCAAGCCCTATTCTGGCGATTTATAGATGCCTGCATTCTTTACTGCACTTCAGTAATTTTTCAAGCTTTACTTAGAAAAGACTTGGTCAGTTTCAAACGTATCGTCCGAATGCTCTTTTCAGCTGCCGGTGTTTCCAATGCTTTTAAGCTGAAATTATAATTCAGCGACACTTTAAAACGGTCAAGCAATCTACTGATCGCATCCTAAGTGAGGTCACTCACCGTCTCCACTCTGAATTAATGGCTACGAAGTCTTCCCGTACTGTGCACCGATGCTTCCGTCCCATGTCTTCCCGTATATCGGCATACCAGCATTCTGCCGATACAAGCGAATATGCGTGTCCCAGGAAGCAATTGAAAAGACGAAGACTCGGTTTCCGGGACAGTATGTTTATTCGCCTGACGTTTCGACATCCGTCGCAGATTCATCATCAGAGACATGAAGAGTAGTAGCAACGTGTAATGTATGCACAGAAGTTTGCAGTATTTATAGGATACAGGCATAACTGCAAACACACAGCGACAATTAACGTTAATTGCCTTTTTGCGCGTGGGTAGTTTGTTGGACTGCACGCGGGCTCTGACTTGTTGAACTTTCATCACGGGCGGTGGGCTCGGGCGTGATGATTGTTCGGCCATGGTAAGTTAGATCCGAATAACAACGAACTATCTCAGAAAATAGTTGTCTGGGCAGTAAAAATCTCCTACATCGGTGGGTGAGTTCAGCGAGCCGCCGATTTCCAAAAAAAGCATAGAAGAAAAAACTGCCTTAATAGGTAAGGTGGCATGACATGATGCAGTTAAGAAGAATCGATCGCTGGGACATACGTTTATTCGTCTGAGGTTTCGAAATCCGTCGCGGATTCATCATCAGTGACATTTGCAGCAGACATGGGTAATGCATTCGCAGATGCTTGAATTATTTATAGGATACAGTCATTACTGCAAACATAAAGCCACAATTAACGTTAATTGCCTTATTGCGTGGGGGATATTTTGTTGGACGGTACGTGGGCTCTGACCTGTTGAAATTTCATTACGGGCAGTGGGCTCGGGCGTGATGATTTTTCGGCCATCTGTTTCTCCGGTGTTTTCGTAGGATGAGGCGGTGGCTTGCCCGTTTCTGAATTGATGACTTGCTTTGACCAAATTGAGTCTAAGCTTTGAATATGTATTGGGCAAATCGTTGCACTTGTTTATGGATTTGGGGGTCCATGAACCATGACCCAAGTTGTTCTCGGCTCACCCGATTGTCACCTCTTGCGAGAATTTTAGCATCAGCAAATTAGAAAGTGTGGTCGGGTCTCGTAAAATGATCCACAACTGGAGAATTGACATAAATTAGCCCCACTGCTGCCGCGTGTTCGGCAATTCGCGTCTTGAGAAGTCTGCCAGTTTCTTCGGCATAGTTGCTTTGCCCGCAAATGCACCACATCCTGTAAACGACTCCAAATGCTTCTTGTCGTGGCAGTGGGTCTTTGGGCTTCCTTATCTGACGCCCTTATAGTTGTTTTTGGCCTGTGTGCGACTCAAAATCCAAGTGGTGCGACAAGGCAGCCGACAGCGTCCGATAGGTTTTGGACGTACGGGATCTATTACCAATTTTTTGGGGTTGGTGCGGCTTTGTTGGCCACCACGTTTGCGTACGCACCGCTAGATTAAGTTGTGCGGGTATCCATTTCCTCTGAATACCCGTCGATAGTATTACATCTCGGCTGCTTGATCTTCTTTTTCGCTGCAGTGCGTCTCAACACGCCGATAGAGCGTTCTTACACAACTGTGTTTGTGGCTGATCGAGTGGTTGCTGTTGTAATTCAGTACAGCCTTACAGCCTCATACATTTGTTAATTAACTTTATGGTATAGAAATGAGAAGCTTTACAGAACGTACTTTTTCCATCCTTATCTGCTCTTCTCTTCCCGAAAATAATGCAGTACCTTATGCTTGTACTAACGTCATTCTTGAACGCAAGACAACATTTAGTGTTTTCTAGCCGGATATAATAATGCTGTTTGTGGTCTTTATTAATGCTTTTTTATGGTACAGCACGCTCAAACAAGACATTTTTGGTCAAAAACCTTTAAAACCATACGATGTTCGTTGACTATCAAGAAACGGCGGAGGTGCCAGAGGTCACCAGCTTTTTTTCTCAATGCACTGATATGTAGTGAATTTTTTCTAGCAACCAGGATGTTGCGTCTCAAGTCTATTCAACGAATAAATTATACAAAATGCAGTACACAATGGGCCATTGAGAACTCACAGCCTAAAGGACAATTAGGACACGCTAATAAAGACACTCGTAATGCAAATGGTTTCAGGCTCAGTTCCAAGTGATACGTATTACCGTGTCCTAACTAGAATCCGAATCCCCTTATTCCTTATCATGTAGAGAATTTCGAATACTCTGTGGAAGACAGCGCATGGCCACTGCTGAAAAGTAACAGGATTCCGTATTACCACAGCCAAAATCCAACCACCTGATTACACGACTGTTAGTAGTTTTCCAAAAAAATTGTGGGGAGTCGAAAAGGCGGAGACTGCTCTCATTCGAGAACATTGAGCTGACCGCACAGTTGACCCATGGTTTAAGAGTATTCCTGTATGCTGTCATTCTACACGACCGTGAGTCTGGACAACTAAGAGTAACATAAGGTTCACATAAGAAAGATGCAACTGCAAACAGGCCCACATTTGGACATGACAAATCAGAGAATCTGAGAAGAAGAAAAGCACAGCAAACACGAAGAAAGGGCAACAGTTGAGTGATTGGAGATTTAAGCTATAATCAACATTATTTCGGGCACATTAAGCAGCCAGTCATTTGGCTTGTCATCTACCTTTATGCGCGCAGCTAGTTATTGGTAGGTGCAACAGAAGAAAATTTAAGAAAGGTGACGTAGGTGGCTTGACGAAAAAATCATAGACGGTGCGAGAAGAATGTGCGTACACGAAGAAGGGGGATGAAGAAATGAGGAAGAACAATGGGAAGATAAATGGTGAGACGGAAGAGGATGTGAATACGAATAGAAACAGGGAAACTGCAGTAGAAGATGGTACTAATTTGATGCACCTACAAGGCTCAGGAGATAAGAAAAAAGTAGGAAGAGGATGACCTTAAAACGAAGCAGTAGCAGCAGAAGAATAAGTAAAGGTAGATGGACGAGAAAGAAGACAGGAAGAAGGAAAAGTGTGTGTTGGGTAGTAGAGCAGTAAAAGCTCAAAATTTAATAACCAAGTGGGATACATTAATAAGAACAAGGTAAATACAGATTGTTAAAAATTTATTTTGAAGTGATATGTAGTATCGTGTCCCGGCATTAGTCCAAATTACCTTCTTCCTTTCCTCGGAGGAAAAGTCAAACACTTGCTGAAAGATAGCGCATGACAACTACTGAAACAATCCAGGATTACCTATTACCACAAGCGATGTCTAGCCCATTGATTTCACAACAGTTAGAAGAAGTCTTCAGGAAAATAGTCAGGAGTCGAGATCGTAGAGACTTTTCTCAGTAAAGAGCATGCAACTGACCGCTTAGTTGACCCACGGTCTAAAATATTCCTACAGGTTGATCTTTTACACGACCGTGAGTCCGGCCAACTAAGGGCTACACACAGTTCACATAAGAAACATGCATCTGCAACCATCCCATCATTTGGACATAAAATCGGAGAATTTGAGAAATAGGAAAAGACAAAAAAACAAGAAGAAGAAGAAGAGGCAGCAGTTGAGGAACATGAGAATAAAACGATAATCAACCCTTATTCTGACACATTACGCAGCTAGGCATTTGCATAAACATCTACTTTTAAGCACGCGGCGAGAACTGTGCGCGTGCAAAAGAAGACGAAGAATTGAAGGGAGGTGAAACAGGAGACTGTGCGAGTCGAAGGCAGAGGAAGAAATGAGGAAGAGCAAGGAAAAGATAAATGGTGAGACGGAAGAGGATGTGAATACGAATAAAAACAGGGAAACTGCAGTAGAAGATGATAATAATTTTATGCACTTACAAGGCTCAGGAGATAAGAAAAAAGTTGGAAGAGGATGAGGTTAAAACCAAGCAGTAGCAGCAGCAGCAGCAACAGAAGACCAAGACGACGTAGATGGAGGAAGAAGAGGATTGTAAGAAGGAAGAATATGTGTTGACTACAAATTTTATTCAGCAAGGGCTTCGGAGTCTCATGCGAACACATCAACGGCAACAACTGCAAAATAAGTGATTAAAGCAAGAAATATATCACGAAATCAGCGTCTCATGTCGAATGTACCCTACATGTATCCCTCAAGTTTCGCTGTTGCTCTCTTTAAAGATAGCTCGGGCAAGACACCTGAAACCTAAAGTAAATAATGTTCAACCTCAAATGACCGCATCTCCATTTCCTGAGCAGTACCTTAGGAAACATGCACCTGAATTTATATCAGCTTTCGTATTTGACTGATGACTTAACCAGCCCAAAAACTGGCTACGCTAGAGGGCCTACACTCAGAGTCAGTAAACGTATCCGCCTTTATACATTGGATGGTTTGCTATTACTTATCTGCCATGCTATGTATCGGGTCAATTCCAGTTGAGGATGTATTAGTATTTAAGGTCATCACTGTTAATGCACCAAAGGACTTACACTAACTGGAAGAGGACATAGTCTTGTCGTTTTCATCATCCCCCAAAGAAGAGGAAGAAGAAGGTACGAGGTCATGGGCCGTTCTATCTTGAGACTGACGTTTCGGACTCTTTCTCGGTTCTATCGTCATATTAACTGGGTGGTTTTTACCGTTCGCAGGGACTGTTGCAGCCATTAATAAGAAGAAAGACAGGTTGAGGAAGACAGCAGTTCTCACAAGAAAGGCAGCGCTGGCTGCAAAGGCCACTGATGCTGCAATGACATGTTTATATGGCTAAGCACAGGTGCACATATCAGGAGCGCCCTTACACGTCATTGCATCCTTACGTGGCACCCCAACCTTTGGGTTGTCAAAGTGGCAGTATCGGCGACTGTGTTTCATTACCAAGGATTCCGAGTGGACAGTGAAATCTGCTGAAGAGTATTTGAACCGCATCCAACACTCGGAATTTAAGGCATATGAGGTGGTGGGGTCGTTTGACGTGATTTTATAGTTCACCTCCATTCCACCAAATCTGGCTTTCGAGACTATTGACGGTCTACTTCAAGAGAAATATGATGAAACCAACAGAATTCTTAAGCAAGTGCATATCACCGAGATCCTGAAATTGGGTCTTGAATATTTATTCACGTTCCATGGCCAAGTTTACATACAAAAGAAGGGGACACCAAAGGGTTCGCTTCTTTCTGACCTTGTTTCCGAAGCTGCTTTGCAGAGGCTCGAGCAGCTGGTCTTCAGCTCGGCTAGGCCGAAATTGTGGGTAATATACATTGACAACACTTTTAATAATAATAATGATAAATTGTATTTATAAGTCCCAAGGGATTTTTATTTCATTGAAAACTTAGCAAAAAAAGAAAAATTGGATATCACAGCTGCGCGTAAGAATACATTTGTATTATGTTACGGGTGGTAGGATGGTAAACTAGATCTGATTACAAACGATAATAATGGTCTGGGCAGTAAAAAACTCCTACGTCGGTGGTTTTTTTACAGCATACCATGCCCAGACTGTGATGCAAAGTCTGTTGGTAAACGGGCAGACGTCTGGGCACCAGATTACACGATCATAAGCAGTCAAGCAACCGCAACGATAAGCTGCCTATGGTCTATGTCCACCCACAGCAGAAGAACCACGTCTTCGCCTTTGACTAACCAAGGGTTCTTGCCCGAGCAAATGACATAATAGCCCTAGTGTGCTGGAAAGTTGGTCTTCGACTGGCACACTCAACAGCGCCCTGGATGTCCATCTCGACTACCGACCGTTGCGCAAAAGGCACGAGTTAGTTTGAACAAGGCCAACATGAAAACAAAATAAACTCGAGTGCTGAATAGAACCGGCTTCGCAGGTAAATAGGGGAGAAGCCGGCCAGGAACCAAATCACCGCCGCACCCAAGAGTTTAAGATCAACTCAGACGGACAGGAACAACTGATTATTTTTTCAATCGACGATGAGCACGCCAGCCAGTACGCTGACTTGCGACAGCCAACAAGAGGGTAGAGATAAGACGATCTTAACAGCGATCAATATCATGGTCAGTCAACATCGATTGGGCAGGTCAAAGTTCGTGCGTCGAGCATGGATGTAATAATAGGCAAGCGACAACGCTGCAACAGTCCCGGTGAACAGGAACAACAACCCAATTGCTCTGACGATGGAACGGAGAGAGTGTCCAAACTATCAGTCTCAACATAAAACTGTCCATGTCCTTGTACCTTCTTCTTCCTCTTATTTGGAGATGGCGAAAGCGATATGGTATCTGGATCTGGAATCTTCACGCATATTGAGATAGTTTTGTGCTTATCAGACAACCTGCCTTACGTCAACCTAGAACTTTTAGAAAGCGAGTTCGTCGATGTGGCGTCACCATGGCAGATTTGGCCTTTTGACACCTATCGAAGCTTTTTCAATCGCTTGTGAATGTGTTGCCAGCCCAGAAGATTACTTCATCACATACAATAAATCGCAAACGTAGGTGGGCTGTGAGTCTGCCAACGGCAAGGTTGTTTCTGTATTCCAAAACGGTCTGTTTAGCTCCCTGTTTTAAAATAACGATGTGGCGTTCAAATGAGGCCTTTCATGCATCAAAACGTCCTCTGTCAATGTCGCTAAACGTTTTCCTAATAAAAATCACAACTGGGTCTCCGGAGAAGATGAAAAACGCCTCAGTACTTTTGATATACCTGACAGCAACATGTGCGTCTACCAAAAAACCCCAGTTTCACCAGCTTTAAGGTGAGAGGTCTGCTGTATGACTTCATCTAAACAAACGTTGTGTCATCTAACAGGTCCAAAAGGTCCATGATATATCAGCGAGCACCTGCGAAACGGGTTGCACGCTATAACGACTTATTTCGGTTGGGTTGCTGCAATCAAAATGTCGTTCCAATTGCTGAAATGTGGTTCTAACATAAAATGTCTGCCTTAATGTGGTAATATTAGTAAACGGGCAGTCTTATTCCAAAAAATACAATCACTCCAGAATGTCAGCATTTTAATGTGCGTCCCTCTGCCAGAGTTGACAAACTATTCTTTGTAAGGAATGACCTGCTTGGACTCCCTTCCATTCGTTCCATGTTGAGCTTTGTCTCCAAAAGCTCTCAATGAAAGCATCACAGAGAGTCAGATAATAATTGGAATCATACGACGGACGGACGGAACTGCGCTGATCGCGTCTGAGGTCGCACCTATGGTCCTAGGCTACGCGGCCCCGTCACGCCCTACCTCGTATCGACCTAAAACAGACTGCTGACGACGTGGCGGGTTCCTCTGCTCTTGAAAAAGCAAGACCGTATCATGGTCGCATCTCCGGTTCTTGCGGACGTTCTCATGACTCTGAGGTCTCCTCCTCGTATGGTCAGTCGGATGTAGATATTACCCGCCATGGACGCCATGGCTGCTGCCAACATTCACAGAAGCATCCTGCTCCTATCATTCACATACTTTCCCCCACGAGCGACAGATTTTCTCCTAAAAACTAAAAAATAACATTCCCTTTTGAATAATGATCCATGCCATAGAATTTTTTCCACTGTCTGCTCTTCTTGATCAGTTACACTGCTGGCTCGTGCTCCTTTCATAAACTTGACTTGACTTGACTCGTCAGTAGGCGTCACATCTCCAGGCTCTACCTTCTGCGCTAGTGACTCACCCTTGTCCGTAACTGTAACAAGGGAGAAATAAATTCAAGAACACCAAACAGTCTACGCTAGTCTAAAAAAACCGCAACGAAAATCACCCCTAGCTCTCTTTACTTCAAATAAAACAACTAAGTTACGTCTCCTCTCGTACGCAGTCCCCTCCGCAGACAGAGCTCTGTGCGCAAGGAGGCTAAAACTGTGGTTTTTACAGCCTCCTTCGTGACAGGCATTGGTACCAAATAAGAAGGTATAACCGCGGTTATTTCTTCCGTGGCCCTAGGCAGTTGGCCACGGTACGGCTTCAACTTATCGAAATTTGCAGTGAAAGGAGGCCTGTCAGGTTTCTAAACATCGAGAAACACCTACATTGACGGATGTAGAACAAGTGATTTCATTTAAGCGTTTGCCTTTATTCGTTCGCTTGTTGGCTACTAATAGACCAGGTAACAATGTATCGATATTTGAATTGACCGTTGTAAAAGCAACAAAGAACCTTCAAAGACTGGAATGGGGCATAGTAATGTGCCTTCCAGACAAACTACCTTAAGTAAATTTGGAAAGTTGTAGAAAGTTACCATGTCGCTGTTGCGTCATCATGACGGTTTTGGCATTTTGGTGGCGACCGAAGCTACTCCATCTTACACAGCAAGTTGCAAAGGAAGAGCTGCACCGATAATGCTTTCAATGTTTTAGACTAGCCAGCTTCGAATCTTTCGTCTAGCTTTCACGTGATGGGCTATGCATCTGCCAATGCCAAGGGGAACTTCTGCCTTCTGGCATGCTCCGCTCGAGTCGTTACCTTTGTAAAGAACGAGGAAGCGGTACAATGAGGCTCAGCATACGTCCTAGAATCCTCTGCCGATGCCGTTAAACGTCTTCAATCATAAAGTCAAATCATTAACTGTATCCCCGAGAAGGGGAAAAATCAGTTCAGGAATGTCTGCTATACATGACAGGAAATTGCACGTCTCTCCCTCAATCGCGGCACACCAGCTTTCAACTGAGTATCCTCCCGCATGCATTCATCTGAACGAAAACGGCACGCCAACTTATTGATCCAAAAGGTCAGACAGCGTGCACGTTTGAAGTTTCTGACTACCTTCTATCAAACACCTGCGTGGCCGATTTGATGTAATAAAGACTTACTTTACAGGGGTTACTATTGATTAAAAAATCGGCCCGAATTCAGAACTGTCTGTAATGACCTGGTATAACTATTTATCCTGCAGCCTAAGTTCGAATTAATGCTCTCACTTCGGGATGTCGGCATTCATATTGGCTTCCCTCTGGCTGACTTGACGAACTCTACTATTTAAATCATGAACAAAATTTTATTGGTTTCTTCCTCTCCCCTCTCATTCATGAGCTTTCTCTGCAATATCTATGGATGGAAACATGAGACAGAGTCACAAAACTGATACATACATGAAGATATACGACGCAGGGTAAATAGAGGAGAGCAGTATGAAACTGGTCATAACTGGAATCGATGCAGATGAAGAAAACACCACGATTTATCAGATACATGTAATTTCGGCAGAGCTCATCATCTGTTTTCACTCCAATGAAATGAAGAGTTACGAACGAGAAAGCTAAAAAATTGAATTGGTTCAGTAAAGTCAATAGGTCATAAGACATGGTCACGAGGGCCAATTAGTAAAGTAAGAGATAAAAAAACCAAGTTGGAACGAAAACTATAATGAAGAAAGTTAAGGGAGAAAGTGGGCAGGGGACTGTGTAAACCTTGGAGCCGGACGTTAGCAAGGCAAGGCTAAGTTAAACATGCTGCAGATGTTTAGTTAACGTTGTGACGGCGTTATACAGACTGCCTCCAGGTTGCGCAAAGTGTGAGTTGTTTGTGCTCGAATAAGTACTCGAAAGGAAGTTTTAGGGTCAACAGAATCACCCGTATCTATCAAGTGTTGTGTAATGGATGAACGAGGGGTTCAATTTTCCTGTTTGAGTAGTCAACTGCGCCAGTGCTCGGTAGCTCTTGCTCTATTTTATTGATACATTGAGTGCAGAATTATCGACATGCCAAGTTACCATACTGAAGTTTGGATACCCATCTCGGTTTATTGACAAGCAAATTAAACCCTTGTGACCGAAAATGACGGAAAAATTAGCACAAAACATTTTTTCGCATCCTTGCAATGTTATGGTGATAAAATTTTTAGAAAACCATCAAAGCCATTGAAATAATTTGTTATGCCGCGGAGCTCATATTTTGGTCTCCAACTAAGCCCTTACCAATTCCTTATGCGAGAGATGGATTAGCATTGTACGCCGACTCCAATTGTGTTTCTGAATTTAAATGCACTTAGGGATGCAAGTACATAGAGCGGACGCAAAGACAATGGGTAGCCACAGCCAAGGAGTAAGGCAACAGGGGATACCCTCCCATTCTCTGACGTGAGGATACAAAGACTCGGTGATTGCGAACTCGCAACTAACGTCTACCGAAAGGACTCCACTGCAGATGTCATCCTCAACTATAGGAGTAACCACCCTGCGGCCCATAAATAATGCTGTGTTTGTATCCTTTTCCAACAGACACACCGGTGTTGCAGTAATGATGCTTTGCTCATGAGATAACTAGCATATTTGTACAAATTCTTCCGGACCGACGGATATCCAACAAACTTTGTCAAACATTGTCTTAGACGTCGGTGTCAAGCAAAAAACCTCCCTCCCAATGAAAACACGGTGTCATGGAAATTTATTCTTTACCCTAAATGCATGAAATAGCTGAAGCAATCTCCCGGCAACTAAGTCGCTTCGGCATCTCCATCACCCCCAAGCTCGCATCTTGACAGCGCGCGAGCCCGTGTCGAGTAAAGACCCCTTACCCTTAGAACCACTAAGGAACATCATTTACCGCATACCATGTGCCGTTTGTCCTTGTGCGTCTTCAGACTCGCATCAAGGAACATAAGTTAACCATTCGCCGACGGGACCCACTATCACTCGTATTTGCGCATTCCCTTGAGTGTGATCACCGATTCAGTTGGGGTGTCACCGAGGTGATCGTCATGGCTAATACGAGGCAAGCAAGAGGATTCATCGAAGCGTGGTACTCTAGCCCGGCAAATATTAACAGACTCGCTGAGCTTGATTCGCACTATACGGGTTTTCGTGCATAGTTGACTAATTTGAATCCAGCCTAAAACAACTACAGGCTGTCCGTGCTCGGTCAAGTAGAAATTCACTGACTCTAAACCTCTCCCTTCCACCGAACAGGTGGCTCACAAGCCAAGAATTAAAACCTCACTCTCCTCACTACTATTACCTATCGCCACAGGAGTCACGTCGCCATAACCCACCCGCGTAATCCCACCCCGTTCGTTGTAACCTCTGCCCCCAAAAACTTCCAGTGCGACATTCGCAGCCCTCGCATTTCATTTAGTCTGATGACTAACAAGTGATACCTATTCGAAAATTCACACGTACTATTCGATTTTCCGCAGATCTTCTTTCGTTTCATCATATCATTCCGGAATGCAACTTGCTGCAATTATCTATGTAAAGGTCATTGTATTTTATAGAAAATATGCACTAGCATACTGTTCCTTTCACTAATATCTTTGAAATTGATTGTTTACAAATTAACTTCTGAAAAAACGTGACGACCATCCTAGAAAAATATTTTTTGCACGGATACTCTTGCGCAATGAAATAACGGATTAAAATTGCTTAAATTATAAAGATGGAGCAGATATATGCTTGAATGTAAGAAAAATTATGATACTTTTTCAAAAATGTGGGAGACTACATGAAAGTAGCTGCAATTTACTACACGAAAATATTACATAAGTTGACGAAAATTCAGTTATCTTCAAATAAGTACAATGGGAGTTTACAATTTCAAATGAAAAATACGTTCAGGTTAAATTATGGTTGATAGGTGGTAGACGGTCGGTTACGGAACTTTCTTATCCCGTTGTTCCTTGAATCTGGTTTTGGAGCCCTTCTGGCAGCCGATCAACCACAGAAGTACCGTACCGACCAATGCTCTCATGGCATGGGTTTCATGCAAATGCCACTTTAATCGAAAATGCGGAGGTTATGAAAACCCTTCGAAATATCGACCGAATGCGTAGGTTGTGTACAACGCAGCACTGACCAAGTGTTAAGAGGCCGTCATTGTTAGTATAGGTAAATCAGAGTACTTTTCATATAACGGCTAAAGAGAATGTTAAAGTATGTCACCCCGTTTCCCACCACGCTCATCCATTTGCTTGTACCGACGGTGGTTGATGCCGGACGTCGCATGCTTCGAGTTCTGCGTCATGGCGGGTAATAAAAAGCTCCATATTTAATTGCCTTGTTTGTTGACTAAGTTGTATCATCCGCTTGGCACTTGTCACTGCACAGTAAGCGCATGCTCATGCGACGTCACAGGTCGGCTGGACGTTATCGTTAGTCAGTTCAGGTAGACAAGTGATGCCCTAGAGTCGGCCAGACGTGTAACTGCGCGGTGGGCGCAACTGTCAGGACCAGCCGCCCAATCGAATCCCCCCACGCCGTTCAGACGATCGGCTCACCTGCCGCGCGGTTGGTGATGTCCGCGTCAACTGCCGGCTAGATTAGAGCTCCCTCCCTCGGATGAGTCAGAGAGCCGGTCCTTGAGGCGCTCTCTCATCGGTGTAATTTCAGTCCGACCTAGTACACGCTCGTACGCTTCTTGTATGCCTTAAGCGATATGAATTTACCATACGACCGTACACTCCTATTCTGCCGCCCTTGCTGGTGGGATTCGCTGGAGAAGACTTTTGACGGGCATCATCATTCAACCTAGCACTCACCATAGCTATTTCGGCGGAACAATTACGCTCAGCGTCGGAAAAAATATCAGGTTCAGTGCGAAGCAATTCATTTTAAGATGAGCGAATCCTACACTTTCCTGCTTCAGAATGCTCTGTGAAGCAGTCTATGCCAGCGGATGCAGTTCTAGCCTTCATCGCTGAGTTAATTTACGTTCCCGATTTCAATGTTTGGTTTAAACGTCGAGTAGAGACTCCCTGTGTTGATTTGACAAAATGCGGAGATGTGTTTAAGGTGGGTCTATTATTACGTTAATTGGGCGACATTTAACACGAACGGCAAACCTTCATGCTTCTGTCGAAGAAGCTTTGTGGTCTTGCATTTGGCGAAAGTGTTGAACAACTGTCAGTGACCTTCGGGTAGGCTCATCCGATTCATTGTTTTAATTGGTGATGGACGAAGCATGCGGTTTTCTGACGTTCGTTAGTATTGTCAACTGGAGGTTCAAAAACTTGAAGCCGCTCACGATAAACATAGATTAATTGAGGTACCTAAACTTTGCGTGCGCTTTTCAGTCCCCTCAAAATCTTCGACTACGCAACACAATTGAACAAGATACCGGCTCCATCAACGGACATTGGAGTGCCAGTAGCCGAAGAGTCCAACGCTTGATTCGGCCAATGTGGAGCGAACGTTTTTGTCACTCGTCGCCACCAACGTTGAAGCTGTCATAAAAACAAAGTCAATGTCATAATAAAATCCCTAAAACTCGTTAGCTCCTTTCTATTCAGGGAGCACGTTTATCAGAATGTCATAAACCAGGTCACAACGATGACCACTGCCCGACAGGCTTACCCAAATGCCCTTCATTCCATTTCGCTCCAGAGTTTTATTCCATTTTAGGTACGCCTAAAACTGAATTTGAACCATGGATATAATACCTTATATTCGTTATTAATGGCAAAATGGTACATATTCAACTTTCAACCTCTCGGTTTTATAAATGTTTTACTTATGACATTTTAGAAGATGACTATATATCGTTGTATCCTACCAGTTGTTAGTGGTGTTTATAAAGTACCATGTATGGTGCACATTGGAATTTAAAGGGGAACCAACAATCAGTGTGAATAAGCATACTGCTAACGCTAGAAATTTTAACACAGTGGAGTAATATCCAGAGAAAAAAAGGCATTTAAATGCCGAGTTTCTGAAATATTTTAAGTGTATATGACTTGTTTCTTCATAATAGAATCGAAGGTTAAACCTATTTTATATTTCGCGCAGCATTTCATATGAAAGACAATCTACAGTTTTTCCATCTTCGCTTTGGCCGCTTCCAAGTCTTCAAGACCACACGGTAGCCGCGAAAGAGGTAAACAAGTTTGCCTACTGCATTCTGTATACATCAATGTCACCCACAGCGGATTATTAATATTCAATCATGACGACCGATGTCTTCTTTCTACTCTACAATGAAAAACTTAAAGACCTCTTGAGACCTGACGCTAAGAGTAATAACCTGCTTTGTTACAGGTTCCTTTAAAAGTAGCATATGTAAGGAATGTTTTCCCTCAGTGCCAACGGCCATAGTCCTGCGGGGTGTACCAGATTCTCAAACCTGCCATTAATTTTCCTTTAAGGTCAATGTGAAGAAGCTTGCTGGAGGAGGTGTTGACGGCATTCTAAACGCCGCATGTCTAGCAAATTTAGCCTTAAAGTATTTGGGTCAATATCCAGAAGTGGTTGCAGGACCTGGCCTTTTTTTGTCCTCACATTTTGTCACCATGCCGACTGCAAATGAACTATCGGGCGTGGATTGACTATCTAGCCATTTTTACTGAATGAAAAAGAACGGAGACACTTATTATGTGTTAAATATGTTGGGCGTATTAAATAACATCATAACTTGAGTAAATATCTGTTGATGCTTCGCTGCTGGTGACGACACGAAAGTTAGTATAAGTGTGCATTATTAAACCTTATCAGTTAAATCAACGTATTTTAATCCTATTGCGTTCAGGCAACAATCAGTGGCCCAAACGCAGGGGAACTGTTTTATTCAAGGATTTTGTGGAAGACAGCTTAAAAGGCTTGTTTCCATTGGAAATAGCTGGGCAATTTTACGCTCTTTCACTGATCAAATTCCCATTGGAGAGCCTGGATGCAGTCAACATAATGGACTGTGATACAAGACAAATTTTACATGAGCAAAATAAAGTTAAATTTTAATGTTACGCCGACATCATCCAAATGTCTGTGAGGTTTATGCCAAAGGTAATTACTTTTTGCGTGAAATTGACATTCAGTTATGCGTCTGAAAACTTACATGTTTTGCCGATCATAAATTACATATTCTGTATGATACATCGTTCAGAATATTCCAGAACGTTCATTGTTTGTTTGTGTGCATATTATTTTAAGATATTGCAGTACGAAACCCTTGCATTAGCTGCGGGAAATTGCCTCAAACTTTATATATTGGGTAAGAACGAGTACTTGCGTGGGCAGAAGTCAGTTATGACTATTGAAAGGCCAAGCACAATACACAATACAATACACAATACGCAATAAAATACAATACACACAAAACACAATACAGTTCTTATCGGTCGCTTGCAAACTGTCCACATCAGCGACAAACCGTCAGCCAAGGTTGAGGTTGAGAGTGGTGTTCACCAAGGCTCCGTTCTTGGCCCTATCTTGTTTTTTATCTACATCAACGATTGCGTCCGCGAACTGGATTGCGGTATCGCCATGTTTGCCGATGATCTAAAATTTTGGAGCGTAATTCGAACTGCGGCTGACGAAGAGCACTTACAGACAAATTTAAACAGACTTCAAAAATGGTCGGCGGACTGGCTCTTACCGTTCAATGAGAGCAAGTGCATCACCATTCGAGTCGGCAAATCCGGTTCTTCAAACGGCAGGGCTTACCGACTAAACGACCTACCATTGAAGGAAGTGAACGCCCAGAAAGACTTGGGAGTCTGGATCACGCCCTCGCTTAAACCCTCCCTGCATTGCACAAAGGTAGCCAAGTCCGCGATGTCGGTCCTATACCTCGTCAAGTGAGCTTTTTACCTTCAATGAAGAGTACTTTACGAAAGTCTTTAGAACCTTCTTACGACCGCAACTAGAATCCGCTATTTATGCTCGGAGACCCTGGGCCTCGAAAGACATCAACATCCTCGAAAAAGTGCAAAGGCGCGCAGGGGCAGGGCGTGCAGTCTTATGAAACACGGCTGTCTAATCTCAACCTCTTTCCATTGCGCTACAGGCAGCTTCGGGGGGACCTGATACTAGCATTCCGCATATTACGTCTTCGAGACTGCTGTCTTATATCAGGGGATTTCTTCGAATTAGCAACAACCACGAATTTGAGGGGTCATTATCGCAAATTAAGGGTGACTGGGGCCAGGCTGGACGCTCAGAAGCACTTCTTTTCGGAAAGGGTAGTCGGAGCGTGGAATGCGCTTCCTCAGGACGTCGTTATGTGGGAATCGCTAGAGATTTTTCAGTGAAAACTGGCTTGATACAGCAGTGCGCGCTATGTAACGAATTGACCATAGCTGACAATTTACAACAATAACAATACTACTTTAATTCTTTTAGTAGTATTAGTTTTTAATAACAATTATAAAAGTTAATGTAAGAAGTGTATGCACAACGGGTAAATCGGAATTCCTATTACTACTGCCTACACTAATAGCAATATTTCACGGATAGATATGCTATTTATAATGCCCTCCCACCAACAGTCTTATGCGAATGTCTCCGCAGTCTACCGTACTTGGCTATCTGCGTACCATGATTACCCCGCTAGCGATCTTATCAGCCTGACCTGACGGCCTAAACACTCACCCTTGGTTCGACCCGCAGCTGACTGTCTACGATCTGGACGGATTTCTTTGTTTTTCCAGTCCCGTTGGCGGACCCTGCAATCAGCAAGGAAGAATCTGGTCGCAGCTTCCACACGGTGATGATCCTGGGAACCTTTTCCATGCCCCTCGTCGGATCCCTCCAAACAAAATCGGACGTCTTTTTCTCTTTTTTCTCCTAAATCCCATGAATTACCGCCACAAGAGCGACAGTTTTTCTCCTAAAAATCCCCGAGGAGTTTTTTCACTCTGTGTTCTTATTTTTTTATCCCATGACTCAGGACAACTGGCCTCGCCAACAGTCTATGATACAATTTTTCTGCCACCACTACACACATGTACAAATAGGGAACTCAAAGGATATTTTCCTACATATCCCTCAATATACTTCGCTTGACGGGTCTCACATTCCCAAAGCTTTTGACAATGGCCTATGCTGCTATGTGTACACCGGTCAATAATACCATTGCACAGTTGCGCTTACATATGTTCTGATAGATAAGACTTTCGCGAAAATAGTTTGCTTGCTATCTGTCATATACAGTTCATGTTTTAACTGGGATGGTGGCCGAACGATTTCAGCATTCAAGCATGAACTCCAGTTGTTATTCACTTACATGCAAAGACATGTGGGATACGATGTGGTCCAGCCAGATAATAGACGAGAGAACGTATCCCAACATGTATAAGCTAGTGGAATAGGATAAGGCGTGAAAGGCCATAGTGTCAGGGAGAATTAACTAAAGTAGGAACAAGCGTAGTATGTAAGCAATAGGAGAAGTGACTTCCAGACGAGTGCAAGCCAGCCATGAATGAGCCGGAGTCCAGAGAGTCTGCAACCGAACAGTGAGTCGTCAGCTCTGGAAGGGAATGAGCGTAAACAAATCGTCCGCATCTCGGGCACTGATCTAACCTCGAAAAGTGGTTGGCTAGTGAGACTAGACCGCCTTAAGAAAGCCAGACAAGAGTGACCTTGAACGGAGGCCTTGACTACGGTGTCTTGCGGACGCGTGGTGGTCACGCCAGACATGACCTAGTCCGCGCGTCGTCCGAGGAAAGCATGACTAAGAAAGGGGGTCGCTACAGACATTTAGAATAAGCAGAGAGCTGTTTTCTCGATAGGAATTTTACTGTTCTGTGAGGCATTCACTTTTAGCGTACCAGTTCAAAACAGACCGTCTCCAAAAAAGATTGATGAAAGAAAAGGTTACTTCGATAAAGAACGGGCATGGAAAATATTGCTAAAAATTACCTGATTTCTAGCCGAGAGTGCATTTCCCAACCCTTGTAAATAGACGGCAGAGGCGTCGGCCAGTAAGTCGTATTAAAAGCATGCGATGCGCAAGATTTTATCCTATGAGCATCCGAAAGTAAATTAAGCCACGACCAGGATAGATCACACCCTGCAGACCACATGTTTACAGAACCCTATAGAGATGTGGTCAGAATCAACAGGTAGATATAAGTGGGCCCTTATAAATACACAGTATTCACTAGCTAATTTTTCCGACTCCAACCGACAAAACAACGAGTTCTGCACATCATTATTCGAGTGCCGAAAAAGCTTAATCAACATCATTCTGTTTGTAAGGGTGGATGGATATAGATAGCTGATGACCACACATAAGGCAGCAATTTTCACCCACGCTCGCTGCACAAAGAAATCGGACTGAATGCCGACCCCAGTCGACGCTGAAAGGCCAATGCTCAGTGATGGGTGCACAGTTGCCGCCAATAAGTGACAATGAGGAGATTATGGGCCCTACTTGCGCTTTTCAATCATTTGCTTTTTTTCTGGTGATCCGAGGCGTGCATGGTCGTGATAGGGGGGACGACGGGTTTGCCGACCCCTTCAGCCTCTGTGGTCAGCGAAAAACAGACAACTGGCTGGCTTTGACAACAGCCTGATGCTGACGGAGGCAGAGTCTGAAGTCGACGGTTAAGCGCATTTTAACCACTGCAAACAATGGGATATGCTTGAATCTATCGGACGTACTGGCCACCCATCACCCCTTTGACACAGGTAATCGCTTCGGAAAGTCTTACCTTGTCGGTGGGAGTGAATCCGAGTCTGTCTACGGGGCTGTAGGGATATATAGCCAGTCCTTTCTCGGGAGATCGTGCAACTTACTTGAAGGAGTTGATCTAGCAGTTGTGTATTTTCTCTAACGTTCATTCCCGTTATGCAATGAGGGGTGGCAACTGAAGAGCCTTCTCGAAATTTATGGATCCATTAAATTTTGCTGTTTATACAGTCTTCAAATTTTCACCAGGGAAAAGAAGCTTTACATTTCTGAAACAGCACCTCCCTTTGGAAACCATCAAGTCTTTGGAAAGACTTTTGCAATTGCGATGTAGAATAACAAAAGAAAATACGCGAATTGAATTTTTACAGAACTGTCTAAGTAACAAGGAATACCCTACAGAGTTCTACAAAATCCTTCGACGTGGGAAATTACGCCCAACCTTTCAAAACCTCGACCGTCTAACACAATCAAGAATAGAGGACTCAATTCAGTTGTTAGATTACAACAAAAGCCTCCTGCATCAAACGAAGCACATTCTTGATAAGATAAGTTTCTTCTGTTGGTCCATATTAATGAAACATGCATATAGTATACAAGACAAGACTAGAGATGCATTTCACCTTAAGTTACAGAAATCAATTTGTAAGAAGCCAACAGAAGATATTTTTCCACTGAACTCAGATGACGTTATCTTGAATCTATCAAACATTAAATTAAACAAATTACAAACAGAAGCGCTTTCATTAGGACAAGATTTCTGTGTGCCAAAGAAAAGAATTAATCCAGTTGAAATTGAAGCCCAATTTGAAGACTTGAGCTCTCAACTATCAGATTTATTACCCAGATCCAATGACGACTTAGGATGGATGAAAGCCAAATTTGTGGATATCGCATACCAGTACAGAAGAGCTCGAATATCACAACGTACTCCTATAACTAAAAACATATGCTTGCTCTATCCGAATTAAAACAGCACAAAAATAGTAATTTCTAAACCAGACAAATGGCATGGAGTTGTCATTATCAATCGTAAGGATTATGCTAATAAGATGAAAAATATCTCAAATGATTCAAGTAAATTCCGTCAAGAACCACAAGGCAAAGAAGAAACCAAGGCATTGGAAGATTCCGCCTGTAAAACTATCAAGCGTCTGTTGGACAATATTCTAATAGATACCAAAACAGCGCTATCCTTAACACCGAGAGGTTCTTATATTCCACGCCTATACGGATTACCTAAAACTCATAAAAGGGATATTCCGTTACGTCCTATTTTATCGATGTACAATTCTCCCTTTCACAGACTAGCGCAATGGCTAGTTAAAGAATTGGAACCGATCCGGAGTAAATTTTCTGCCTATACATTAAGAGACAGCTTCCATTTTATTGACGAAATTAGGAATCAAAATATTTCAGACAAATATATGATCTCTCTTGACGTTGAATCATTATTCAACAACGTGCCACTAGATGAAACTATTGAAATCATCCGCACCTATTCTTCCGAAACTCGCCTATCCCCTGAAATATTACGTGATTTATTAAAATTGTGTACGAAAGATGTGCAATTTCTATTTGAAGGCCATCTATATCGACAAATTGATGGAGTAGCAATGGGAAGTCCCCTGGGACCAACTTTTGCTGACATATTTATGGGGCATCTAGAAGAAAAAGTATCCACAAAGTTGAACAAGATAACCCTGTACAGAAGACACATAGATGACGTCTTCGCGATCGTAGACAACATCAAAGAAGCTGAACAATTATTGCTTATAATGAACAGCCTGCATCCCAAGATCAAACTTACCATGGAACATGAACGGGATAACCAGCTTTCTTTCCTCGATGTTCACATGTCAAGAAAGAAAGATGGCTCCAACACACGAACTGTCTACCATAAGAATACGTGGAAAGGACAGTACTTGCATTATTTGAGTTTTGTGCCCATTCAATGGAAACGAAACTTGGTATGCACTCTCTTCCAGAGAACGAGAAAAATCTGTTCTGTGGATACATTGGAAGCTGAAATAACTAAACTCAAAGTAACTCTACAGAAGCGCGGATACCCAACACAGTTTATAGACAAATATACCAAACCATTACGGCCTAAAATTACGGAACAGATAGTTCCGAAGAAGCCCGTTTTCATATATTTGCCGTTTAAGGGTGACAACATTTTCAATACCATAAAGAGACGACTCATTAATGCCATTCACAGGACATATTATGCCGCTGAGCTTATAATTTGCGATCTAACAAAGCTTGTACCGATTCCTCGTGCGAAGGATGCCTTGCCATTGCACGCCACTTCAAACTGTGTTTATGAATTTACACGCACTTGCGGATGCAAGTACATAGGGCGAACGCAAAAACAATTGGCCACCAGAGCAAAGGAACACTTACCTAGCTGGTTGTTTAAACAAGAAAAACGAACACCTCGCTCGTCAATCACTGAACACTTGCTAGATACGGGCCACTCCGTGGACCCTAAAACCTCCTTCCGAGTACTTGTTCAAGCACGAACAACGCGCACCTTACGCTACCTGGAGGCAGCGTACATAAGGCGGTTTAAACCCGACCTATGTAAACAATTGGAGCATGTAGGTAACCTAACTCTACCTTGGTAACACTGGCTCCTTGTTTACACATTCCCCTCCCCGAATTTTCTTTCATTTTTGCCTAGACGTTTTTTCTCTAATTTTTTGCTACCTACAGCGTTTAACTTTCAGCTTTATCGATTTTTTTTCTGTATGAATTCAGTTGTGTATTTTCTCTGACGTTCATTCCCGTTATGCAATGAGGGGTGGCAACTGAAGAGCCCTCTCGAAATTTATGGATCCATTAAATTTTGCTGTTTATACAGTCTTCAAATAATGGAAATGTGTACCAATAGGGAGTTCAAAGCCATTTGCTTATATTTCACTTCATAAACTTGACTTGACTTGACACTTGGGACGACGCCTTCGCAACAGCGGGCTCACACTCTTGCCACTGATAACTTCCTTTAACTTATTCATCACCTCTCTGTACGAAACAAGCGATTCTTCCTGCATGGCGTGTCGTGTCTTCTGCCCGAATATTGCAGCGGACAAGATCTATTATATTAACAAAAACCAATTTGAAAGGTAAACTGGAACTAAAAGGGTACGTTAACATTCACGGCGTACATTTTCTTGAGACTCGCTGTCTAAATAGCGATGGAGATCATCCTTTTTTACGAAAGACGGACAACTGAATACTAATAGCACACACTTTCGAAGGAAGAATTAAGGGGGAGTTAAAATGAATTGCAGAGTCGCATTCAGGTAATTAAACGCATAAAGCTCTACGTTATCAGAAGACCTCCGCCTGAAAGTTTAATTGATGCAGAGGGAAGCGCAGAAAAAAGGCGAAATAGGGTTTGAATAGAACTGTGACAAACTATAAATGAGGACTGACGGAGCCTTATGTCTCCTAGACGAGCCTTCTTCAAAGTATTTGACAATCAGTTTTCATGGGGTCTATTTTGTCATATACGAGGTCAACTCTAAAGCATTAAATGCGATTTCCTATGAGTCTATGAACACCATTGATCTGCATTAACTTAAAATCCTAACTGTGGTAAGTCAAGTCTTCTTAACGACTTGCTTACGACAAATGTAACGGAAAAGAACAGCGTAATTTAGTAGACACGGAAACATATTCCATGAGAGTAAATGTTTGTGTTACAATGCTAGTCCATCATTCCAAACCATTAAAATTGTAATGTGAACTAGGCTACTGATAGGCAGGTTACGTTAGCAACCGAATACCCTAAATTTTATCTATGCTGTTGTAATCATAGAAGTGAGCTTGAGGTCACTAACGGAGTAAAACCCTCCGAAAAGATGGTCTTTGCTCCACAGTACAAAATCTCAACCGCGTCCCTCTTTCAAAAATGAAGGACCGTCAAAACTTCTTTAAAGAAATGTGAATTCTACTGGATTGTGTGTCAACTGATTGACACTGTGAGCCCCATATGCTGGTTATTTTTCATTAAACCCGCAAGCTAAGACACGACAAATGTTCCACGCCGAGTTGATTAAGACGCGTAACAGACAACCTATAAACAAATCATTTCCTTTGAACCCATATGACTAAATCGTTAACATACCCAATTTGATTCAAAAAATTGCAAGCCAAAGCTGTCTCCTTAGGGCTCAAATTGTGTGTACCGAGAAGGAAAATTGGCCCAATAGAAATTGAAGCCAAATTTGGAGACCTATGTTAACATTTATCTTACTAGATGCCGACGTCAGAAGAATCTGCAACATTGCTCAAAACGAAATTGGTAGATATTGCTTATCATTAAAATACTGGTTACTCAGCGCTAAAAAACTAATCTACGCCTTACGACTTTCAATAATCTAAACAAGTATCCTGATGTTATTAGCTCGAGACTATAAAAGGACGTCGCGCTGTGATTCTCAACAAAAATGATTATGTTGGAAACATAGAAACCGTATTGAATAACCCCAGCCCATTCTCTTCTGAAAATCATGTGGAGAAAGAAACAGAAGTACCGGACAATTTCTTTGGGAAAAAGGCCAAATTGCTACTTGAAAAACAGTACATGGAGAAAAACGCAGGTGCCTGTCTTAGGCCCGTAGGTCACATATTCATGAGCTATATGAACTACCAAAGTTAAATAAGCGAGGTGCACCACTACTGCCAATTGCATCAATGAGGGAACCACGGTAGCATAAGCTTGTCCAATAGATAATCGGAAAAAAACTGAAGGAATCAGATGCAACCTTGCGGTACACAAGACTAAGGATGCCTTTTTGATCGAAGAAGATCTTAAGCATTAAAATTTACGTGATTGGCATGTGATCTTACTTGATGTGACAGTCTTTTCAGAAACGTGCCAAAGAATGGAACGACTGACAAAATTTGTGAGCATTCGGCTAAAGCATACCTGAAACTAGGCCATGTACAGATATGCACAAATAACGTACAGCACCTGGTCAACGGATAGATATATGGACGTAAACGGTGTCCCAAAAAATTAAACACATTTTACCTATCGATTAAATTGGTGTTTATCATAATTTTCTTATTGAATAAATGTAAAGATATTTACAAGTACCATTTTATTGTTTTTATTACTGAATGCTCTCAAACTAACGTTCATTATGATCATGACATTGCTGACAACGCTTAACAATGAAATCGCACATACCATGAAACAATTTCCTTGGTATTCGGGTGCATTCATGTTCGGTAGCTTCTCTCAATTCAGCCATTGTTGCAATAGCCAAAATGCAGTGAAAAAAAAACAGAAAATGATACTTTTAAATTTTTTAAGTTTTTGAAATAACGAAACTATGATAAACACCAAGTTAACAATTCATAAAAATGTGTTTACATTTTTTGGGACACCCTGTATTTACTGTGTAGCTATGGACAGTCCATTAAAATTATTTCTAGCATATATTATTATGTCGACCCTTTAACGACAATTAGACAAACGCATACGAAAAACAGCGTTTTTTAGACGATAAATAGAGGAAACTTTTGCCGTACACACCCTGAGAGGGAGAACTGCTATCTAAAGCTATGAACGAAGTGCATTCAAAGATCAAATTAAAGACCGAGCACGAGAAGCAAGACAGACTGAATTTCCTAGACCTGCTACTAAAAAAGTGCGCAGATAAATCAACTGAAGGTTATATCCATCGGAAAAGCGTGTGGATAGGACAAAACAAGCAGTCTCTTAGTTTAGTTTCAATTCAGAGGACATGAAACTTGGTGTTGGGCCTTTTCAATAAAGCCGCTCGAATCTGTTCTTCGGGTAAGATCGATTAAGAAATGTGTTTTCTTTGAAAATTCTCTCTTGGTAACGGCTTTCCGGAGAGATGCAACTATCGCAAACGCACAGAAGAAAACACTCCTGAAGTATTAGTGCCAAAAAACATTTTCCTCCATTTCGAGGATGATAATCGATCTGACGTGATCAAACGGAGGCTTCGATATACGATTTAAAGAACTTACCTAGTATGTCAATTGTTTCAAGTCAGTACAACGGCTATTCCGGTTACACTGACTAAATACGTTCAAAACATGCATGCTACATCAAATTGAGTTGGCATGTAGCTGCGGATGCAAATGCATTAGGGCACACACAAAACCAATAGGAAACGCGGTCGTCTGAACATATGCAGAAGCCGTTGCTCAGGGCAGAAAATAAAATATTCACGTATTAAGTCACGAAGCACCTACTGGACACGGGCCATATGGTCGACATAAGATAATACTTCCAGCAAAAGACGGGTGCCCCTTACGGTTTGCGGAAGCTGCTGCAATACGGAGAGGAAAACCAGAACTCTCAAAGCAACCACAAAAAATGTGATCGATTTCGCATTAGCGTGGTAATAATCGATAAACGCCTTCTCATCCGCTGTCCTCTGCCCCTTCCTCCTTACCCCCGTCTCCAGGCTTTCATGAGCATGAACTAAAATAAACTGCCTTGCTGTGAAAACTAGCTTCCCTCCTTCATATTTTACCGCGTGCCCGCATGCATGATTTATTGTTGCTACTCTCCTCACCTATCAATTTTCACCTTTCTAGGCTGACACTTAATTGTACAGGTAATTATTTAAGTAAGGAATGGTTGGGCATGGCCATGCAACCATACTGCTGTAATTTATGCACGACCGTTATTGGTCATGCATACAAATAGGATGTAATACTGTCCATTGATTGCCATCCCCAAAAACACATTAGGAAAAATTCCTCGTTCTGTCGAAGTTATAAAACGCAATTCCAATGTCAGCATAAACAAGCTAGCACGTACGCAAACGCCCCTGAACCTGATTTGCCGTTGCGTAGACGGTGTACACAGTAAAAATGGGGCATGCGTAGTTTTCTGGTGTCTATCTGGTAGTATTCCATCTCTATGTAGAAAATTGCATACTTTGTTTTTCGATTGTGGAAAATAATCAGTACCTGCCTAAACTGGCACACAAAACTCAGGTTATGTAAATTTGGTTCTCCTTAGCGACGAAAATCCACCATCCGGCTAAGTTTGAAGGGAATCGTATAATTTTGTTCAATTTCTCCTCCTATCCTTCATTTTATGAACCCATTTTAAAGCAACTTCAAGGAAGTTGACACACAATTGCATAGCGCAGCTAAACTCATACGTATCATTCTTCCAATAAGCAAAACCCTGAAGCATATCGGAGTTCGGCAACCGTCTTGAGGGACTGCACAGTTAATAACCATAATAGGCACTAGAACCTTGTTTTAAACAATCGGTGGGATCAGTTCATTGACACACGCGCTTGCCGAGGTCAAACTGAAAATCGTTGGACACAACAGGACCCACATCACGGTCGACGCACTTTGCTGTGGTGAACTTCATCGGCAAGGACCTTTGAAATCTCCCATAAGCAGGTTTTGCAAAGCACTTATACCGTTTGACCAATCATTGGTCATTCAATGAAGTCATGCACTATCAAATTGATTTCCGATAGCTGAGCTATAAAAATACGTAGAATGATCTACCTTTGTTCATTCTTGATGTTGAAAAACTATTTTGGTAGGTTAAATTGTACCCAGTAATATCACCTTTCTTAATAAAATCTGTAGTTCCATATGCATTGTTGGCCTATCATTTAACTAAATAAAAATTCAAACAAAAAGGTTTTGGAACTCCTGGTTTACCTCCGTCTGATGGTTGTTGATACATATAGGGCAAAGGTCTTCTGAACAGTGTTGGCATAATGCGAGTAGAGGAAACGAAATCTTGCATTCTGGACAGACTGGTAGCATTCCGAGAGATGAGGGCTGCGCAATGTTTTCCAGCTGCAGTTCGTAGACGGGAATGTCAGTTGGGCAGAGTGGACATCGGACCGAAGTTTGGTTGAAATCGGCTAGCATTAAGCAGGGCTACAGGCAGAAGATGTGACCGCAGAGTATGGTACGCGGATTCTCGGGCCTGAAATAAGACGTACAGTGCATCGGACCAACTATCATATCCGAATGGAACGTTCAATTTCGGACGCCTCTATGCAAAAGGGAGGAATTGAGCTCAAATACAGAGTTCTAGTATTCATTAAAATGGACCTTGGCTAACCGGGATCTTGGTTTGACAATATTACTATTTTTCGCTATGCTTGATCACGCTCATTGTATTCATTTTCGTACGCATTTGCAGTGGTGTCGTCCAAAGATCCTTAGGTATTACAGCCGCCTTCTTAATTGTTTAAGTGGGTTGAACTACCCATAATCTTCCATTGTTCGACACGCTTTCCGTCGATACAGCGGGGATTTTATGATGGCATTGGACTGCAGCGTGGTTCTCGGAAGGCCACGGCACACAAAACTTCTATAGTAAGTATGTATTTATATATCAAAATTGTCCTTGACCTTAACCACAGGAATAATCGATTGCATATAAATTTTATACAGGGCGATTTCCACAATCTTCCCACTGTTTTATTGTTTTAACCTTTTTTTCGAATTTGTGTTTGTGGTACTTCTAGAAAATGTACCTCAACGACCTTGAAGTGGGTCGTTGCCTGCTCGTTGTCTGGCTTTCCTCTCGTGATCTCAATCTGTCTGGACCTCAAGGTCGTTGCGATTGCTGCGATGTCCATCAACGGTGTCGAGCCATACGCTATCCACCCACACACTGTCCACCCGCACGGTGCCCAACCAATCACAGGCTGACCTAGCCAATGGACCCGCTTTCGCTCTCTGTCTCCTGGCCTAATGGCTCTTAAACCCCACTTGGTGATTGCGCGTAGCAGCGGCGCGGTCGCAACGATGCCACTTCTCCAACTGGCCTCACGGTCGGACGCCCTGCGAGACCTATTGGCAACCTTCCCCTTATCCCTTCTGTAAACAATACACTGTTCCGTCTACTCTGCCTTCGCAAGACTTCTCCTATATCCTAAGGAACCGTGCCTCGAAGATTGTAGGTGTTTGGGTTAACCATCGTAACCTTAGTCAAGTCAAGTCAAGTCAAATTTATTAAAGGAAATATAGGCGATCGCCTTTGAACTCCCTCTTGGTACATAGGATTTAAGAAATGCATCGGCGAAGCCGAACATTCTAAAGAAGTTGTTGACACAATTTAAAACAACTACTCACTTGTTTCAAGTAATAAACTCACACTCAGTTTACACGAGCCAGCAGTGTAACTGAGGAAGAAGAGCAGACAGTGAAAAAACTCCTAAGACTGGCTCATAATTCAAAATGGAATGTCATTTGTGGTTTTTAGGAGAAAAACTGTCGCTCGTGGGGGAAGTTTGTGAATGATAGGGGCATGATGCTTCTGTGAATGTTGACGGTAGCCATGGCGTCCATGACGAGTAATATCTACACCCGAAGGACCATACGAGGAGGAGACCTCGGAGTCACGAGAACGTCCCGAAGACCGGAGATGCGACCATGATACGCCTTTGCTGTGTCAAGAGCCGAGGAACCTACCACGTTGTCAGCAGTCGGTCGATACGAGAAAGGGTGTGACAGGGCCGCGTAGCCTAGGACCATAGGTGCGATAGGTGCGTCCCCAGACACGATCGGCGCAGATCGCATAGTGAGTAGAGACAACATAGGTAGATAATGGCAGAGACTCATTTTGTTAATTACTAATAATAATAATACTACTTACAAATTACTATTAGTATATATTTATAGCATTTTAGCATTTCAGGTTTTGGATGTAGAGCGCTTCAATTTTTAGAATCGGAATAGTTCAGTGATTGGATTTGGAGTACTTAATCGTGACGATACTCATTATATCGGTCTAGGTTTGCCTTAAAGACATCCACGGAAGGGGACATGACAATATCCGCAGGAAGAGCATTCCATGCCTGGATTACCCTCTTAGAGAAAAAGAATTTTCTTGGGTCAAGTCTTGCCCCAGTCACACGTAATTTGAGGGGGTGTCCTCGCAGCCTAGAGGTGGTGGCCCGCTCAAAGAAGTCATTTGTTTGGAGGCAGCAATCCTGACCACGCAACATGCGAAATGCCTGGATTAGGTCCCCACGTATCTGCCTGTAATCCAGAGGAAACAAGTCAAGATTTACCAATCGGGTCTCATAAGGGAGGTTCCGTTGTCCTCGTACTAATTTTGTTGCGCGTCTTTGTACCCTTTCGAGGTTTTTTTTGTCTTTGGCTGTCCAAGGTCTCCAGGCTTGGATGGCAAATTCCAGTTGAGGTCGCACGAACGTGCCGAATACCTTGCCAAATACAGCTTTGTCAAACTTAGCAAAGGCTCGCTTGATTAGATACAAGCTCGACATTGCGGATTTAGCCACTTTCAGGACGTGGAGTGATGGCTTCAGTGAAGGCGTGAACCACACCCCCAGGTCTTTCTGAGCCTCAACCTCTGGCAGCGGCGTGTGATTCAGGTAATACACCCTCCGAGGCATAGTGCTGGTTCTACCAAAGCGCATTAGGTTGCATTTTGCCACATTGAATGGCATGAGCCAAAGGGTCGACCATTGCTCTAGTCTATGCAAATTTGCCTGGAGGTTTAATTCATCGTCTTGGTTGCGTATGACCTTCCAAAGTTTTATGTCATCAGCAAACATTGCGATTTCGCAGTCTAGTCCGCTTATGCAGTCATCAATATATATAAGGAAGAGAATAGGGCCAAGAACAGATCCCTGTGGAACCCCGCTCTCAACTGCTACCTCCGCCGACCGCTGTTTGCCAATACATACGGTCTGGGTACGACCAGTCAAGAAGTTTGCTATCCACTGCAAAAGGTTTCCCCTTACCCCTATGCGGCTGAGCTTGTATAAGAGACGTTGATGGGGCACCGTGTCAAACGCCTTCTTGAAGTCTACGAAGACTGTATGCACCGTATTCCCTTCATCGATCGCTCGGGTCCATTGTTCTAGACAATAGAGCAGATTGGTCAAGCAGGACCTTCCCCTGCGGAATCCGTGCTGCTTATCAGAAAGAAGTTGATGTTGCTCCAAAAAGTGCATCAGCTCGCGTTTGACTATGCGTTCCATAAGCTTGCAGGATATTGAGGTGAGGCTGACCGGTCTATAGTTATTTGCGGTCGCCCGACTTCCACTTTTGTGGATGGGTGAGATCCACGCTGTCTTCCAATCGGGTGGCACTTGTCCAGTATTAAGAGAAGCTCGGAAGATAAGGTACAGGGGTACCGCCAACTCTATGGCTAGCTCTTTTAATAGCTTTGCAGGTATCTCATCCGGACCTGACGACTTCGTTTCTTTAAGCTGTAGAAGTTCTCGCAGAACGGTAGCTTCCGTGAGTGCAACCGAGTCTATGGTCTGGATCACACCCACACTGCAGTTAATAGCGGTGAACTCAGCCTCTCTCGTAAAGACCGACTGGAAGAAGCAGGATAGATGTTCCGCCTTTTCGTTAATCTCGCAAATTTCTACACCGTCGTCTGTTTTTAGCAGAGGAATAGGGTCTCTATTTCGAGTACATTGCCTAACGTAGCTGTAGAAAAGCTTTGGGTTTCCTACTGCACGATTTATTAGATTACTCTCGAAGTTTTGTCGGCTAATTCGTATCAGGCTCTTAACCTTGTTTCTCTGTGCCTTATACCTATTGTACGATTCGGGGGTCCTCTCTCTGCGATAGATTTTGAACAGCCTTCCTTTGCGGTTTACTTCCCTCTTTAGCGTCGGCGGTAGCCATCGAGGCCTATTTGTTACTTTCTTTACCGTGATAGGACAGAAATCGGTAATTAGTCCGTGTAATACGGCTTTGAATGCCGACCAATCATCGAGAACGCACCTTAACTCCTATAACCTCGCCTGAGGTTTGGGCACACTCCCCCGACATACATGCGCTCCCCGTTGGTACGCAGGGATATAAGCGATGGTACTAATGCATGCTACATTGTTCCGGCCCGAGGTTTGAGTACGCCCATTAGCTTACCTACGTTACTTTTCTATTTAACAGAATAGTTGCGATTGAATTTGTTCCTTGACTTGACCCACGCGTCCCCTCCCCTAAAATGGTGAGCCTGAACGATAGAGGAAGACGCACGGCGCCCTCCCCAAGCGGCCCTACGAGGTACTCATATCCGCATTTTGTGGTTCTCGTTCGGTCCTTAATGAAGAAAACAAATTTTCTTTGGATATTCTGCCAGAATGGAAGCCACTGCTTCCCGAACATTTTTTAGTAGAAGGTGTGCCATAACGAGTATTTAATGCGGTGTGAAGAACAGAAACAAAGAAGTCCAAATATATGCGCAGTAACAACCATACAGTCGTTCTTCTGTTAAATTAGTACACTATGTATTTATACTTTATTTAAGAAGCGCATCTATTGGATGAGGTATTAAACATAAGCTCCCAGCCGACTGAATAAAAGAATGGCCTTTGATTGGAATTTAGCTGAAGCCACCCATTTTTTCATAATTGGAGTAACTGTTTTAAAGAAGACGAAGACGCTTTCGCTGGAATGATAGTCTTATTCTGAGCTTTCGGCTTTACATGAAAACCCATTGTCAGAGTAAATTAAAACAGCTCGACTACCTCAATCAATACGGCCGCTCAAGTTTTAGCCACTATCCGGGGCAGAACGGTTCAACCGGATCAAACCATGGTATCTTTTGGTGTCGTTTCACTATTTACATATATCCCTCCGGACCTAGCACGCGACGCCCTAGGCAAACGACTCGAGGAGAAATACGATGAATCGAGGGGTCTCCTAAAAATTGACCACCTCATGCAACTCTTCGTCTTCTGCCAAGGAATTTTTTCACATTTAATGGTCAAACATACGAACAGACTAAAGGGACGCCGATGGAATCCCCAATTTCCATTCTTATTGCAAAACTGGTCTTACAGGAGCTGGAAAAAGTCGCCTTCGAGCAATTTGAGTTTGCATTCTGGTGCCGATACGTGGACGACACTTTCGTTATAATCGAAAAAAGCAGTTTAACAGACTTCCAAACACTGCTTAACAGTATCTTGATCGACATCCAATTCACAAAAAAGAAAGACAGTGCCAGACAACTACCGTTTCTGGATGTCCTTGCCACGCGCAGACCCAACAGGGAACTCAGCACTACGGTTTGTAGAAAGGCGAATACCAAAACCCAGGTGTGCAGCTCCCATAGCAACCACCCCTGACGCATAAATGTGGCTGTATTCGAGCACTATTTCAGAGGGTGAAGACACACTGCAGTGAACCGGAAGGACGAGCGTAAGAATTACAGCATCGTCGGGACCAACTTGCCAGGAATGGATACCCTAACAGCTTCATCCACCGATGCCTCCGAACGCGACCATAGGGTACAAACGAAAGGGGACCACCAACGGTATGGCACCCTCTACCATACATTAAAAAGGTGTCAGAAGCAACCGAGCGTATCGCTGCAGGGCTCGGAGTGGGTATTGCTCATCGCCCGACAGCTACCATGCGTGCACGAGTCATGCAACTTAAAGACCCGCCGGATGTAGGTGAGCAGTCTGGCGTCATTTATCAGGTACCGTGTCGCGACTGTTCTTGCCATTATACAGGGCAGACCGGGCGACGACTTAGCTCACGAATAACGGAGCACAAACGGGCAGTGCAAAAGGCGACCCACAGTCCCAGATCGCTACCCACACTCTGGAAGAAGGCCATGTATTTGACTTTTCGAACACGGATAATGGCGCGAGCCAGTAATAGGACTGGACGCGAACTGCTGGAGGCCTGGGTGTCAGATCCTAACTCCATAAACAGGCATGTGGATATTCCACCGTGTTAGTTTACCGTCCGTGCCCGTGACCAGAAACCAGGGCCCTGTTCCTCTATAAGCATGCATGCCACCACCTCAAGGTCACATGCTGTTACTCCAGTGACGCGCCGCGAAGGCACGCTAAGATAGCGTGAGAATAGACGTGGCGTGGACAAAGACCAATCAATAATTGGTACCACCCCCCTCCCCTACCAACCCCATTTATGCGTAGCTGACATTTGCTGTTCTCATTTACTCTGACGATGGCTTCTCGTGTGGAGCCGAAAGCTCAGAATAAAACTATCGTTCCAAAGATCACATCTTCGTCTTCTTTACAACAAGAACCTGGAGCACGCATATTCGATTCTATTCAGGAGTAACTGTATTATTCATTGTAACATGTCTTTAGTCTGATATGATGTAGTCTTAAAACTGCCGGGTCGTGTGAGCTTCTTAGTGAAAAGTGTGTAGCCTGTAGTTTGGAAACCCCAAAAAAGACTATGTGAGGTTCAAAATATAAAGGAAATCGTAAGAATTTATTCGGCTATTCTGTACTTACTTCTTGCGAGGGCACGGTAAGTGTCATCTTATGCTCTAGCTTTTAATAGTTAAAACCTTGTAAACCGCTAATCGTGCAAGCACTTAGTCAGTGTTAGACTCTATTAAACGCCCACGCTGTTCACATGCTGCTACCGAGTGCAGGCAGAGGCGCCGGCCACTGCTTTGTTCGCCGTCTGGATAGGTAGACACAAACGATATGAGGGAGCCAGAAATTGCCTACATTAGAAGCGCACGCTGCTAAAAGGCATGCCCTTACCATCGTTCCACACGGCGTAAGTTTGCACTCTGAGGAGCGATGTGGCCCGACGCACTCACGGCTCGCAGTTACAGTACGCGCGCGCACACATACCTACGCACGCAGTCGCCTGTATGCTTCCAGAGGCGACCGCTAGCGGCATCGATTTTTTGTCACATCTGGCGTGCGGCGGCGCGCGTAGCCCTGCTGGGCGCATTTGTCTGTCCCCACCCGCGTCATATGAACTGCGTGACCTTCTAATACAGGGCTTTTAATAGAGGCAACCCCCCCCCCCCCAACTAAAGAATGAACTGTGTCGGCTAGACCACGTCATCTGGATTATCCGTAGCTTTTTTGTCTGCTGACGGTCGATCCGGACGCACTACCATCCGTCATGTGACCGGAAGGGCTTTTACTAGATGCTGCCACTTATACTACTGGCATCACTAATACAGCCTTTGTTCTGTTGCACTGACTTATACTGTCCTACTGCATTGTCGTACTACTACATATAGACACTACGTTATGCCTAGATGTAGTTTAAAGATGGCAAAATGCTCGGCATAAGGGCATGATATGACTTGTGCACTACTCTTTAATACTATTCAAATGCTTATCAATATTACCTCATGCATAGTGGGAGTGCATAGTAGGTGCGAGTTCATAAAAAAGCACGAACGGATAGTATTTAAAGCATACTAGCAACTGGCCTAAGTAAGCATGATCAATAGAAGCTAGCACGATTAGCATATACATGTACCTATGGAAGAAGCTCGTTTAGTCCGTACCTAGCAGAAACGTACACAGCTCGATGGATAGGGTTGAGGGTGCGGAAGCAAAGGCAAGCACTGCTATGCACAGGACCCAAGCGTACATGAAACCGAGATTCACACTCCTTGCTGAGACCAAGGGAATACGAGCCCCAGTGTTGGCTAAATCAGTGTCACCTCTGAAAAATGGTGGCGTCGATGCCAGAACCGGTACTACTACGCTTCCTACCGAGATTAAGGGGAGATGAGCCCAGTGCTGACTTAAATCAGCATCATTTCTTACTTACAAAACAGGGAGTAATAATACCAGCAAATAATTGCACTCAACTACACCCTAGTAAACAGTGTTAGAAATAGCTGTAGTGATAGCTGTAGTACGATGCCTTGCTTCTTAGAGTCAGTGTAGACACCTACTATAGGCGAGTGAGGGTAGACAATGCAGTAGTACCCTCACAAAGTCTACTGTCACTAAAAATTAAGTTACGTGGTGTTTCTGGCTGCATCTGGAGAAAACTGCTTACGCCTGCTTCTTGCTCGGTCATATTGACTTTGCCTTGTCAACGGTTAAAGCGTATGAGGGTTTAGAGTGGGGTTGATGGTGGCTGTATCGCAGGTTGTTAAGTGAGTAAAACCAAGCAACTGCGATCTTAAGATCATGGTAACTTAGTAAAGAAGAAGTCGGTAAAGGCCAGAGTAGAGGGAAGAGTATATTGTGCACACAATAATTGCCGGTGTGTCCGCTAATTGCGTTATGGTTGGCGTTCGCGTCGTGATAAACTGCATTTTGGACGCACATGGTGGAATTGGGTGTGACGATTGCTCGGCCACCTGGTGTCTTGTTGCTGGTGGACGACGACGCGTTGGCCTGTGCCCTTCCCGATTTATGACTTTCTTTGGCCAAACTTACCCTCAGCACCGGATTATGTATGTCAAGCCGGTGACAGTCCATGTATCCTATTTCATTCAATCAAATAAATACATCCGAGATATGCGCAGCTATAACTCTGAGTGGGATGAGGAATCAGCCAATGAGTTCCGAAATCAGTTGACATATAGGGAAGTCAGCAACTGTTCCACGGGGTAGAGACTGCTGCAGGTTAGACGTTTATTTTTATAGCGAAGCGGGCTCGCAATAAACTATCCAAATATATTTTTACCCACCAGTCGCGTGTAGCTCTCAAAATACACGTGAAATGCGCGTTTGAAAATACTTATTTCACCTGGTTTCTAGATAGAACCGCTTAACCTCCTCAAATGGTGACCATCTAAGCCTAAGGATTAGGCAGATGCTGAAGAAGAAACCGTTTTGTTTGAGGTGCACTAGTTATCATCTCTTTTTTATGTAGATACATGTTCCGAATCGCATATCGTGGCTTGTATGGATCAGTGCACAGCTTAGAAGGAAATTTTTGTCACAGTCACAGGCAATTCAAGCAGACGCTTACCGACGGGTGTCGCAATGGCCACATATATGTTGTACTGCAGTCAAAGCCTAGTGGCAGCAGATACACAAGACGTTTTAGCAGACGGGAGCTTTGGAAGCCACAATACAGTATAAATTCTCGGATTTTTCAACGCATCTTCAATTTTAGTCATCAAGAAAGAAAATAGTCGCCATAAGGATGGATAATCTGAAATCACACTAGACGTTAGGCGATGGCGATTTTTAAACGAGTTCTCTTTCGGCCGTCTTTAAGGGCCGTTATCAGTAAAAAGCACTACACAAGTAATTTTATCATGTTCTATGTTGTTTCTTCACGAAGAATCCAAATATAATTTATAGAAGGCATGTAAGATACTATTACCGCTTGTTCTTATATTATAAGAACTTTTTTTCGTTAAACATAAACTTGAATAATAGGCATACTAAATGTCAGCACAACTGCACTTTGACTATAAAACATATAAATATTCCGTACACAGTTTATCGGTGCACCAATCGCCTTCCTTCTAGCAGGCAAGAGAAACAGGGGACAGTTTATATAATATTTGCATAGCATGTGATATAAAAAGCAAGTGTCACGTCTGACCGATTTGAAAATACTGTTGTGCAAGCCTTCTACACAATATTTACACGTATTGGACCCTCTATAATTAACTTCAAAAATGTCTACTACGTGAGTTTTCAGCATTAAAAATTATAATTTTGCGGTCTCCTGATATAAGTACAAAACATTGCGGCTCCAGTTTATCATCATATAGTCCACAAGTTGCTGTGACTAGAAGCGGAGCTGCCGAGTAAGCTTTAAGGCAAACATGACGTATATATCCGTTGCCCAGATTGGTGAGCTACTCTCTATCTTCGCAGTTGCAATCAAAACGGACAAATGAAATCGTGCGTAGCTCAATGGTAAAGTGTGACACTTAATTACCAATATGTCGGTGATTCAGCCCAGGGGTGGTGTATCACCCTGAACTGGCTCTACCCATTGTTTTTCTAACTTCTAAGCAAGAAAGTGCTATTTTTGTGAAAAGGCGTTTGTATAGGCAGAAAAGCAGTATCGACAAACAGCAGGATCCCGTGAATGGTTATTTGTGCCTTAAAGAATAAGACTAAACCGTCAGCCGATTTGTGTAGATTGGTAGCTAATCAGAAGCTAACTACTAGTTCTCTTAGAACACACTTGAGGGCATGATTAAATTGCATTTTTATCCTGAGCCAAATACGATCGGCACTGTGTGCAATTACATGCATTACAACCTCTTTCCTTTATCTTAATCTACTCATTACCTAGCCGCTACGTGTGACCAAAATGGTTTCCGAAATGTATCCGGTCACGTATTAGCCTATGAAACATCTACCAGATAAGTAAAATGTTATTTAATGAAGTCAATTCTACAGCTGATTATTATAGAATCGTTCAGTCTGACTCACCCTTACTCATATTGGTGGATTTCATATGCGCAGTAGGCTGAACATGCGAATCGAACTAAGTGTGATTAATTCAGCGCTCTCGGCGTGAAGCCAACCCAGCTTTTCATTTGTGGAAAGAACTTCCCAAATGAACGAACGCACTGCACTTATACCACTATTTAAATTCTGTTAACATTGAACTGTTTAGATGGCTAGCAAATTCGAAGAGTGCCCAATTTTGACGGCTAAATAGGGATATCATTTATAGGAATGTGCTCAGTTACATCCTAATGGATGCAGTTGGTTACAACGGCATCCGCGGCGCAAAATAGAAGCTGCTATTTTTCAGGATCACGCTCCAGCTCATCAATCAAAATAGGTATGGATTGCGTAACATGTACAAATATAATCGCATTGTTTGAAAATCAGGTAGAAACTAATAATTTATCAACTAAACGATGCATGTTTTAAATATAATAATAAATGTACCACTGTAAACATTTGGGGAACGCCACATGGGATGATTTTGCACAACAGGGATCTTCTGGTTTATGTCATCACATTTCATCAGTTGGGCAACATACTGTGATACTGTTTGAAAATAGCGCGCTTCCTCTGCGCTCAAGCAGCGACTGGTAGCCTAAAATACGCTTGGGTTTCATTGGTGCTTCGCCCACCCACTCCAATTTGAAGTTGATGCTGATTGGCTGAGAGAAAACCCTTGACGCGTACTGTTATTTTTGATCACGTGTATCGGCTGCCTCTGGTACACGGCGACTGCGACCAAACATGGCTGCGGACGGATGCGTGTGTGCAGTTTGAAATCAATCGTGAGTTTACGTATCTGTTTCTGCCTTGCCTTCTGTGCATTATTTAAGTGTAAAAGTCCCACCACCTAATCCTCACACATATTTACATGATCGCACCATGCATGCCTTCGATAATTGAGGATGTCGGAGGGTATTCCCATAATATCTATTGTCCTGACAATATGTTTGACTATTGCGAAGTGTGAGCGTTGCCAGTGTGGGCTTTTCGAACGTTGTTAGTGGAATAACTGGGCTTACAGCCGAACGGGACGCAAAACAGCGCACTGACCAAGGAACGCTGGTGTTCAAGTCCGTCATGTGTTTATTATGTGGTATGACGTATGTAAATTTGTCCGAGGCGTGTCTGCCTTCTACTAATAAGCACAGGGCGTACTGCTGATCGGATCAAAACTCTTGCCGAATTGACGCGTGAAGTGTGTGTAGTATGACCATCGGTTTCGGTGAGTCCACCATGTGCTCAAGAGCAGAGACGGTAATGGAGCTAAGTGCGAGATTATTTTGAGTTTTGGGGATTTCTCCCGTCCAAAAGGAGGCAAATATGCTCCATAATCGACGAAAATGTTATTAGCTCATTAATAATGAATAAGCTGAGTAGATAGGAATCTTGGCTGTCCACCTTTTTTACGTCATCGTCTGGTGTTTCTGAGACACCCGGGGGTATCCTGTTGGCATGCCTCAATTGTCCGGAGTTGCATATCAGCGGATACAAGCAGATGGATGTCTCGTGACTATGCGGCCGATGATTACATAGAGCATATTTTGTGGAGTTTTGGGTGCATTTACTAGAGCTATTTGTTTCGTATTACACTTAATGATAACTGCGAAAACCTGTGTCTCACACTGTCACATGAATATGCCTAACCTTTCGTGTTCCATGTCATTTGTTATATTTGCTACTGAGCTACCTCGTATAAAGTCAAAGTGTATAGGTAAGACAGTGACCAATCATTCATACTTCTGCTATTTTACAAGAGCTTAATGCTAGCAACTGCCCTTCTTGAATTATCACTGACCGCATCTTGCTTTAACCGAACACTTTTTAGTACCTAAAATCAAAGCTGTGAATTACCTGAGAGCCATAGTCTAATATCTTCGATTCACAAATAAATCTCAATGAAGTTAGTTCAGCGAATAAAGAAATTCAAATACATATCATAATATTAGAAAGTACTAAAAGCAAGTATATATATATTATCCCGATCATCATCCCCCAAAGAAGGCGAAGAAGAAAACAAGGCGCTGTCGTGGACCACACTGTAATTGTGCTGACGTTTCGGAAATACACTAATACCATCATCAGAGTGGTGAGTTGTGTGTTCCTGCTTGCCGAGAGTTGGAATGCCGCGCAGCCCATTTGGTGTTGTAGCGATGGCTGACGCACGAGCGCTGAACTTCGTGCTGTCCGTGGATTGGCTGCGGGACCTCCATTATGGGTGGCTGGCGCCCGTGTGTGTCGTTAACGCGTCTAAGTTAACCGGCCCCGTAGTGTGACCACTGCCCGACTTCCCCTCTGAGCCAGATGCGCGGATCAGCCCTCTTTCCGGGTCCGGTGTGCGTCGGTGGGTAGGTGAGTCATCCCGGTCGTGTGCGCGACGAAGGGCTCTCTCTCTCTGCACGTTCTCGTACATCCCCCGTCGCCTATCCGTCTGTTGTTGTCCCCATCAGGTCTGTGTGTGCACTTGGCCGGCTACTATCGGCTCTCCCTCCATACTTGGGTGGCTGGACCGGTTGGCATTCAAAGTGCGGACCCGGCTCACATGTTTGGGCTCGTCGGTGGATTGATGACTCATGTCGGCCGTTTGAGTCGCGATTAAATCTCCTCCCCTGCCGCGTCGGTGACCACTGTTGACGAAGTTGCAAGTCGCTCGCTAGCGCCGGCGGCCTCATCGGGGCTGATTGGAGTCTTGTCCGGAGGGCCTGATAGGCTGGATTTCAATCAATATTTCTGTTGATTGTGCCCACGGATGCCCAACTTTAAAGCATCAATCTGGTCATCTTGTCGTTGGATCGGCCGATGACTTTGGCGTTTTCGAAAGCGAACTTATGCTTCTCCCGGTCCATGTGGCCGTATACCAGTGACAGTTTATCCTCGCGATCGACTGCAAGTTGGTGTTCATGCAGTCTTATCCAGAGGCGTTTACCCGTTTCACCAACATACCTTGCACTGCAATTTTGGCATGGTATGCTGTAGACCACTGCAGATTGTTTCGTTGCCGGAAGCGGGTCCTTAGGTCTCATTATCTGCTGCCGAATGGTTGAATCGGGTTTGTGGGCCACCCCAATTCCGAAAGGGTTCAGGAGTCGAGCTGTCGCCTCCGAAACATTTTTCACGTAGGGGATCGCTAGCCAGAACTTTGGTTTTTCGTCGTCTGGTCGACTTCGGATGGGCCTTCGTCAGCACTCACGTAGGAAGGATCGCGGCTAACCGTTAGATATGAACTGGGAATTGAGGTAGTTCGCCTCCGCCTTTTTCCGTCCTCATCGCTACAGTGCGTTTGAACGCGTTGGAATAGAGATCTAATGCAACTGTGTTTGTGACCAATTGGGTGGTTACTTTGGAATTGCAGGATGTGTTTGGTGTTCGTTGCCTTACGATAGACCGTAGTTTTTATCCTCCCCGCGGAAGTCCTCTTGACATGCACATCCAGCAAAGGCAACTGGTCGTTATCTTCCTCTTCCATCGTAAATTAGATGTCAGGGAATATAGAATTCAGTAAGGTCTTAAAGCTCTGAACGTCGTTCCTTTTGATTACGACAAAGGTGTCGTCAACGTATCTGGTCCATAATTTTGGACAGTAAGCCCGGAAGACTAGTCGTTCTAGCCTCTGCAGGACCGCCTCGGCAATTAGTCCCGACAGGGGGGAGCCCATCGGTGTTCCCTTCGTCTGTTCATAAACCTGGTTGTTGAAGCTGAAGAAAGTTCTGAGGCACAATTCCAGCAGCGCAGTGACGTGTTGTCGTTTAAGTTGCTGGTCCTCGTCCTCATACTTTTCGGCGAGTAGTTCATCAATAGTGCTTACGGCGAGGCCAGTCGGAATAGAGGTGAATAGGAACACCACGTCAAACGATACCATCATCTCGTCTGAATCTATTTCTAGATGCCTTATGTTCCACAGAAACTGTTCAGCCGACTTAACTTTAGATTCGGAATCCTCGGTGAGGAAGCGGAACCGCTTGTAGAGCCATTTCGATAGTCCAAACGTCGGAGTGCCACGCAAGGAGACGATGGGGCGAAGGGGCACTCCAGGCTTATGCACTTTTGGCAGACCGTAGAAACGCGCCATCGCGGCGTCTGTGGCTTTTTCGGTCAGTGCTTCTCCTCTTTTGAGGGCCCCAGACTTCTTCAGCTTGTCAATCGCCCTGTTAACGCTGTTCACATGTTGCTTGAACTCTCCCGTTTCCGAAAGCTGGTAGGCGTGTTCGTACCCCAACAGACCTTGTAGCTTCGCCGTGTATTCAGTCTTATCCATGACAACCGTCGAGCGTCCCTTGTCGGCTGGCAGGGTGACGATATCACTCATCTTTCGGATTCGCATAAGTTCTCGGACTTCTGCCTCGGAGATCGTCGTCAAAGGTTTGTGCTGGAGGAGGAGAGTTGACACTTGCTGCCGCATGGCGTTCTTACTCTCTTCGTTTGATTTACACTTCTGGAGCGCCGATTCGAAAGATGCAACAAAGTCTACGGGGCGAGCATCTCTCGTGTTGAACTTAGTGTCGTAGGATAAGACTGCCAACTGTTGTGGAGTGAGAGGACGTGATGAAAGGTTATGGACCAGGGCACCATCAGCAGGGGACTGATTTGTTGGACCTATTCTGGCGAACTTCTGAAGCAGTTGGCTGTCGCGTAGCCGTCAGTGACTCTGTGCGGTATTGAATATTGTAGCTTCTAGAGTTTTTAGCTCGTGCGCGCTAAACATCGACTGGCAAGTGGAGGAAAGCTGTTGTATTTCTCGTTCGTATTTATGGATCTGAGAATGGCAGTCTCATATAAAGACCACGATCATCTTCTTTTCGAATTCTGCCATTATCCGTCGGCAGAGTTCGGTCAGACCATCATTTTTCTAAATAGGTGGGCTACAAGTACCGGTAATAGAGGACAACAGTGTTGCTGAGACTGCAATAGGCTAAAACCTTGGAGCTAGCTTTGAGGATTCGACTGCACTGTGAAAGCCAAGCAAGTCTAAACTAATATACACGACTGCATGCATTAAGGGGTACATTTGTGTAATGAATTTACAGCCAATTAGAGTTTAAAGTTAGGTAGATTGGAATTATGTATGGCTAATAAAGCAATTTTACTGCTGCTGTTAAGAGAACTAGGCTTTAATGAAAGAATTAAAAATAAATGAGCTTACACGCATCCCAAGCTTTCATCTGGGCTGATTTGTAAGAAATCCGGCGAGCATGCACGTTCTCGAGGCAGATACGACTACATATCATATCGTAAAACCTCTACTTTACATACTATAGTAATTATGAGTCCGATGCACCACTCCATAGCCACATCTTAGGCGGCTTCGGCGTAAATTCAGAGCCAAGGGAAATTAATATTTATTTATCGATGTTTAAGATATATCCTTTAAAAAGCGACATAAAGTATGCTTGCAAGATATTCAAAGCAGCAGCTTATTAACTGAAATAAACGTATGTATTCAAAGTAATGTGACAGATATTCTTAAAAGTACATTTTTTTCCAAATTTTAATTCTCAACCAAGTGCATTTTCTTTCACTCAAGAATTAGTTTTAACTGCTTACCCATTTTCATCCTCTGTTGTCTTTTTTTTCACCACATGCACGTAGACCCGGTGGTCACCTAACATGTGTGGAGGGCTCTCAAGCACCCTCAGAACTGAATCCATTTTGAGGAAATCAACGAAGGCGCAATGTTTCTCCTGCAGCCGATTGATTTTGGCTGTAACGCCAAATCTCGAAAAGTATCTGTACAAATCGTATTCATTTGTACCATCGGGTAGATGTTTAATGAAGATTGCTCTAGGTTCCAGATTCCAATTAACCTCAGTTGTCCTTTTTAAAGAGAAAATACAAATAAATAATAGGAATCATGCTAATAGCCGTACGACAGGCTAACTTCAAATGTACACTCAAACCGTGATGAATATATTTCGACTCAGACTCAGCGTAAACACCCTTGCACAATCCGACAAGTGCACATATCGATGACACACGTTATAAGTTCTCCGGACTCAACAAATAGGCATCCAAGCCTAACTTCAGCAACTAAAATAAAAAAATGTGATTACTAATTATGATGCAGGCAAGTTAAAAATTCCCTTCAGCCAATTTCATAATCTTTTTTTCGGAAAACAAACTAACGGATACGTGCTGTGCTTCTGTATGTTGATGCACCCGGGTCAATGTGTCGCCAATTCCTTTAAGAATGCAAACAACGCGTTGCCAGATAGACCCCTTGAAATGTCGACTGATCACCTGCAGTATCACTTTTAACGACTTGCACCTGGTAATTTAAATTAACACGAACGCTGATGTAGCCGATCTCGGTTCTTTAAAGCACGGTACAAAGGATGACGGAGACCAATAACTAGCACGAGACAGTGTGCATTCACAAAAGCACGTTAGCACAAGTCATTCACAGACGAAGACTGAATGCATTTAAGGGGAATGCGAGAAACACAGACCGAGTCAATGGTCAAATCAGATTTAAGCAAACGATACAGGCCGCAGCAATGTGCTTGCGATGCCTTTGTGTGTGTTGACACATTATGGGAACAGCGAAATTTCCAACAAAATTTTTTTAAAGTTTAAACTAAAATGTTGCGTAAATGGTAGTCCAATGCCCATTTAACCTAATATTTTAAGTTGCAATTGAAGAAACAATTCGCAAAAGAGGAAAAATGAAAATTTTGCTCGTTTTTCTGAATTAGGCTTTTATCTGAGTTTTCGAACTCGTACTGTAGTTTATCTTCGGAGTATGCCAGAAATCAGAGAGACAGAGAATCTACTGAAGCTTTCGCCTCTACCAAAAACGCATTTAATTGCATTGTTGACCTGGCACGCGGTTACAGATCCCTGCGCAGTTAATTCCGCAGTGCTGTTATTTGTTTGGCTATTAACCATTTAAGATTTTCTAGTTTTCTTAATTGCCGCCTGTTTATTTGACAGTAGATTCGATGTGGATTTGGAAAGCTTTGGTGGATTAATGTATGGGTGCGACGAATGAAGAACCTCCTCCTGTAGTTATTTTGTAGATGTGTCAAGTATATATGTTTCAGTTTTCGAGGCCGGCAGAAGCGTAAACGCTGCACTCTGACTATGCGCTTTCGAAATGGTAGCATGAACACAAATTAATCCGAGCACCTGTTCCCATACTTTTCTTCATTTTCCGGGATACTAAACGCGATATGATAACTGGACCCCACATCGTTAGGCGTATTAATATATTTGAGAACAAAGAATAATTAAAAGTCAACAAAAAATATGCATGCTTATTCGATATTCACTCCTTAAAGAAAGAACGTTTCTAATGGAGGTTCCTCAATTCAAGTTCATTAAGGAAAACATACGCAAACGCCTTTCCCTTCGCTATTGGTAAGACTGTGACTCAAAAATGGTAGCATATTAAAAAAACACGAATGCTCAACTAGCTAGGGTAGGATACGTACATGCGCATTATATACTTCGGAGTTAGGTCATCGTTGCTTTAGCGATGCCAAATGGCCCGGTTTAAAATTTAAGGCACAGCAAATGGAGCAGACATTGCGAAACTCATTTAGCCTCTCCCAGGCCTCTTAGAGATTGACTCTTTCTGTCTGGATGCTCAATCCTAGGCCTCTTTCTTTTCAACTGAACTTATAAAAAGCAGAAACACTGGACGCCATCAACTAGTTCTAGCACTGAAAAGGGAATAACGTGAAAGGGAACGCAATTAAGCTATACACAACAACTATGCAAGGCAATGCCCAACCTTATTTCATGGAATGGGTTCTGCACGGATGACTGCGAGCTCGAGCCCTATCGTAAACACATTTTCCTTAAAAGCAGAACATAATTTACACGTAGACAAATTTGCGGAGCATGTCATGATGTATTGAGGAGTTAAATATCTGCATATAAGCTCTTTAACGAAAACTTGTTTCTTTCAACACGTGGAGGACCGCGACTTAACAATGCTTTGCTACTAGCTGTTAAGCAAACACAGAGAACGCTGTCAGGTAGAAGAGGTAGTCACGTATGCAAGACAGGGACGAACATTACTTTACCTTTTTTAGCTTGATACAATGGTTGTTGTAACTTTTCCAGTACTCGCTTGAATGTTGCCGTCAGCGGACGATAACAGCCTACACCTGTGAGGTGCCGAAAAATCAATGGTCATCTTCCAGTGGGTCGCTAGATAAAGAACCTCTGACCCTTGCCTTGGTGTGTGACAAAGCTAAACTCGTGTTGCAAGCAATGGCGCTTGATCTTGTACGAATCGGTTTCTTCCATCCCCTGCCCGCATCTATAACGGTTGGGTGGAGCATGCTCCCTATAAATGTCCCCTTCTTTTTCGCTGACAATTTTACCTTTGACGAGGGAAGGCCCTTCCTGAAGACATTCCCATGTCCCCATTCGTGGAAATCCTCAAGACAAAGCTTGACCAGCAGAGCCATAAATGCCACCACGTCAACTTAAAAAAGATGACTTCTCTGAAACCAAAACTTGAAAACTATCTTTTAAATGCTATAAATATATAATAATACCTGAATAGTCGAAAATATGCTAAAAAAACTGTGAGCTGTACAGTTGTCGCCACAGACCATGCAATTTTCATAACTTTGTATAAGTTTGATCATAACTCGAATACCAATGTGAATGTATTTGGTTAGCTTTAGAAATAATAATGAACTGCATTAGGCATATTAGGTGCTTAAAATAAATATAGGAATTACTAAGTATTTGTAACGAAAAATAAAAATTTCTCGATAATCAGGTGATTTTGGAGGTGTAAAAAGAGCTATAAATTAGAACAATAAATTTGGGTATTGCGTTAAATTAAAAACTTGAAGCAACCACTTTCTATATATAGAAAGAACTTTTCTTTAGTCAAGCCATTCTGTGTACTTTTCTCTTACTGCATAAGTATTTATTGAATGTTATCAACAAAACTGTGTCTTAATTTTCCTTGTTGTTACTGTCTTTTTCGATAAAGTTATTAATTCTGCATTTGTTTGACGTTTACACCAAAACCTTTTGAATAAGATAGATATAAAGAGCATTTACTGAAATAAAGTGTTTTCCGATATCAGTTTTAATGAAGATGGCAACGTTTTTGATGTACAGAAATGCCTCAAAACAGCGAAACACATTGTCGAGTGTAAATCTTATCCACAGTGGAGTTGTGAAACATCTCATCCTAAGGTAAATAAACAACGTTTCATAAAAGTTGACCTCTTAGAAATTGCTTTGATTAGATATTCGGCTGACGAACTTCTGCGTATATTAACTTTTTCCAAAGTAATGTCACAATGAAATTTGATACTTTGGAGAATTTCTTTAAGTTTCCTTTCATTTAATTTGAGTGGAGAGAAAAACACTTTCTTTTCTCTTTATAAAGGATTACCTTCCGCATGAGTAGATTAATTCAACATTCAGTTGTAAACTGGCGAATTCAAAAAACTGGCCTATACATTGCCATTTTTGAACTAATTATTATTCTTTCGTCTGTTCCGTTTATAAATAAAACAAAAGGGGAACGTAAAGTATACCAAACACTATATTTCTTCACGACTTACATCCAATAAGAGCTACTTTGTCTTAAATACGCGAGAAAATGTTAGACATTTGGTTATTATTGAAGGACATTTGAGGTTCATTGTGAATTCAAACAAATACTCGTCACTTATTACATTTTTCTGCCAAAAGACTTCACAGAAAAGCTGAATATAATTTTCAAAATACAAACCGTCAATGTTACTGCAAGCAAATTTGGTCCCTTAAGCTTGGCTTCACTTCAATCTGAACAATTTTGGATAAACTTTTCCAGTTCTGGAAGGGATACTTTCTATACTTATTTTACTGATTTTGCAGTTCCTTCCTAGTATTATCAACATTAAAGTGTAGTTTGGTTCTCTCTTTCGTAATAGCATAGGACATTCCTTCAATATGAGACTCCTCCGAATTTACCCAAAACTTATGGCCATTTCTCTTAATAAACCTAACTAAACTGACAATTTAACTAAGTAAAAGGCTTTTGCAGCACTCAATACAATGAATCAATCAAAATAGTGTTACTAAATATACGCTAAAGTACCAGGTCTTATTTCATTATGAACGTTACATGATCATTGGCGACTACTGTACGTTTTGTTATTCCTTGACAATGAGCTCGACTGGGAGTTCAAAACGTTAGGCAAATAAAATATTGGTTCCAGAGAACGTCTTTTCGCCTTCTATGCTTATAGCTATCTTAAGTAGTATAACTATTTACGCATGGGTTTTTTCACCGTATATAGCCCATTATCACGCTGCCGTGTTCTCACTATGCGAATTGCAATTCTCGCGCCTGTAGTCGTCCCTACCGCATCTATGGCCCTAAGCAACGTGGCCTTGTCACATTCTAAGTCATATTGGCCTAAACGCTGACTGTTGAAGACCGTGTTGGGTTCCTCTGTTCTTGACATAGCGAAGGCGTATCATGGTCGCTTCTCCGTTGCTTGGTTGCATTTTCGTGACTCTGCGGTCTCTTCTCGTGTGGACGTTTGTATTAAGATATTACTCGTCATGAGCGCTATGACGGCCGCCAACATTCGCAGCAGTATCCTGGTCTTATCGTTTTCATACTTTCTCCACAAGCAACAACGTTTCTCCTCAAAAAAACGAATGACTCCAGCTTTGAACTGTCAGCCATGCGTTTTATTTTTCAATTTCTGCTCTGTTTTCTCAGTAACAAGTCCTGGCTTGTGTTAAAGGACATCCCCACGTGTGATTTTATGAATTGGAACAGGTGAGTAGTCGCCTACCATTGTGCAAATGACTTCCTTGAAATGTTTGGTTGCGCAGATGCATTTCCTAACTTCTGTGTACCAATAGGGAGCCCATAGGGAGCCTATATTATCCTTCATAAACTTGACTAGAATAGAGGGATTTTCACAAAATTTTGAAAGCTCGGATTTATGAAAGTATGATTCCGGTGAGCGATTTGGCTTCTTCTTCCTCTCGATATATAGGTAAAAAACAACCAACTGCCTGAAGAAAAAGAAACATACCTAACTGTATCGGTAGATCAACAACGCTTACGTTTGTTTTTTGCGTAGCTAGTGCCAGCTACATTGTCAAGCATAGCCACTTGTTCCTGTCAGTTTGCTGACTTAGAGATTACGAGGGACAAGTTCGGCAACTTATGCTAAATCTGTAGTTCGTTCGAAGTAAAAAATAAGAAGAGCCAAGGCAACAATAATATATTGCGTGCAATTGGTTATATTCCCAGAAAGTGATTGTAACGGTTTATGGAAGGAAAAATGTCAGCTTAGTGGTCTTTCTAAAATGTGTGCTTCTCCCTCAGCTCTCAACAGCATACGCAGGAATTGCATGCGTGGTTAAATCTGCACTTATTCAACAGAGTTCCACGTTGTAAAGCTACCAATTTATGGGGCATAACTGCTCCGAGAAGTGAACAGGACGTGTCTGCCAAAGGCGTGAAGACGTTGGCTGGTAGCCGCAGGTAATCATCGAAACCAAATCCTCACTACACATTTGCCGTTTCACTGGGATAGAGACAAACTACTTAATCGTGTAGTAAGTGTTTCCATGTGCACAAATTCATCGGAAATTCATAAAGGAGGCAAGACTTTGATCGCATGATGTTAACCTTCCAAACCCTCGAGTACATTAAATACACATTTAAAAAAAAAGATCTTTTCAAAAAATATTCCTTTTTAAAATCACTGAAAGTTAGCATGCTTGGGTAAACGATCAAGACTTCTCTAATAAGCAAATCGTGGTCGACATTAAATTGATAATTTCGGCGCATTTATGAATATTAATCTTTGCTGCATAATAAATACTACAGATGTATGTGCTTTGTATCAAGTTACATCTATATGAAATTAAAAAATGTGTAATGGACACTTAACCGTTTGGCCCGTCTGCTAAACGTTTTTGGGTGCGCACGCACATACCTCTACGCGAATGTTGTGTAAATGAAGCCTTCACCAACGACACAAGAACCCATTGTCGGTTTTGCACGAAACCTACCTTTGGAAAATTACTACTCAACTCTAAATTCTCCAAATTGGAAACCTGGAACAATGCCATTGACTCGTGCAATTCTTTGGCGCGATTAATAAGGGTTCTTATCGACTCCTATAGTTCCTTCAATGTAGAGTAGTTCTGCAAGGGGAAGGGAAATCAAGTTGGTAAGAGCGACCTATAGGCAAACACATCTACCTAATCCATAGAAGAATAAATTAATTCTGTCCAAATAGTGTGGAATGTTAAACTACAACAGAGGTCACTCACGTTACGGGCTCACTCCGCTTATTTCAAATAACGGCAAAGTATTTCCTAGAAGTAAGCACGATTTATTACCTTAGAGGTACGATGCAGCCCATTAACATTGCACTCCCTACACGTATTTACTGAGCATCCGACGGTTACTGGTAGCTCTATTAGTTTTAGTTTAGTTCAGTTGTACATTTACTTAGTTCAGTTTTAGTTAATTTTTTTAACTTTTTAGTTTGTGTTTGGTTCTTATATAAAGAAGTTTTCACATTGGTTCATTGCAGTACGTTTATGTTGAATTTTTTCAAATATTTTGCGGGGGTGGTGCAAAATGTAAAGTAATATTACAGCATGTTTTGCATCGCTTTAAGACTTTGTAGCGTATTGCATATTATGTAAGCAAATAACACCACTTTTTTTCCATCGAATTACATGTTTACTTATCCCAAATCGCGTGCGATACCCGCCAAACTCGGCTGCTATCACTTGCACATGCCCAGGTGTCTGCCAACCACAATCCCATAGGACCTTTCTGAGACAACTGCCATGCTCTCACAGTTAGGATGCCGCCCCTGTCATGTGTAGTCGTGCACTCGTCCGTCCGTCAAGTTATCCTATCCTAGTCTCCAGTACCAGTGTGAAGAATATGCTATTCCGCCCTGAGTAAACTAACAGATATGTGTTCCCATATGCAATCCTACCTGTGTTTTGACCAATTTGCGAGTTGTGTTCAAACAAATTGCCTTTAGGTTATATCAAAACCAATCAGAACATTGTCTACGAGAAGGATGCCGAGTTTGCGATGCAGACGTCATTAGGTAAAATGCATCTTTACCAACCAGTATGACTACATTTTCAATTGCACAAAGCAATAACGAGACCTTGAAGAGATTTTTTCTGCTTCTTACATTGTCTGAGGCATGCTTGTTCTCATATCAAAAAGGCATTGCGTCGCAGCACTATGGCTGGAAATTAATAGTCTTAACGAGTGAGGTGCATCGGACTTTTAACCTCACTAGAAGGCAGTACATGGGTAATTCATCGTTTTCTCTCTTTTCGGCATGCGGATATTCGGCTTCAAAGTCGCTTTTTTATTTACAATGTCTTCTGCTAGGTCAGTTTCCGTCTGCAGCAAATCAACCCGTTTACTTTCCATTCTGAGCAAGTGTTGATGTAGTCTCTTTAACCGAGTCATTTCGTCATCATAGGTTGACACCACACGAAATTTCGCCCTTTTGAAAGAATACAATGCTGGAGAGTACAATTGGTCATCCGCTGAGGTGACCTCAGCCAAGACGCTCTCCTTGCAGAAAACTGAAGCGTCCCGGGTTTCGCAAAGTGCGGCTTTAAGCGATTCGATAGAGGTCCTTTCTGAGGCAGGATTCACCAACTTTGTCATCACAGCATCACGTACCTTCAACGCAAAATATATTAACGTTAAATCCGCAGGCATGAGTGGCAGAAGGTGTTGTTCTTCAGGCTGAATTCGGGATTACATAAAGAAGTAGAGGATGCGAAAAACATTGACCATCCCACTACAAAGATAAGGTTCCCAGCAGTTAAGGTAGTCTTAACTTATTGCAAACGGAACTCGTCTACATGGGTCATTAATCTACATTTCTCGATGCTATTACGGTCGGCATATGGCGAATATTATCATCACCTTGAACATACTTGCGGTTTGTGCTACTGGTGCCAATTCACGTCAATAAAGAGGAACATCGTCATCGTTAAATTCATCATGTTGCTTGCGTTCAATTATTTTGTGACACAAATGGTTACAGTAGACAGTTAAGCAAAAAAGCATTTCCAATTTAAGCCACTATACTCTGCCTCATTTCGCTGTCACATTCAATTTGTTTAACAAAACCGCTACAAGAAGGTCATGGACCGTTATCTAATCCGTTTGTAACTCCCGTACTTGATTCAGTTTATTAAGGAACTCGTAAAATGAAAGTTTTGGTGAAAAAATTGAGCTGATTGCATTTCTGCGACAGTTAGTCCAAGTTGCGACTCGTTTTAGCTCCAAATATGGATTTGGTAAGTCGTAGCATTTGTTTGTCGAGTAGGGAGTCAAGTAATCTGCGGCAAACCCGAGTATCACTCCTCGAGAGGTTGCCAGTTTCACCATATTTTAGAGTGTGGCCTGCTTTCGACAAATGAGCCTTAAATGCCAGCAATTCGTGTCTTGAGAAGGCTTCCAGTTTATCTAACGCAGTGGTTGTGTCCGTAACTGCACTAGATCCTATAGACGATACCGGCTCGTCAGAAAATGGCCTTTTACTTAATGAGCGGAAGTCAGTCCAGAGTATCTTCAGGCTGCGACATTCCTCCAGTCCTGAAACCATCGACTTTCTGCCCAACAAGGTATCCTCCTTCTGATACCTTGGTGTAACAAAAGCTTCCAACCTCTCACTTACTCTTCATATTGAAGACCTTCTTTATTCAAATCCTCAAACTTTTATATAATATCCGCCGCTTGCGTTCTTATCGCACCCCGCAAGCCCTTATCTGGCGTTTTATAGACGCTTGTATCCTCCCTCTCATTATTTACTGCTCTCCAGTAACCTTTCCAGCACTACTCAAAAAAGACTATCAGTATTAAACGTATTCTCCGCATGCTCTCTTCAGCTGCCAGCTATTCCTAGGCTTTTTAGCTGACCTTATAATTCAGCGACATTTAAAATTGTCAAGAATTTCGTGGACCGTATTCTTAGTGATGACACTCACCCTCTCCACTCCGAACTAATGGTTCCCAAGCAGCACGCCTTCACGTTGGTGGAACCGACTGTACCCATCTCCGGATGGACCCATCTTCAGATGGACCCACCTCCGGACGGACCTATCTCCATATGGACCTATCTCCGGATGGACTACAGCAAAGAGCTGCACTTCCCTTACCCCCCATACCAAAATTTGCCAGTATATATGTTTCTGTCTCTATCGTTTTTTCGAGAATGGATCTTCCTCATCCGGCGAGGTTGATCCGAATCCTTCTTCTTATTGCCGGCGTCGAGCCCAATCCGGGACCTGCTCAAGGAACTATCAGATGGTTCTGTTCCACCTGCGCCAAGCAGATCTTCCCAAACCAAGCCTGTGTCCTGTGTGTGCCTTGCAATAACTGGCAACACTTCCGCGCAAGAGGCACTAATTGCTTGGGTCTCACTTCCATCCACCAATACAGCGGCTCATCGTACAGGTGCATAACCTGTCGTCATCCACGAAATGGGCCTGCTAACACTCCTGCACCCTCACTGCCACCACCACCTATGCCGCGGTCCGCCACGACTCAGGCTGCCTTACAACAACCCTCAGTACCGCCGCCGCTTATGTCGCTGACCGTCCCAGACGCCTCACCACTTTCTGACCTCAAAATACTGCAGCTGAACTGTAATGGCCTTTCTGGTAAAACAGATGAGATCATTAAACTCCTCCATGATCATGACATCAAAATAGCTGCTCTCCAGGAGTCAAAGTTGTCAGCAAAGTCGAAGGTCCCACGTTTCCCGGGCTTCGCCGTCATTCGAAGAGACAGAGCTCGTAATGCCGGGGGTGGACTGGTCACTTTGGTTCACCAAAGTATCAAATACCAGGAGCTGACCTCTGCAGCAACATCCGCGGACTCGCCGCTGGAAGAAGGTACAAGTTACTATTGGACCGTCCAGTCTGACTGTCCATAACGTATACATTCCTCCACAAAGCAGTTGTGATGCCAACTTCAGACCATCAATAGTCCACATGCTAACGGGTGATTCAAAACTCATCTTAGGCGACTTCAATGCCCACGATGACTTATGGTTCTCTAACTTTTCCTGTACTAGAGGTGCCTCACTAGCCGAGGAGATCAACAACACCAACTTTGGGGTCCTCAACACGGATGGAACGTCCACGAGACTCCCTCATTCAGGTACTTGCGCTAGCCCGGACATTTCCATCGTCAGTTGCGACCCATTACTATCTTCCTCATGGGACTGTCTATGCAAACTGAGCTCTGACCACCTCCCGATAGTTATCACAATCAGCACACATGCTTCCCCGATTCGTAACGCTCGCAAGTGCTTTATGAATCTGCGTAAAGCCAACTGGCCCGGTTTCCTTAGTGAAACTGAGAATCTCTTTGACCAGGCCCCTTTCCCTCCAGATGTTCGCCAAGGTGTGTCGGTTTTCAACCACATCATGCATACTGCCTCTAAGCACAACATTCCCGCGGGCAAGGTCTTTGATCCCATCCCAGGATACCCTACCGATGCGGCCACCTTATCAAGAGAGCGTGACGTCACCCGAGCTCAAAACCCTCAGCACCCGTCGTTACCGGCCATGACCTTAGAGATCTCCCGACTGGTCAATGAACACAAGAGGACCATATGGCAAGAAAAGCTAGCCACTTTCTCCAGCCGCACCAACACCAGTAAGTTGTGGCAAACAATCAAATCCATCGGTAGAGGGGCACCTGCTCCTCCCAACCAGGTTATCAAATTCAATGGTATACCGAAGAAGACTGACAGAGACATTGCCAACCAATTCAATGCGCAATTCACCACGGTTGCGGTCCATAAATCCTCGAAGAATTCGAGGATCGTCAAACACAGGTCGTGCAAACCTTTATTAATGCCGCTCCAGTTCTCAGCTCATGATACCACAACCGCGATTAAGCGTGCTAAGAACTCTAAGGCGTTTGGACCGGACGACATTACGATGGTACACCTAAAACACATAGGCCCCAGAGGTGTCGCATTCTTAACCAGGTTGTTTAATCTGTCTCTAGCCACGTGCCATATACCAGCTATCTGGAAAATGGCTCATATCCTCCCCAGCCACAAAGCAGGTAAAGACTCCGCTGTCTCTAACAGTTACCGCCCGATCTCGCTTCTCAGCCCGGCCGTGAAAATACTTGAGCGTCTTATTCTCCCCTCGCTCAATAGACATGCCAACCTCCAAGAACACCAACACGGTTTCAGAGCCTTCCACTCTACGACGTCAGCCCTACAACGTGTCACGGACCGCATTGCATGCGGTTTCAACAAAACGAAACCTGCGGACAGAACAGTTATGGTCGCCCTCGACCTTAATAAAGCTTTTGACTCGGTTAACATTGACACCTTGATGACATCCCTCATGGATTCGTCGCTACCGTACGAGCTCTGCAGATGGCTGAACTGCTATCTCCGTGGCAGACAAACACGAGTCGAATTCTCAGGCACGCTGTCTAAAGCCCGCAACTCTAGGACAGGAGTTCCTCAAGGTTCTGTCATTTCGCCATCGCTATTCAACATCTACATGGCTGATCTCCCGAATCCCCCCCCCTGAAGTCGAAATGGTGACTTACGCTGATGACATCACCCTGCTGTCCTCTCACCCAAACTTTCGCATGGCTACCGATGCCTTAAATAACTACATCCCCAGTTTAGTCCGGCATCTAGACGATAAGCAACTGAAACTATCCGCGACCAAGTCCACAGTAACTCTGTTCACTCCGGACCCCAAAGAATACAAATCCCATCCTCCAATTAAGGTTGAGGGCGATGACATTTCCTTATGCCAGTATCCTAAACTCCTGGGCCTCACTCTCGACCCGACGCTGGCTCTACACCGCCATGCTGACATCCAAGCCAGCAAAGCCAAAGCCAAGCTCAACATCCTAAAAGCCTTGGCAGGTTCTTCATGGGGCCAGGACACTGAGACGTTAGTCACGACATACCGGGCAACAGGCAAGGCAACGACTGAGCATGCATCAGCCATCTTCGCCCCACTGTTAAGCGATACCAGCTGGGCGAAAGTCCAACGCGTTGAGAACGCTGTTCTCCGCATCGCCACGGGCTGTGTTAACATGACCAATGTAGATCACCTGTATCAGGAAACTCAAGTCCTGCCTCTGAAGGTTCAATCCATCATGCAGGCAAAAATCTACATTGCGCAGTCTCATAACCCAGAACATCCGGGCAATCGCCTTTTAACGCGCCCCCCACCTGCTAGACGCATGAAGCAGTCTACCATAGACGCGTACGGCCCACACGCTTCGGCGTACCCCACTAATCTACCGATAACGGACCTCGTTAAGCGTATCCACACCGAAACTGTCGAGCTAGCCATCAGCAGCTATAAACCCAACAGAGTCCTCAACGCTCCCCCGCCGGTCTCCGACGTTATGGCCAGAGAACGTAGGGCCAACCTGTCCAGAAACGCTAGAACCAGGCTATCCCAGCTGCGTTCCGGCTTCTCCACGCTGCTGAATTCATTCAAAAGCCGTCTCACCTCATGCTTTGACAACGTCACAGACAACTGTCCTGACTGCCTCTTGCCTTTCCACACAACATGCCACCTCTTCGACTGCCCAGCCAACCCTACGGACCTCACGCCTGAGGACCTATGGCTTCAACCAGACAAAGTCGCCGAATTCCTTCATCTTTCTTAAACATTTTATACCGTTCTCTTTATTCTTTATTCCTTCATCTCTATCCCTTCATCTTCCTTAAAAATTTTATAACATGTATTGCTGGCAAACTAGGTTAAGGGAGTAAGCTAATACAACAACAACAACTCCGAACTAATGGCTGTGAAGTCTTCTCGTATGACGCGCCGAAACTTCCGACACATGACATGTCGTACATCAGCCTACCAGAACGCGATACTCCCATTCTTAGCACGCTTCCTCACGTGTGAAGAAACGGAAATTGATAAGCTGAAGGCCGACCTGACTCTATAACTGATGTGGTAACCGTGTCGACCGTTTACGCTTGAGTTTTTGGACGCTCTAAATTACTTTAGCTCTTGCTCTCCGTGAATGGAGCCATTTTTTGCTAAAAGTTTGATATTATCATCAAAATAAAGTTCTCATCATCATCATCATCATCATCATCAATTTCTTGCCGTTGAGCTACATCTTGTGATTTCATTATCTGGCGATTTATGGTTGCTTCCGGGTTGTGAACGACGTTTTCGACTTATGGAAATATTCGAAAAAAAGTGGGTGACTGCGACTGTGAGGCACATCTCATTTAGGCACACATCACTGCAGTATCGTAGTGACTCCACCCTATACAGACTTCAAATGCCTGTGCATGGCGTTGCTGATGAAGGATCCACTAAGGATTTGGAAATAAATGCCCTGTGCCAGCGATCACTACATTTCTGCTCAACTTCTTCCTAACTTTCGCACGTTCGCTTATATTGGCAAAAATGTAAACAGCTACCTATATCCGGCACGTTGTTGGTTTCGTGGGTTCTGATAGTTCTGATGGTTCCTGTTGTCTCGCTTTGTGAAGTGTCAGATACAATATTGGACCGGTTGTAGTAATTTGCTATTAAACATGCCATCAGCAAAATAACGCGTGACCCTCGATGCCTAGGAAACATATCAGCACACAGGCGTTTGCGAAACAGCCATCGACCAAGTATTTGATATAATCATTTGTGATGCACGGTGTTAACCGTCCTCACTGGAATCGCGGAAGGCAACATAAGGTCCAAAACTGGTGAAAATGATATGAAAGCCCCGTTTTCAGTTCTTAATACAGCAGATGATAATATATAT
>JAYGXS010000002.1:20300936-20331763 GCA_036362985.1 Ligula intestinalis | reverse complement strand
AAGAAGGCATAATTTTCTACAAAATGAGTACATAAAATAATTCTTTCATGCATGTTTTCTATAAAATATATCCGAATATGCCCTTGTTTTCATTCGTAGAATTCTGTTTTTCAGCGCGACGCTTGTTGGAGGACTGCTTTGCCGCTTTTTTTTCCCTGAGCGTCGCCCGCGGCCATTTCGCGTAAGTCATCGATGCCGGCACGAGACTGGCCCTCTTTTTTCGTAGAATCCTGAGGTGGAATTGATTCAGGCTTCGCTTGGTCAGGCGTGCGTTTAGCCCTTAATCTTTTTTTACTGGATACACCCCAATCATCTACACATTTTGTTGTCTAGAATGTATTCGATTGCACGATGTACGTCATTGTCGCAGTGAGGCAAGGCAGAGACAGCCTCGTCGACGGTGCAGGTTTTTGCATTTTGTACCTGCTGAACTCGGCTCTGGATATCGGATTTATCTGTCGTCTTACTTAACAGTTTTGCCACGTTTAGTTGTTATGTCGTCACTTTGGGCATATTATTAATAAATCCGTCCTCTCCTTTGCCGTGTGCACGGGTACTTAGTTTCAAAAAAGAGCTGTCATTGACCGATGATAAGTCTTTTCTAGTTGAATGTACAATATGTACAAGGATGGAACGTGGCGCCTTGCTTGTTAACTGCCGCAGAGTATCCAGATACATATGAAGGCAGCCAAAATCAATTACAAAAAGCCATAATATTGAAGTAGCTAATATTTCTAGTATATATTTAACTTAGCGATCAGAAAAAGCTCATTAAAAAGCCAGCATCCTGACGTGATTTAAATATTTTATTTGCACTACTGGACAATCCTAGTCTCTACATACATCTGAAAAATGTACATTTACAGTGAAAATTTACCGTTTGTTCCCAGTACTAATGTTGCGGCTAACACCGTGCACTTGGACGTCTTCACATATCCTGATACATACGTTTGAATAATTATATGTTCGCAATTTAAAGAATAAAGGTTATGTATGGCTGCTTGATGATTCTGAATTGAGAAAGCCATTTCCGTCCCTCGGTAAGTATTTTCTGCACGTAACATAAGTCCAGGTGCGACTGCCTATGGATCTTTACGAGCAGCGTCTTAGAACAGCATGACTAGTGTGTTCCGTATCAGAACGGTGCGCCCTCTCTGCTGTTTCTAATTCAGTAAAATATATGTGTGATTAAATATGGATCAAATATGCAAATTTTATGATTTAAAAATGCTAGAAACGTGGAGCTGCTATAAAAACGCGCTTGACGCATAATTCTATAATAATTACGTCAGACCAAGTCACCGCATTGCCAACGAGTAGTTCGTTTGTTTTCTACCAAACCACATCCATTAGGGGAGGCTGCGTTAGCATTTAAATAATTTTCTCCATTATCATTGTTTACAATGGCTTGACAACATAATACATAGAGGTTATTATGGAGAAAATGTTGGAGGCAAGTGGGCGAAGCTAGGCAAACCACAGACATAGTTATGTTCGAGGTGCAGTTAGCGCTTAATGTCGTAGAAGTTTCATAAGTTTGTAAAAATTGATCAGTACGCGCATACCGCTGTGAAAGCATTTAAGGAAGCTTAGCAATAGCTAAAAACAGCATAAGATATACCTAAAACTTAAAAAAGAACCCAACGTTATAGGCTTTTTCAAAGAAAAATTAAATTTGCCCGATAATCCCCTAATTTCGAGGACTCCGAAGACTCCAAATAGCAGGATTCATAAGTGATCGTGTCCTCGAACACCTGCTGCCAGTAGACACGCACATTTCCAGCTTGTGTGATATACCTAGGATCCACAAGGACTGCCTTCTTGTTTGTCCGATTCTGGGCATGCGGAACTCTCCATATCATGCGATATTGAAATTTTGGCAGAGAATATGAAGATCCAACAGTAGCAGTAGCTGGCACCACATAGCTATCAAGCTACGTTCCAATTTAACAACGGTGTCAAATGCATCAACTTAAGCGGTGCGATAACGCTTTCCATAGACGTACTCGCTCTGTTTATAACCGTCTCTGTCACAGAGCCAGTCGACTACATCTGCAACGCTTTGGCATCAAATGAGATGGAACTAGGAATGCACACTGATACAGTTAAGCATATATTACTAAAATGTACATTATATGTGCAGTTTCTTTTCGCAAATAAACAAATGCACGGCCTCATTATGAGCTCGCTTCTCGGGCTTCTCTTGTCTAACAACCTCATTGGAAAGCTGAAAAAATTTAAACTCAGTGAGAATGTCCATGAGTAAAAGCTCTTAAGTCGATATATCGCTGACACCTATGCCCTCGCTCAAGCAGAAACCGATGTAAGTGCGCTTCTCACTGCTACTAATCAAGCCCACCCTTCTATTAAGTCCACGATGGAGGTGGAATCGGCAGGTTTGCTTCCCTTGTTGGATGTTTATTGAAAACTAAAACGGATCCACACATTAAACACACTTAAGCAGTTTTGTACCTATCCAAGAGAAGCGTAACTTTGTCTGCTGCTTAACACAAAGAGCTCTAGAAAATCCAGGACTTGCTTCGAGAAAACGGATATCCGGACAGATTCAACATAAAAATATGATAAAGAGAGCAACAACGTTCACCACACCCACTGTGGTAGAGGAGACTCTTTTTGTGCAGATACCATTCATGGGCATGCTGCAAGCATACGCATAAGCAGACGCCCCAACCAAGCCGTATCACGAAACTTCCCAGCAGCCAAAGTGCGGATGTTTTCGTCAACCAATCCAAATGTAAGAAAAGGCTGCCTGCTTTACCCACTTCGTTGTGCAACTTCTCATTTAAAGGCTCCCGTAGAGCAGGTTATATCGGTCACACGAGTCGTCGCTTATTCAAAAGGATAAAGGAGCCCTTTCCGGTATATCTGAACAACGGTGATGTACAAAGCATCTTAGGCGACATGGTTGACACCGGACATCGGGTGGATCCCAACGAAGACTTATGCACAAACCAAAGGAACTAGAATGAGTTGAAAACTCTCTCGTTACATAGCAGAATTGGCCCTTCGAGAGCTGAAATCGATTGTCCGATGCGCTTACAACACGTTCTTTTGGGTCAAAAGGAACACGCTGCAGAGTTCCCATGACATTCTGAACCCTATAAAGGATCAGCAGCTACCTCTTCTTGACGTACTCGTCATGCAAAATAGGGTATATACGAAAGCGCAGAAGACCGCCAATTTCACAGAGAACATCCGGTGACTCTAGAGCGAAGCTATGTGAGATCGCTGCCTAAAAGAACCCAGACTCACTGCAGTAACCCGGAAATAAGAAAACGTGAGGCCCGATATCTCCGCGACCAGTTTATGCAGAATGGCTTTACTAAGGCCTTCATAAGCTAATGCCTACGTGCTTGCTCTCTGAGCACCCAAACTGAACCAACTTCTACGATTTAGCACGCGTTGCCATATATCAAGGAAGTGTCCGAAGCGACCAAACGCATTTTCTTGGGACTAAGCGTCGGATTTTCAACCATTCCAAGGTTATCATGCGCAGCCAGGTCATCAGAATCAAGGATCAATTAAATCCAAGTGAGCATAAGGACGAATTGCATCGCATGCCATGCCTAAAATGACCTCGATATTACATGGAACACACTGGATGCATGCAGAGTTCGCTCATGTATGAACGTTAGTCAGCTGTTTTACAGGGCGGTGTACTAGAGGGGTCAAGAATTTAACTTCTCAGCTGCGCGAATAAATGCCTACGGCGGCAGCAAGATACTCCGAGCACTGATTTAAGCCCGATCGTCGGATGAAAACTGTTAAGGCGTTCTTTGAGCTTAAGCACCTGATCCCTTTCGTCGTCTTCGAACGGGATCAGGTGCTCACGTTCAAGGAACGTTTCATTAGCGTCTTCCCGGATATGCAATTTAAGATGAAAGATTGAGCGAACAACCAGCTGGCCTTTCCTGATATCCTTGTCTGTCGCAAAGATTGTGGTGGTCTAAAGACAAAGGTATTCAGGAAAGCGACAAACACCATGCAAGTACTGAATTACAACAGCAACCGCCCAATCAGCCACAAATGCAGTTGCGCAAACACACTCTTTCCGCGTGTTTAGACGCACTTCAGTGAACAAGAAGATAAAAATGCCTAAGTAGAATGCCGTCAACGGGTGTTCAGAGAGAATGGCTGCCAGCGCAACTTCGTCAACTGGTGCTTGCGCAAACGAGATAGCCAGCAAAAGTGCACTGAACCCAAGATTTGGCATTCGATTCCGTACGCTAAAAACATATCGGAAACCGTCGGCCGCCTTCTCGCACCACTTGGAGTTGGAGTCGCACACAGGCCGGAGGCAACCATAAGGCAGCAGATAACGAGCCGAAAGACCCACTGCCGCGGTAAGAAACATCTGGGGTCGTCTGCAGGATGTGGTACAGTTGCGGTCAACGCAACTATGTCGGAGATACAGGCAGACTTCTGAGGACGCGAATTGCCGAACACGTGGCAGCAGTACGGCAAAATGATGCCAATTATCAAGTTGCGGCTCATTCGACGAGACCGGCCACATGTTCACATTTAATGAGGCCGAAAGTTTCGCAAGAGGTGACTATTGGGTGAGCCGGGAACTATTTCAGTCATGGTTCATGGGCCTCCAATCCATAAAAAAGTGCAACCATTTACCTAATCCTGAGATTACATTTGGTAGTGATTTATAAGGTGCTCTCAAGCTATTTAAAATTCCTTCGACAGCGTCCTTTAAGTACGGCAAAAGCCGCTGCCATCAGCCTACACCGACTAGTCCTTTGCGCCCAAAGTACTGCTTCCAAGCGCTGCAGTTACCATGGCCGAAAGCCGCTAATTTAACAGCCCGCTGCTTATCACCACTCTTGGCTACCAGTTTCCCTCAGACTGATCAGATGTTTGACCCCTGTTCCTCCCCCCTCCTCACCTCCCTTTACAACCGCACTATATTTTCTACTAAACCACATAGTTTACTTAGTTGATTACCATAAAGGCTTGACGTGGATTTTTCCGAAAGCAAATATTTTTTGCTATTTCATCTTCTAAAATGCGAGTTACCCTTGATCGAAGGAAGCTATTTGGTAATTTTACAAAAAATATCCTATAGAGATTAAGTAGATGTTAATATTTTAATATACAAAGTTTGCATAGATTTCTTAAACACGGGTCAGAGGGCCATTAGTTATGTGGCCCGCCTATCTGCGAACCCAGTCGAAACTTTTTTGTTTGTAAGCTGCATTCCACTCAAGAATAAATCGGTGATATTACATTATGTTCACTTGACATTATTCCAGAACTTTCAAGTCAGTAGTTGGCAGTTTGATAACTGCCACACTGTGTTAAACATGAGTTCTATGAATATTGAGGAAAAATGGACTTAACACGCGCATTTTGAGAATCTCTGTGCTTATCAATTTGAGGAGTCGCTTGTGGCGCCTAAGTCACTCTGCAACCCAAATTGCGCCTACACGCCTGCGTTCAGTGTCCTTCCCGCACGCCGCAGCCGGACTGTGCGCACCCCCAAATGCAACTGCCCTACGCGATGACTCACGCTTTCAACTTTTGGTCGCTGGCCGGCGCGTTTGTTGCCTTAACGCAGTCGCCCCCCCCCCCCCCCCCCCATGGTCGCCTTAGGCCCCACCCCCGATATTTTCCCAGCGTGCTCGCCACTTACGCACGCATTGAGCGTGGCGTATCTCAGAGTAGCACAGTTTCATAAGCAGACACGTCCGTCCGAAAAGGCGTCCAAATCGATTACCTGCAGTGGTTGCTTTCTGGCTTTATGTATCGGACCGAAATTCGGTAAGCCCTTTTGGCCGCCAGCGAGTTTTTGAACGACATTAAAATTTCGCCATTAAATCAAAGTCGCTAGCTGGCAATAAATAAATTTGTTTATAAAATAAATACGGCAAAACTGTCTTGAATGGTCTCCTTGCCCAACTATCTGACATATTTTGTGGTAAAACACAGATTTATTGCTGAGTGTAAATCAATATTTAATTGTGGTAAAAGTGAACAAAAAACATACAACTAAAGAAGCGTATATTTGGATAAGTGAAGTAAGTTGCATTCCGAGATGATATAGTGAAAAGAAAGAAGATATTTGTGGCCCATCTTCCAAACGCTAACCCCCTCCCCCCTCCCCTCACCAGCACAACATATCACCGCGGGAAGCACATCACCAGAACCCTCCCACCCAATCCCACCTCCCCCCGTCAGTTGTAACCTCTGCCACCAAAACCTCTAGTGCGAAATTCCCATTTAGTCTGACGACGAACACGTGATACTTGTTCGAAAATTCACGAGTGCAAAAGTATATTTGTTAAAACTATCATGCGCGCATGGCTCAGAATTTTCTAGGATTACCCATAATGAAGGATTGCCGACGGAATCCGAAACGTCAGGACAATAGCACTATTGTTCCAGTGATCGCTTATTCTTTTTCTTTTTCTTCTTCTTCTTCTGCACTGAGGATAATCAAACCCATCAACATACTGATGTCAATTGGGAAAATTTTTTATTTTTCTATTGGCGGAAGCAACGAACAAAGAGAAATTTTACATTATACTTCCGGAATTCAACGAAATAAGGCAAAGCCGGGTTACTGAACAGGTAAAAGTAGCTTCTTCTTATATGTCAAAGGCAAAAATGGCCTCTAAAGGCAGTCTTGCCAAAAATATATTAAACTGCTGCAGTTGACCGGCTGCATTTGCTTTAACTTACTTCACGGGAAATGCCTTCGCTATATGGAATAAGAAGGGGCTCCATGCGTCGATATGGCCAATTCGCTTTGGTTCAAACCATAGACTCGCCGCCCAGTCGCTCGACCCAGCGCGATGGCCGGTGTCCGCATGCGACGCGTAACCTTTGCCCTCGGACGGCTGGGGCGCACGTGCGCACAAAACGCTGGTAGGGCCAATCAGCATCCTGAAGCTAACGCACCCAGTGCTCGCTCTGGACCCTTTAAATTATTCCCGCACTTCGGATCACGCCACCCCAGCGTAAGGTCGTGCTCTGCGTAGGCTATATTCTTCCCTATTATTCTTCGTTCTTGTGTGTACACGATATAGTGTTCCTACTATCCTGGCCTCTACCAAATTCTGTCCTAAGTAACTATGGTCTGAAGATCGCAGTTACTCGGGTTCAATTTATTAAACTCCCTGCGATACCTGTACTGACCTCGTCCATTTGTTCCCAAAAGCGGGTCTCGAGACTGCTTCCCCCACTCCCCCCACCCTGCTCATACAGCTTCTGACTAAGTGTACCCCAGTTTCATTTTTCGACCGGGGAGCGAGTACCTCCTTTTTCGTCAAATACCCTTTTTTCGAAACGCAGTAGTAACGTACTTTTTTCAAGAGGTTTAACAATAGGAGAAATTTATACGTATCTTAAAAGGGTAAAAAATATTATTGTACAGCATAAAAATAAAAATTTGTGATAAAAGTTGGAGCTTCCCGTTTCATTACTGAAAAGAGGACTCGAAAAATCAATTAGTGAGGGCATGAGAGCCTGTTGGGGGGCCGGGCTCATGGTGGTTGGGAGGATTGTTATCTGCAAGAAGAAAAGTATATTGCTCAGTTAACAAACAGAAAGCGGTGATGCACGCATATGGTACCGAATTTGCGATTAAAATCACCGTGGTGGCGACCGTCCCACAGCGCCCAGTAATGTTTCCGCATGAAGCGGCCGTAAGCCTTCTTGAAGGCTTTCCCAAATGCTTTCGGGATCTCTCCACGATTACAATTATGCACACCGCACCACGATGGGTAAACCTCTGCGTTCAGTGAGGTCATACCGGAATAGGTGATTGCTTATCTGCCACGACGGCATAAAGGTCTGATTCGACATCTGATCGTCGAGTTTTTGTTCGGTGATGCTATTGCCTAGAAACGAATTCGTTGTCGTTCTAGTGTTTACCAGCTGACGATGTGGTCCAACTGTTCAATTAAGCCCCGGAGACTGTGCTGCAGTCTGAATCTCTATGCAACAAACTGTTGGATTAGTGATTAGACGATGAACAGGAAGAGGAATCTGACGACCAGATCCTTTCCCACATTTTCCGCTCAACTGCACTAACAATCGCGCTTTGGTCGCCTTCTTATTTTACAGGACTTGCAGTCACGGCGAACAGGGCCCACTTACGCGTACAAACAACGGTGTGCGTCACAAATTATGGCGGCGTTATCGTGACTGCCTTCAATTGAATTAGCCAATCACATCGCGCTAAATCAAGTGCACGAGTGCAGCGGCCTTACAATGCACTGATGCCAGCCAATGAAATGCATGAACTACATTAATCTCCAATTGTAGCGCACTTGTAGCGGTTCGACGGTCCTTTAATTGTTATCAGAAGACCTATCGAAACTCTACAAGGCGTCGAAAATGTATAGCGTGCATTTCATTGGTTGGCATAAGCGCGCAAGTCCTCGTGACCGAGGTAGGAACTTGAATGCACGCAATGTGGTTGTGTATTTCAGCTGACTACAGCCGCGGTTAGTGCAGGCGCCATTATCTCGTGAAGCACGCCGCAGTTCAAACGCGTATGTCGGCTCTCTTTGCTATAAATGTATTTTGATACTTGTTTTTATAAAAGCAAGCAGAGCTGGATTCTAATTCGATTCAAGCTCTGCATTTGCTCTACAATATAGAGTCCCATTTTTCAGTCGGACAGAGGGCACTTCCTACCCTGCAAAACCCCCTTTTATTGAAAAGTAGTAGTAAATCACTTTTTGAAGGCGTTTAATAGCAGGAAACTTTTATTATGCATATAAAAAAGGTAAAACAATATTTGTTACAGCAATTTGCTTTCATTACTCGAACATCCATGGATCCCGGTTCGTCATCTATTCGGCGCAGTGCTCGAAGTAGATGAGGAATCACCTGTCCCACTTCCTGTTAGTACAGTTCGGTTGTCTTTCTGATGACGGTTTTCTTTTTCGTCGATGCTCGTTAGTGCCTACATAGGAAGTCGTCATCCTGTGAATGCTTACCAGCTGAGGGCGTCGGTGATGTCACAATGGGTAAAGTCAGCTCACTCGATGCATTTTCATTTGAGGATTCCTGAAAGAATTTAAATTTAGTCAAATGTGATGCATACCCATGCGTTAGGAGTGGGAGGTCGCCCTGAAGCAAATCGTGCAAACGCCAGGGTCGCCTGCCCTCCCTATGTGTTGAAAGGTGTTCTTACACATGTCCTGTAGTCTGAATATCCATATAAGGGACTGATGGACGATTCAACACAGGGTTAGCATCAACAACAGTCAGACGACAAAGACCTTTCCCTCTCATCCTGTGCAATTTTCCGCATTAATGTGTAGTGGGCAGATGCCCGGCCTTCCTGTCGTGACTTCAATCGGTCTAGACCTCAAGATCGTGGCGGCCGCCAGACTTACTGGCCCGCGAGGCATGGATCACCCACATGCTGTCCAACTAATCACAGACCGATCTATCCAATGAACGCGCTCTCTCTCTGTCTGTGTACTGGCCTGATTGCTCTTAAACTGGCACTTGGGGCTCGGTCAATCTCCTTGATGGTCGTGTTCTCCCAAGTCAGACTTCGTCCATCTATTCTCGGTTCCTGTGTTCACAGTATATTCTTCTCACTACTCTGCGCCTTCCAAGACTTGTCCTCTACTAAGTAACCGTGGTATGAAGATCGCAGTTGCTTGGGTTTAACTCGCTAAACCCAAGTGTGGGAATTTGAAATTGGTTTCGAATTAAAGCTCTTCGCGCTCACGAGGTTTTTAGTTTCTACCTAAGTGAAGAAGGCACATCTGGCTATAAAAACTGACAAACGAACTGCGTATTATCTGCCCTTTGGAAATATCCTTTCTGAGTGGGACGAATCCTTAGCCTGAACAATCTTACTGGACCGCGGATTATACCACGCTCTGGAAGTTATCCCTACGATCAGCACAAGTATGGAAGTTCACTCGCTCCTAGGAACAACATCGCTGCTTCCGAATCTGATTGTTACAATGCAAAGAACTCCTTACAACAAAGGCTGAGTCTTTCACATTACAAATTTTGACTGTTGAAATTAATTTCACAAGCAAATCTTTTCGCTGTCTATAGTAGCGCGGCCGGTTGATTGCAGACTTTGAATTTATGCACTCTAATATAGTTTCCAATAGCATGGGTAACGCTAACATGCACGATCCATCTCTGCTAGCTGAAAAAAGCTGTTCGTCGACGGCTGGATTTGAACCTAGGACCTCTTTCCACGATGTCGGACGCTCAAACGACTTCACCACCTGCTCACACCCTGAAGGCCAAGTCGCGAAGATATACTCTAACGGGTTAACTTATGTAACGTATGTAAGCCGCCTCTTACAACCTTTGACAAGGTACTCCCAGAAATAGCCGAAGCGCTTTCAATAACAAGTACGAAATCCCAGACCACCCACCATGCAAAAACGCATCTTCTTTCCCAGTGGTCTTAGAACTGAACACCACCCAGCCAAATAAGCCTGCCCGTGCAGATTGCGATGGATGTCTTAACCTAGCCACGCGCGTTATGCGTGAAGAGGGAAGGCTTGAATTTTACGCGGAGATACTAGCAGTGCTTACTTGTACTTGTACTTGTTACGGCTGTGATCATGCCTGATCTAGCCGGCCTCAATGATGTCACGAACGGTACCTCTCCATGCGTGGCGATTGGCGGCAGCGGATCTCGAAAGCTCCACCTAGTCCCTTCTCCAGCGATGGAGGCCGAAGATAGAAGGTCCAAGAACTGCTTCCATGTCTTGACGGATGGTGTCTAGCCAGGTCTTCAGTTGCCCTCCTCTTCGACGTTTCCAGGTGGGCTGCGGTGCCCGGTCGAGGGCAGCATAAGTAAGCTCATTGGGCGGACGACGGAGAACGTGTCCAAACCACCTCAGTCGCCTTTCTTGAATGGCCTGAGATATCCTCGTGATACGATCGCAGCGGATGCGGACTGTCTCATTTGAGATGAAGTTGCTATACTTAACTCGCAGGATCGTCCTCAGGCACTGGTGGTCAAAGATCACCAGTCTTCGCTCATCTCCAGCGCGCACAGCCCAGCATTCACATCCATAGAGGAGGACTGACCGGATGGGTGCACGGTATACACGAATCTTTGTGGCGATGGAGATGTGACGTCGGATCCATAGGCGCTTTCGAAGGATTGAGAAAACCAAGCGAGCAGCATCGATACGGGAGACAATGTCGTCCTTGCTCTGCCCATTCGGTAGCAGCCTCGCCCCGAGGTATTTAAAGCTGTCTAATTCTTCAGGTTGATGGCCATTAATCCCCAGGGGTGCTTTTTCCTGGTCAGGGATGCACCTCGGGAACAACTTCGTCTTTCCGAAATTTATGGACATACCTACCGACATAGCGATCTCGTTTAACCGCGACACTACTGACTGTAGACCATCAAAATTTGAGGCTAACAGCGCCATATCATCTGCGTAGTCAAGATCAGTAAGTCGGCGTCCGGGTGCAATTTCAACACCGTCCACTTCATGAAGGGCTTTGCCGAGAATCCAGTCAATGACGTAGTTAAACAGAATGGGCGAAAGGACGCAGCCCCGTCGGACACCAGACCGGATATCGAACGACTGAGAGAGATTGTTGTAGACCGATAATAGGCCTTAATCATCGCAATGAGTTTGGTCGGGTTTCCATCCAGTTCCATTATTCGCCACAGGGACTCACAATGGATGGAATTGAATGCGGTGGCAAAGTCAACGAAGCAAACGGCCGTCGGTTGCTGGTAGCTATGGCGGAATTCTAGAGTGCGCCTCAATGTGAATATTTGATCCGCACATCCACGCGCTGCTCGGAATCCGGCTTGGTTGGGTCGTGTCCTGGAGTCACGTACAGACTGGAAGCACCTGAGAAGAGCAACAGCGAAGATCTTTGCAGCAACACGGTAGTTCTCGCATCTTGTCTTATCTCCCTTCTTGTGGACAGGTAAAAAGATACCTGAGCCCCAGTCATCAGCAAAGGCCTCTTCTCGCCACGCATGTACAATCACCTCATGGAACCGAGGAGCCAGGGTGTCGACACAGGACTTGTAGATTTCTGCAGGAATACCGTCCTCTCCGCACGCCTTGTTGTTGCGTAGCCTCTGTAGTGCATCGGTAACTTCGTCTTCGGAAGGGATGTCACACGACACTGTGTAGGCAAGAGAGGATTGAAACTCCGCTGTGGAGGAGAGGGAGGGTGTGATGGGTTGTTCGTCAAAGTTCAGTAGGTGCTCGAAGTGTTCACGCCAGCGATCGACTTTGGCCGAGTTGTCGGCAATAAATCCTCCATTCACATCGCGAACAGAATCACAGTGTCGGGGGCTTACCACTAACCTGGCGTATGATTTGGTACAACTTTCGGGTGTCACCAACATTAGAAGCCTGCTCCATAGAAGTCGCCGTTTTGGACCAATACTTCTGCCGATCATCTCTAGCCGACTTTGCTGTCAGCTTTCGAAGTTGGCAGTGCTCATAAAGCACAATAAGATAACACCACCGGATGCGGCGCATGCAGAGGACAGGTCAGTGGTTGATAAACCAGGAAACCACGAGTCCAACAGGGCCAAACGCAGACGCATACGCCAGCAGAAGGCAGCTGAAGAGCAACCTGCTAAAGACCAACCAAAGCCCTCAGTTTTATCGCAAGACTGAACTTGGAGCACGCCATGTGAACAAAAAGCAAGCCAACCACTCAAAGACGATGCGTCGCATGCAGAGGACAGGTCAGTGGTTAATAAACCAGGAAACCACGAGTCGGGCAGGGCAAAACGCAGGTGCATACGCCAGCAGAAGGCAGATGCAGAACGGCCTGCTAAAGACCAGCCAGCGCCCTCAGTTTTATCGCGAGACAAAACTTGGAGCACGCCATGTAAACAAAAAGCAAGACAACCACACCAAGAGGAGACTTCTGAAGAAAATTAAGTTGAATTGGACCAAAGGGCAAACGGTAACTTAGAAGAAAATGCTGCCAGCAAAATATACATAGAATATTTCACAGATCTGGCTTTCAAAACCCCTGCTGTGACCACGGCCCAAGCTCGAGCCAACCGTAAGCAACATATAGTGATACGGGGTGCACCAAAATCAACGGCTACAGTTGCTGGGAATAAGGTGGAGTACAATCGAGGTCTCGTTCGGCAGTACGCTAAATCATTGCTAAGGGGCAATGAGTCCGTAAAAATTCTCAAAACATTTAGAATAGGCAAGGATCAGCCGCCGAATGGTTCAAGCTCTCGGCCACGACCATTAAAGGTCATTTGGGACACCGAAGCGCAGGCACAGCTTATGCTGGAAATAAAGCCGTCTCTGAGGATCATGCATGCTGGAGTTTTCTTTCCGCCGGATTATGAACCAAAGGAACGCAGGAAAATGCGACTTTTGACAAACGATCTAAACGACCGAAAGGACAAAGGCGAAACCGGCCTACAAATAAGAGGAGGAGCAATAGTCCACATTGAACGAAATTTTCTTTGGCCGGAAGTAGTCAGGCGGAAAACTTAACTTATACCAGTTGTCAGAGTCTCTTCAATAAACTTGACGAACTCAAAACAATAGTATCTGAGCAGAAACCGCATATAATTGCATTGCAAGTCAGCGAAGTCAGCATTGAAGGCTATCAACTGTTCCGCTGCGACAGATCTCAACGTAGGGGCGGAGGACTGGCACTTTATGTAGCCAATGACATTTCCTGTTGTCAGAGGGAAATCGCAAACATAGTCCTACGACGATATGAAATAATTTCGTGCAAAATTAAGATTAGGCAACATCCGGCACTCTATGCGTTGCTTATCGGCCTCCCGGCTCCAGCTAAAGTGACGACGTAGGACTGCTAAATTCACTGACAGTTATCCGTAAACAGGTGATTTCGTCAGAACAGTGTGTCTTCGCTAGGCGTAGCAGACTGTTGATGGCACTCCTTTTGTGAGAGATGGGGTTGTTGCTCTCATAGTTAAGAATAACTTCCGCATACGTGTCTTTGCGGTAAACGGACGTTTGTAATGTTCCATCAGCATTTCGCTGCACGAGGACATCCAGAAATGGGAGTTTGCTGCTAACCTCCTTCTCGGGCGTGAATTGAATGCCCGGAATGGTTGAGTTGATGGTCTTGTGGAGTGCTTCAAGATGGTCCTTTTTAACGACAACAAATGTGTCGTCTACATAGCGTACTCATTACTGAGGGTAAATCGATGGAAGGGCCATTGATTCTAGCCTCTGCATGGTTATTTCGGCAAGAAATCCAGATATGGGTGACCCCATTGGAGCTCCTTTTAGTTGTTGATAAAACTGATGATCAAATGAAAAATAGTTTTCGAGGCAAAGGTCCACAAGATCAAGTAAGGCAGTTGCAGGAACCTTCGTTTTATAGCTCTTCCGGGCTTTCTCTGTGCCTTGCCTTGCTACACCAAGTGGTATGGAGGTGAACAGGGAAACGACGTCGAAGAAGACCATTATTTCATCATCGGAGACCGTGATTCCCCTTAGTTTCTGTAGAAACTCCGTAGAGTTCTGAATGGAAGTCTCACAATCTTTCGTAAGTGGATGAAGTTGTCGGAATAGCCACTTAGAGATTTTATAGTTCGGTGCACCGATTAATGATACTATCGGTCGTAGAGGGACTTCTGGTTTGTGAACTTTGGGTAATCCGTAGATTTTTGCGATGTTTGCCTCGGATTGTATCAGGCATTTTGCGGTATCTCTTGACAGTAGTTTCGTCGCTGTAAGGCGTTTCAGTACCCTGTCAATGGATGATATCTGTTTCTTGGTAGGGTCTGTTGGAAGAGGTTTATAGGTTGAGCTATCTTTTAATAGTGAAAGCATCTTCTGCTTGTAGTCTGTTTTGCTTAAGATAGCAGTTGAACCTCCTTTGTCAGCGGGAAGAATGATTATGTTTTCATCAGTTTTTAAATTTTTAAGTGCTGTCTTTTCTTCGGAAGATAGATATGAAAACTGTTTCCGATTCTTTAACGCATGAACAGTACTGTTTCGGATAGTAAACCGATCATATTCGTTGATGTCTACTGTTAATAGGATAGACACCAAGCTGGCTAGAAAGTTCAAGTAATTAGAATCAGAAGGGTTGTATTTCATCCCTTTGGAAAGCACACTCTCTTCTGTTGCAGTGAGGGTTCTGGAAGATAGGTTCACAACCTTCGCTACAGACCGTTGGTTTGTAACAGCTGGTTGCGAAATAGTCTTCCATTTCTTGTCTAGAAGTAGCTTCTTCTTTCGTCTTTCCAGTCCTGATACGTGACCCCGGAATAACTCAAATTACAGTTGCCTATTAGTCACAACGGCATTGCAAATGATAATCATGTCCAACATGATCTGACGCAAATTGTAACCCCCAATGAACACCCACACCAGACTGAATATATAACTGTATGAGCACTTTGAAATGCTAACTGTTTTTTGCAAATTTCTCTCAAGTCTGATGACGAACTGGGGATCCAGTGTCGAAAATTTACTCAATAAAATTACTTTTTTCCCAAGGGATGCCTTTCCATGAAAATAAATTTCTTGGGATGCCTCCCTTTCGGTTTATACGAAACAGAGGTAATCTGTCCAATCAAATTGTGGCCTTGAGGAGTAACATGCCAAATGGCTTTCTAGCTCATCCACATGGAGGGCAGAACGCTTATCCCGGTCGAAGGCCTGTGCGATCTCATCACGCGTGCGGCCTGTGCCGATGGATAATGTACCGCGGAGCGATTAATCGGAACAACCTGCCCCTAACACAACACCACAACACAGAAGCTGTTTATACTATCAGAAATGAGGTTGATTTTAACGAGCACAAAGCGCCTTGACAGTGATTAATGAAGTTTAAAAACGTAACTGCGGTTGACACGACAGTAGTTTCGGTATGACAGAAGTCGCCGAGGTTACATGTTGCCTGTGCAAAAATGTGTACGTCTCCTTGATTTTGTCGTCTTACTGTGTTTAGAATTCATGCCATTCCTCTTTAAAACGTTAACCTGTTTCTAAGCCCGGAAAAGTTATAAGATAACGCGATTTTAATTCATCCTGAAATCACATAAGCTAAATGAGCAATGTTGGAATTCACGAATCAGTTGCGTTTTTTGAGCAAAATTTAGGTTTTTACCTTTTAACGTCCTTTCTGTTTAGATGCTACGATCGTAAGTCATTCAAAAAGCTAACTGAATATCTCTATTTTCAGCTTACACCTCGAACGAACTGCCTCGTCTGAATCGATTGGCTTCGACACAGGCATTGCTCATAAACTAAGGTGCTAGAAGATACTTTGAAAATAGAACCTCCAGGCTTATATTTAGATTTATAATTACGTATTCTAACCTCTTACTTTCGAGAAATATACAGTCATTTTCCCTGTTTGATAGGAAATACCTACAAGAACATAGTAAGGCGCTCAGAGATATGGGGACATAAAGTGCTCGTTCCGTTGTGCATTGCAACTAAATCTAGATCACTCGCCGGCAGTTGCCTAGAGGTTCGTAGTATATCGTCATATTCCCGATTGCAACTGACGAGAACATCAGGCCCGTGCTAAAATAGTAGATTGTTGTATTCAATGACTAAAGTTCGCGAATTTGATTCGCGGGCGTGCCACAGGTCTACTTTGGAATGACTTAATGATGACAGTTCAAAAGTCGGAAACTGTCATTCATTCTCCTTTGTCTTTATTAGTTCCACTTATCCAATTATATGTAGCACGCTCCTGATTAACGCTTTCTCTCTCACATCTGATAATGAGCCGAGGATTAAGCAACATAAAGTTGTGCTTTAGAAGAAGAAGACTCGATCGCTGGCCAATATGTTTATTCGCCTGACGTTTCGATATCCGTCGCGGATTCGTCATCAGAGACATGAGTAGCAGAAAGGTTACAGTATTTATAGGACACAGTCATTACTGAAAGCACCTGTTGATGGCGGAGTTTGATTGTTGTTTGCCTTAAAATTTAACAGTTAATGTGATTAAGGAAAGGTATAGATATGCAGAAGACTATCGCAACTATATTTGGCTAGTCCAATCATGGAAATAAATAAGACATTGAGATATAATTATCTGACTGTGCCGGCCGTCTCTGAGTCGATAGGTGTCTTCTGGTGCAAGCAGCCCGTCTGTCGGCGTGACCACCAATGAACAGGAAAACAATAGCGTGGCCTCCTTCAGACATGAACGGAAGTCAATGTGTTGGCCTTCAACGGAGTCGTAAGGCGGTCTGCCCAGAAACATGTTAAATAGTTCTGTATTGTATTGAGGGATCTTGTATTATTCGTTGAAAGCACGCAGGATTGCCCGATGGATGGCACCCTCATATCCCACACGTAATGGTGGATGACATCGCCAGTTATGAACCCCAAATGATACAAAAGTGAAGTAGCTCAATTATGACTGCAACGCTTAACCTCTCTCATTTGTCGTCTGCGTGCATTTGCGCACTTTAAGCCTGCTGATCCACTTGCCAAGTCACCTTCATGACTTACTCATTCATGATCTCGCCGAAAGCTGTGCGACCCTCGCGCACTCCTACGTTTCGAAGCCAGTTTCGCAGCTCCGTGCTCATCCAACTTATTCTACTCCCGACGTAGATTTCGCTTGTTGTCTTCCTCTACAGCGCCAGGTCTGATTGTCGTAGCAACGAGGACCTTACCTAATAGACAATTCCACTAATATAAAGTCAATATTACATTTAAAAGAACCTAGTATTTGCTCTTGTTCCGTTTAGAATAGTCAGGCGTTGTGTAAACTGAGGGCTAGGGCAAGGGATGCCGTGAAAAAGGTGGCTAGTGTGAAATCTTCAGCACTCGGTAACAACTCCTTCGAATTTGAAAATTTTACTCTGGCTGAAACTTGCCCACTGTAGGTTTCTTCGGATAATTTATTTCATTCTTTTCGTTCAACTGGATTCATCGGATTGCAGTGTCACAGTTTTTCGAAATCCTTCAAATATTCCTAATGCCTTAACGCAATCTTTTAAAAAAACAATTGTATGTATATACGCAACTGTTCAAGCAACAAAAGGTACTGCTTCTGTCGCACTAAGAGAGGCAGTGACATGAACGCAGGCCATAGCTAAGATTTTGCCAATGCTAATATATATTGTGTTTACTTAATGTGTGCAGAGAAATTGTGGACACTCAGCATTTCAGTAATTGTACGTAGCTGAAAGGCCTACATCCATTGCTGTTAAGCAAACTAAATTCATTAAAGAGCCTTTTTGCTTTGCAGATGGCGCAGCAACGGCTCAATCTGCAGCTGCTTATCGATAAGGGCTCGACAGGGCCCGTCACCGGGGTCCAAAATAATGTGCAATGCAATCATTTGCATCGAAGTTACACGGTGTCTGAGCCTACCTCATGTTTTTCGCCGTTGGAACGATGGGATTTACCAGACTTACTATGTTCACCTCCGCCCAATTTCCTGCAGCAAAGGTATTTTCAGTTTTACGTAAGCGGGTTCAGTGTGAGTTATTAGGTCTTCGTATAAAGAAACCTAATTGCTAATCACACTGGCATCACAGATGCAAGCTCAGAACCCACATAAATACAAAATAGTTCAGCGATGATACCAATGTAAGCATTAAGGAAGTCAAGTTAGGCGAACGAACATTTTCGATCAATTCATCATCAGGCAATACAGTAATATAAGGGACGTCCTCCTTAGTAGAAGGTCTGATGGATCCAAAGTAGAAGTGTATTTTGTAAGAAAACCTGGACAGGGCAATGCACTAATTTTTACAGTTTTGTGCCATTAAGTCAGAAACGAGGCCTAGTCTGCTGCTTCACGAACCGAGCTAGAAGAATATGTTCTCCAGAGACACTGGAGGACGAACTCGCACTCCTTAAAAGCACCTTGCAAGAAAACGGTTTTCCTGATAAGTTCATCAATTAGTTTATGGAGCAACGTCCACCAACAGCGGAAGTGGCGACGGCTGAGAAGAAAACCTTATTTCTTACATTGCCTTTTCAAGGTGATCCAGCAAGCGAACTTCTACAGCTACGTCTGAACGCCGCGATCGCGCGTTGGTATCCAGCAGCTAAGTTAAGCTTATGGTTCTCAAGCACCTTACTTCTTCGCCTTGAAGAAAAGGATAGGCTACCGTTCCAGACCACATCAATGTATATTTAAAATTTTACATGCTCCTGTGGGGCAGGTTACATTGGTCGAACGATTAGGCGTCTATCCAAGCGCATGCGAGAGCATCACCCTGTGTGGCTAAACAGAGGCGAGACGAAGTCGATATCAAGCGCAATTCTGGCTCACTTGGTAGTCAGCGGTCATCGAGTAGATGTCAACCAAGCATTTAAAGCCGTCTATAAAGTTCCAACTAGATACTCTAAGTCCCTGCGTCAATGGATACTTGCAACGGCAGAAGCCGTCGCCATACGCCTCACAAACCCAATTTTATGTGCGCAGAAAGCATTTGTAGCGGCCTTAAGGCTCCCGTGGCCAAAGGCCATTTCAACATCCGCCCTCACGCCTCTTATTACGCCGCGAAGCAGTGATGAGACTGCGGCATCAAACATCCAAAAGCCACCGACGCCGTCACAAGACATCGACACCTTGCGTCCTCACACCTCCCGACGAGGACCACGGGGTAATGACATCAACTAATTGTCGGGTTCGTTCCCCCCTCTCTCCCCCCGCCCCCTTGTTACTACTGGTTGGTTTGCCCTCTACCCTACCTTATATTACTGTATTGCCTGATGATGAATAAATCGAAAACATTCGTTCGCTTAACTTGACTTCCTTAAATACAAAAGAGTTCGGTCCTTGCTTAAGGAATTTGAATATGTTGATATACAACCGGTTCAAAACAATAACGTGGAGGATAATTAAAAGCAACAGCGTGACGTTATTCGTGAAATGTGGGAGCACATAGTATCCAATTTAACCATGGGTGAGGATACAACTCTTATATTCGGGATGCGTAATTATTTTTTCTTTTTCCGGTGGTTACTTTTTGGACAGATTAATGTTTAATTATTTCAGAAGATGAAATAGCGAACATACGTCTGTTTTCGATAATTTTCATCAGGCCTTTACATTTATAAGGTAATTCAGTAAATAAAGAATGCGGGTTGGTAGAAAAATAGAACTGTTGTCAGGACAGGGGGAATGGGGGGAGGAAAATGGGGGTAAAATACGCTCAGCATCAGGGGGAACAGGTTGTCGGCTGAGCTGTTAAGCTGCTGGCTGTTGGATTAGCAGCTTTTGACCATGGCAACTGCGGCGCCGCGACGAAGTTCTTTTGAGAGAACAGGATCGGTCGGCGTAGCCTGATGGCGGCCGCTTCTGCCGTAGCCAACAGACGCTGTCCAAGAAATGTCCATGAAATAATGCACCACTGAGTAAAAGGGCTAAAGGGAGTATTCAACGGAAAGTAAATCGTAAGAAGACGTGGTCCGGGCAATACATCAATTTTGGTAGCTTCGTACCGTTAAACTTCAACAGTAAGTTAATGCGATGTTTGACGCAAAGGGCGAAAAGAATCTGCACGAATGATAGCGTAGAAGAGGAGCTAAAGACGATTGAAGGCGTGTTTCGACAAAATGGCTATCCCAGTCGATTTATCACGAAGATCATGGCTTAAAGGCCACCAAAACCCGCAGTGTCAACCGCAGAGAAGAAGCGAATATTCATTAGAGTCCTATTTTAAAGGGACGGACAAGCGAACTCCTAAGGAGGCGCCTGAGTCAAGCTGTAGCAACCACCTTCCCAGCAGCCAACGCCCACGTACTCTTCTCCACCGCTCCCATCCTATACGGAGAGATCAAGGACAAACTGCCAGCCCAGACCACATCTATTTGCATATATTCATTTACCTGCTCCAGTGGGGCAGGATACATTGGTCCCACGAGCCAGCGTTTGTCCAAGAAAGTACGAGAACATACTCCAGCATGGGTAAGGAAGGTTTAACTAAAGGGTGTAAATAGTTCCATTCTAGCGCACCTGGTAGACTCAGACCATCGGGTGGATGCCAAGGAGGCCCTCCGAGTTATCTACAAGGTACCCTCAGGCTACTCAAAATTTCTTGGACAGCATCTATTACCATTGTAAACATTTGCTAATCCAACAGCCAGCAGCTTAACACTTCAGCCGACTACCAGCTCCCCCTAACGCTGATTTTGATCCTCCTTTCCTCCCCCCTCCCCCAATTACCCCTGTTCTGACAGCAGTTCTATTTTTCTACCAGCCGGCATAGTTCATTTACTTAATTACCATATCGATGTATTGGTCTGATGAGAATTATCGAAAAACAACGTGGTCTTCTAAAATTTTCAATGGGAATTTTCGCAAACTTAAGTTTAACTATTTTCTCGATTTTTAAGCAAGGTTTGCTGGCGACTGGAATTAATATACGTAAACGCACGTTGAAAGTTGGGGGCTTACTGATGTGTCCGACTCTTTGCAAAAACGTTTAATGGGATTTTGTTTAATACGTGTATTGTCACTTGGGTAAAACATTAAAATGTTAGCTTTTAATGTTTAATTCTGATGCAGTATCTGTCATCCCTTTTTTTGCTAGATGCCGGATGTCGGACCTAAAACATGTATGCAGTCACGAGAATTTATAATACAACGCACAAAATTTGCACTCAAACGAACCATTCCTTGAATAAATTACAGCAAGCATTGATTCCTTTTTTGCACGGTTGTAAAGAGCGTAGTAAATCTTTTTAAACAATCTTTAGATGCGGCTAGATAGGCTTACACGACAATGAAACGCGTCGTTTGGGCAGTGCGCGATAAACTTCAAAAAAGTATAAACCAGCATGACATGTTGATTATCTAGACGCAGCTCAGAATTGTGTTTCATAATTACTCAGTTTAACCCACTCGTCCCTCCTTTGGTGATCTCTCTTGGTTTGTGCACTAATTGGCCTACTTTGATGCACATTTCGTACACTTGATTATATCATTCTAGGAGAAATAATCTGAAATGGCTTGTGTGCGAAAAGTATTGCAAATGAACTTAGGGTATTGATGGTGTTAGCGTTTATGGTCACATAACCACTTCTGATTTAAGAATGCTCCTATGTACAGGTATGCTTTGCATCTTGTTTTTTGGGGTGAAAAGTGGTTATCAACGCGATAGCTTAGGACTGCTTATTCCCTTTGACGTACATCTCAAATTCATAGCAGAGTCTGAGGGACTACCTTTTCGCAGGAATTCAAATCTCGGGGGTTTCAACCCTTGAGATTGGGTATGACTGGCTGATGACAGCTAATAAGCCGCAACTAGCCATTCGGGTTTCTCTTTGCTCTGTCGGATCCAATTCATCAAATCATACCAGGCACTATGTGATGGTCTGGCGGGTTTATGTTGTGAGCTCTTGGGCAAAGCGCAACTTAATTGTTCCTCTATTAGATCGGCGAAACATATACATTCATATAAATGCTGTTGGCCAATCTTTAGGCGTACACCTCTGCCATTATCTACATTAAATGATTGCGGCTCATAAATATACTTGAAATTGAGCAAGACACATGTTTAAACAACCAACACAAGGTTTACATTAGAATGGATTAAAGCATTAACCACTGCGTCTTAGGAGTATACAAAAATGCGGCCAAAAATCAACCAGAACTTATGTCAACTTGCTGCAACGACAACCTTTGAAGCTTGCGTATGTAGCAGAATTTAATGGAACCATAAATTTCGCGAGGGCTCATCAGCTGCATCCACTCGCTCCGTAAACTGAGTAACGAATGAGAAAATACAGAATTGAATTCATCCAGAAAAATTGAAACAAACTCATCAAGGTCACAAGAAATGGCCAAGGGGCAATCAATAAAGTAGGAAATTCAAACACCAGACAGCGGTGTTAAAACGTCTAACACAAAAAAACTTCTCAAGCAAAAAAGGTGGGAAGGGGGATGTGTAAACAGGGAGTCGGTGCTACCACGGCAGGGTTAAATCCATCACATGCTCCAGTTGTTTACATAGGTCAGGTTTAAACCACCATATGTATGCTGCCTCCAGGTAGCGTAAGCTAAGAGTTGTTAGTACCCGAACAAGTACTCGGAAGAATGTTTTAGGGTCAACAGAATGATCCGTATCCAATAGGTGTTCCGTAATGGAAGAAAGAGGGGTTCTATTCTCCTGTTTTAATAGCCAACTCGGTAAGTGCTCCTAAGCTCTGGTTGTCAACTGCCTTTGTGTTCGGCCTATGTACTTGCATCCACAAGTGCATGTAAATTCATAAACACAATTTCAAGTGGCGTACATTGGCAAGGCATCCTTCGCAATTGGAATCGGAAGGTTCTTTGTCGAGTTGCAAAATTTGAGCTCTACAGCAAATAAGGTTCTTTCAATAGTCTTACGTAAGCGTCTCCTTATTGTCGTTAAGATTTTGTCACCCTTGAAGGGCAAGGATATGAAAACAGTTTTTTTTAACTAACTGTTTCATAACCTTTTGGCGTATGGGTTTGTTGTACTTGTCGATAAAGTGAGCTGAATAACCACGCTTGAGTAGAGTTTCCTTGAGGCTGGCAATTTCTGCATTCAATGTATCCTGTGAGCAGATCTTGCTAGTCCTTTGAAAGGGGGTGCAAACTAACTTACGTTTCCATTGTATGGGGACAAAACTTCGATAATGCAAATACTGCCCCTTCCATGTATTCTTATGGAAAACTCTGCGCTTTATGGAGCCGTCTTTATGTCGGGCCAAGTGAACGTCTTAGAACGAAAACTGGTTTTTACGTTCTACTTCCATCGTTAATTTCATTGTAGGACGTAAACTGTTCATTGTTAACAGTAGTTCCTTGGCTTTCTTTATGTTTTCCACAACCGCAAATATGTCAGCTACATATCTTCTATAGAGTATTGTACTTTTCAATGTTGAAGGTGCTTTTTCTTTGAGGTGACCCATAAATATGTATGCGAAGGTAGGACCAAGAGGACTACCCATTGCCACTCCGTCAACTTGTCTGTACAGTTGGCCATCAAATAGGAATTGGACATTCTTTGATCATAATTGTAATAAGTCACGTAATATGTCAGGGGGCAGGCCCACAGTATTTGAATTTCCTACTTTATTGATTGCCCCTCGGCCATTTCTTGCGACCTTGATAATTTTGTATCGATTCTTCTAGATAAATTCAATTCTGTATTTTCTTATTCGTTACTCAGTTTATGCAGTGAGTGGATGCAGCTGATGAGCGCTCGCGAAATTTATGGTTCCATTAAATTCTGCCTCATACGTAATCTTAAAATTTGTACCTGGGAAAAGACGCTTCAAATATACGACCTTGGTTAAAAACGGGAAAACGTGATTCCTGCCGATTTGATTTGAATATTTTCGGTCGGATCTAGCTGGATGTACTAGCCGTGCGTGGGAAAGCAAAGTTTCGAGCCAGTTTATAATGCAAATCATACAATTCACGTTAACCGGTTTTGTACAACAGATAACAGATCGAGGGCAGTGACTGCCAATAACAAGCAAAATCTGAACGCTTAACCACAGCCATCGATGTAAATCTTTTCAAACTCAAAGCAGAATGCTTCTCAGCATAACAAAGTTGTCTGGAAGTAGCATAAACCACATCAACAACAGCAGCAGCAAGAGTTGCGCGTGAATCGGTCACAGCAGCCTATACGAGGATGACATGAAAAACTTCACAGCTGTGGGTAAAGGGAGATTCAAGGGACACTTATCCGCTTCGGTCATATACTGGAAATGAATATATCGGTGAATCCCCAACACAGACGCACTATAAACGGAAAATATAGTCTCGCCGGTCATTAGGTGTCAAAAGACTTATTCATCACTTGTTGTATGAATTCATTGTTGTTTGCATGCTTAACCTCTACTGAAGTCTATTTGAATGATTTGGGTTTCTCTATGCTTCCATCTTAGAACCTATCCGACAAATTTGCAAACCAAGGTGGAACCGTATATGCAATGGACGCCCATTAAATTATTCATAGATTATTTGGGGGCCTCTATAAGTGCGGAGAATGTGAAAAGGTACTTTTCGCGATTTGGAGAGGTAATGGAGGTTGATTTATACGTGGAACCCTCAACCAACAGACCCACTGGGAGGGGGAATATTACACTGAAACCACGACGAAATCCAAACGAAATCTTCCAGATGGATCACATTATACGCGGGTTTCGGATTTATGTTGAAGAATGTTTTTCAACAAACACTTTCGAAGATAATTCAGGAAGGTATGTTTCCATTTTGCCTTGTTTCACTTTCTAAATTGTCAGCTGACACCAAAGGCAGTGTACCTAAAAACGCATTTGAAGAAACTTGGCTGTAGGTCCGTGGAACACTGACTTGTAAATCGTGTTGTGCTGTGGCGCACATCGAAGGGCTTTTGGTCCTCTCAGCCGTTGCGTCCGCCTGCGCATCGGAGGTAGGACGGGCTCTGACGGTCACCTGATGCTGGAGTTGGAGAGAGCGCAAGTTCGACGGCTAAGAGCAGTTCTGTCGATGCAAACAATATGAGGCACTTTAAAACTGAAAGCCATCACTTGAATGGTTGCTTCCTAACGGGATTGTTTGGGCCCCTCGGCTATCCCGCTTTGGTATGGAGTGGCTGACTTGCAGACGGATAGGGAGGCCGCAATGGCTCCCTCTTAATGTTGCCTTTGTGGCTCAACAAGATGTAGCGGTGCGCCTAGGAATAACTGCGACCTCTTCAGCCGCCTGATTCCTCTCCACATCCGGTCACCTCCCCTACACGCACCCTACTGTGAAGCTTATTTTAACATTTGATGCTTGGTATTTATTGTATGAGATGTAAGACAAGCATTCATAAATTTCAAATTAACAACGCGCACCTACACTCCATCAGTTTGAGCTTTTATTTTGGTCGTCAAAAGGCCCTACATTTTAAGACAATCGTATGGCTTATCAAAGATATATTGTGTGCGAATTAAGGTCTTAAGCGTTTTCCTGCTAGTTACTGAGTGAAGTTCAAGTAGAAATTTTGAGATTAGCGTTATTTAGGCTATTGAAGGTGCCTTAGAATATTATACGTTTCTGAAATCCTATGTACCAAGAGAGAGTTAAAAGGCGTTTGCCTAGATTTCCTTGAATAAATTTGACTTGACCTGACTTGACCTTTAACCAGAAACAGCGATGGCCGCGTTCTATAATACGTATTACATGCTGAGGGCTCAAATAGTCCCTGCTTATTGCAGGCACCTCATTCCACTCAGCAACTTGGAAAGTAACGTTTTTTCACTTGCTTCATTCCTAATGTCAACCATAGGTTTTTCTTGAAACAGAAACCTACGCTAAGTAACATTAGACGGCAACAGTAGCTTAGGTAGCCCCTTCATTAATCCCGACAACCTGCATGTTTTCCTACGAAAACGATGTTTATAGGATTTTATCGACGGAAAATTAGGACACGCAGTGGAATTTACTTCAACAAATGCTAAATGCATTTTTGTTCATTTTACTTACAAGTGTTGCTGATTTAAATTTGTAGATTTTCCTAATCTGTATTATTATTTAACTTATTGCAGAAAAACCCCAGTATCAAACTGCAGGTTTCTTGAATTTCCTGAAAATTTAGAAATGGTAGCTAGGAGGTCGCCTACTTCAACTTATCGCTCTGGAATAAGGTAAGTACAGTCTAAATTTGAAAAATAATAATGATACTATCGGCTCATCTCAGAGGGATCTTGACTTATTTGTAAATGCTATGTCGTCCTTACTTACTGAGGAATAATTTAGGAGTACATTTGCTTCTTTAAGAAGAAACAGAGAACACTAAGCATAAAAAACCTACTTTGACAACACAAATTGGCAGATAAACATATATCAAGACTATCCAGAAAATGAACGTTTGAAATATAAGAAGGACTTGAATAAGTTTTGCTGATTTTGAGGCTTTATAGCGAACATAACACTACGTAGAAGAATGTCACGGAGAACCAGATGTAATGCACATTGTAAAAGTAGTCCTCCACAATTTAAATGAGCGATATTGGTTCCAAGAAACTTGCAATGAAACCTGCATTCTAACCCACACGCGAGTCCACTTTTAAAAGAAGTGTTTTTTTTGTATTTTTCTAGAACCAACCAGAATATTCCGGAGGATCAATTCCGGTTTACGAGTCAAAGATCAGCGAGTACAACGAAAACTTTTCAACCGCAAAGAATTCATTTGCAATTTCATAAGGCTGTGGCTAAATCTGCGCACGTTTGTGACTTTTTAGTGGAAGGGCTGACGCCAAAAATTACTGAAGACCACTTGTGGAATCACTTCGCTGCCTTTGGAGTGGTATTTGACGTGCTCATGTCAACTAAACCCAGCCAAAGTGCCTTCATTGCAATTCGTCCAAAAGGGGATCCAAACGAAATTACAAGGACGAAGCATATTGTAAATGGAATGCTGTTTGGTATGACGAGATATTTTTCATTTGGCGATGAGATCAGGTGAAATTGAGAAGACTTCTGCTGTTACCCAAACTGTTTTTAACCATAAGTTTTTATATCACTTTTCAAATATCGCAATATCCGACAACTGCCTGTATGTATTTCCATTCGAAATTTCGGATTCATGGGTACTATTGGACAGTTTTTGTTTTCTATTCATGGTAATTCTCATTTCAATTATCACGTGCCAAACAGTAGGCTATTAAGTAATCATTCCCATTCGTACCTTCGTTTCTACGCTACCTATTTGACCCCTATAACAGAGGGTAATTTTTTCGCATGCTGTCGTGAGCCGGACACGTAACTGTTAGCGAATTTTTAACTCACGAAAATATGACTGCGATATTAATCCGCGCATACGCATTAGAGGCGTTCCAGAGACGGAATTCCGATCATGCATCCATAGAAAGTCGCATTGAGCTCCCTATAACAACCAGGCTATGCATTAACAGGCTCGGGGATACTACCTGGTAGCGTATCAGCTCGATGCAGCCCCTGGTCGATACGCAGGGGAGGTTTAATATATGAAGTTCTACTTTCGGATACCTTTGTGACTGTCGCCGTTCCTCTGATATTGGTACTAGAAAGTTCAACATATTCTACTGGTTCTCAACATCCTTCTCTATGTTAAAAGGTATCAGTGCTTTTTTTATTAAAGTCCCATCTTGACCATAAATGCGTTAGACGAAATCACCTTTTTGCAAAGGGGTATCTTGTCGAAGGTCGCAGTATGTTTTGTTTTCTCTTCTTCCAGTACTCTATATGCAGCAGCCACGCGTACTTCAAACCCCAATGATAACTGCTGTCGAGGCAGTACGGTACTATTAAGCAAAAAGCAGTCAAGGATAAATAATGTACAAACTGCAACAATGGATACACAAAGACAATAGTGAAGAGAGTCGCAAAAATCACCTGCCCCTATACAAGGGAACAACAGAAGTTCAATAACAACGCCACGCAGGGTGAAAGTAGTTTTGGGAAAACGTATGTGTGTTAGTGTGATAGGGGGCGTGGCTCTGTGATGTCAGGAGGCTAGACATGTTGCATCAGGATTGGTATGAAACATCGGCGCGTAAAGGGTGGGGGTGACTCCTGAAAAAGGCTAATATAAGAATTTCAGCGGTGAGCGGTGCTGAAAGGGCCTATCGCAGGGGATTACCTGAGTTACACCCAGCAACTGCGATCTATAGACCATGGTTACTTAGTAGAGGAGAAGTCGGTAAAGGCCAGAGTAGAAGGAAGTGTATATTGTGTACACAGAGGAACGAAGAATAGTTGGAAAGGAGTTGGACTTCGGATCACACGTCATTCCGCTGGAGCGCCGTGGTCCTAAGTGACGTCTGGCGGCCGAGAGTGGGGGAAAAAGACTTGTTCGAGTGGTGCTTGGGCGGTCAAGTTTCTGCAGATCAGCTTGACCGTAAGCGCTGACTGGGGTATTCGATGACCTTGAGGCAGCTGGCGTTGAACGATGACGCCGGACGAAGCAATAGGAGGCGTCAGATGGCAAGGACCGTTACAAGTGCTCCCCTTCTAGACCGCAATAAGGATACCGGACGAGTCCTCTGGTTCCATTTTTCTACTCGCCGACCCTTTATTCCTCCGTCCCGTTTATTCCCCCTCCAACGTCTTCGCAGCCATCGACGATTTCTCCTCCCTCATTAACCTCTAACCTTCCTGTCGCAAGCTACTCTTGCCCTGCGACTCCTGCATACATTACCCGTAGTGGACGCCACGTTAACTTTTCTGACCGACTTGTTGCTCATAATTTTTAGACTTTTATATTCTCTTCGATGTCGTTTCTTTACGTTGCGTTGGGTCTAGCCGCGGGGGGAGGGGGGTACTGTGGCGATCCTCAGGTTAGCCTTGTGGTGACACTTTTATCGCAGGCCCACACGTGACGCTCCAGTGCCCCCGCTCTGGGCAAATTCGTTAGAGCGTCCAGCGTGACTCATCAGACCTTGTCCGCAAACAATGCAGGCGCGGGATTTGTCAAGGTCGTTTGGATGTCTAGCCTTTTCTCTCGCGAGCTATGCACCTTCTGCTGATTGGCTGGCGGTCGGGCGCTCCCAGTATCCCGCAACCTCTGCGCGGACGCACAGACCAGACACACATCAACTGGCTTTTTCACAGTACGCAGCTCGTTTCTGCGGAGCCTTTTGTTAGCGTTTCTTTACAGTACACTGTCCTACCTATTTGGTCTTACTGACTTCTTGACTTGGGGAATCTTCTGTAGTCGACGATCCCTCCTTTCGACAGGCCCCTCGACGGCCGCGTCTAGCTAGTGCTAGCCTCACCCACGGGGCCAAGGGGGGGAGGTGGGGGTTACCAGACAACTGGCTCGTCATCGCAAAGGCACTTTGCGCGATTTCATCTCTGGGAGTCAAAAAGAATGTTTCTGGCGTCAGCGAGTAGCCGACGAAATTGTGGGAATAGGTGATAGCAAGCAAGGAAGCCTAACCGGGGGCTGGAGGCATTATTCAGTCACAATCAATCGAGGGAAAGGTTAAAGATGGAAGAGCGATGAGCATTCGCGGGAGGAAGGGGACATTCTCCGTAAGAGTAACACAGTCATACGAAGGTCGGACAGGAGTTTTGCTGGAGAAGGGACGTGGAGAATTTCAAACTTGTTCAGACGGAAATATCACAGTATATATACATATCAAGACTCGATTGATGTTACTGGTTCATCATGAGAGCCCGAACGGTCGGTGCAATACGTTTACCCAATGCCTAAAAATGGAAATGTGATTGGCCACCTACAAGGTATTCTATATAAAATGATATTTTCCAGCGCCCAATTGAAGAATTGTTTTCCAGCTCTGAGTGAGCCGACTTGTCCACGTAAAGCCAGCGTTCAAATAACATATTAAGGTTTTTGCAAAATAGTGCGTTCACAAATCAGTTGCAGATACATCAGTTCTTCTGTAAAACGGAGATGCGCTAATCAGGGTTTAAGTTGGCCAATTTACTCGATGTAGTTCGCCCCATATATAGCAAATGGATATGATGGCGAAGATACATCTCGACATGATTTAAACCAGCACGCCAACATGAGTACCAATATATGCAAGATAAGGGAGTAGTACGTTGAAGCACAGCAATCATTCCTAAAATCGTATAGGCATAATAGAACGCCTGATTCCCACCGTTGCGGGGACACACATTCCCATATGCAAAATCACACACTGCTTCACGCATGTTTAACAAGACACAGGAAGATATATATCATTGACAGAAACGAAATACAATAGGCTCCTCTATTCATTCAATCAATTAAAATTTCGGTCGTATAGAGAGCCACATGCTGACTCAAAAACAAGAAGATGAATATTATAATTGGTAGAGATAAGAACTAAGTGTAGTGACAAATCAGTGATTATGAAGTTGGTCTGGCAGATTTGCTTAATTTGAGTTGACCCAAGTGTGAAAAACTCTAGGCGTTTGGCAGGATTGGAACCCGC
>JAYGXS010000002.1:20231868-20292195 GCA_036362985.1 Ligula intestinalis | reverse complement strand
TATTCGAAACACGCCTCGTTATTCAAATAAATATATTTTAAAGATGCTGTTTTATCATTTCATTATGGGCCACGACATGAGTAATGCATACGTTTTGTCCAAGCTCTCCTCGTCAGTTTTTTTATTTATTTAGCGATATCTCTCAGTAAGCGCCAGTTGATAGATAACTGCATTTAGACTTGAATAATACGCAGTTGAGATCGCTTCTTTGATTGGCCTGTCCATAAATACTGTGAATACTGTTTTTGTTGAGCAGCATTCCTGACTCGGAGAAGGTGTAGCGACCTTGTACTCTAACAACTGCACGTCCCACATGTCTGGCTTTCGTGTACGCCAACGCGCACGCGCCGGCAGTGCCAATGTCATTCTCTGTCTGGCTCACCGGCCACCCACATCGCAAGGCCATGGTAGGGGGAGTTATTTACGCTCAGTCACTTCGGTTGCAGACCTCTGGACTCCGGCCCATTCATGGCTGGACTGCACTTGTTTGGAAGTCACTTTCCTATTGCTTACATTTTACGCTTGTCCCTTCCTTAGTAAATTCTCCCTGACACTATGGCCTTCCACGCCTTATCCTATTCCACTAGCTCATAACAGTTTGGAAACGTTCTATCGCCTATTATGTAGCCGGACCACATCATATCCCACAAAGGCACCATTGAGGATGAATGACTGTCAAGTTGAAGAAGTAGAAAACTTTAAATATTTAGAGGCAAAGCTACTACCGAATGGACAGATTAAGGAAGACATTGCCCCCCAAATCAACGTTAACCGCCGGGTTTTGTCAATCCTCCAAGGGCGCCCTTGGATCCGGCAGGACATTCCCGTCGCCTGCTAGGGGAGCAAAGACTGAAAAGGAACCTTCGAGTGAAACGTACGGTCCCTGATGAGACAGTCCGCACTTGCTACTAGAGTATTGCAAGGATACCTCACGACATACAATAAAGTCGGCTTGGGAGGTTTTGGCACCTTCGCCTAACGGATTATTTGCTGACGCCCTCGATCCAGTGCATCAGCCGTCCTGGAAACGCCAAAGAGAAGAGAAATTGAAGGCTTGGCTCAAAATCATTTGTTTACACCTGGAAACGATTCTTGAATCCTCGGTTTTCGTCTCTGTCGCCGGAGAGAAGAAAAGGCGGGGGCTTCTAGATCCGCTCCTGCTTATCGTCACGCATGAAGCGGAACCATATATTCCATAATTGTGACCTGTAAGATCAGGTATGAGCACAATCATCTCAAGAACAAGGCAAGTAAAAATAAGTTGGGTAAAAGTCATCGGTCAGGAAAACCAACAGAGCCCGTAAAACAACGCAAGATATTGGACATTACCCGAGCGTATAGTGGTCAATCATATATGCACAGTGTTGCTTTTCCTAAAAATCTCAGTCCGTGCAGTTGAAGAAAATGCGGCTTAGCAGAGTTTTACTAAGACATTCTAAGTATTGTCATTTAATGTGATATTTTGTCCATAACGAATGCGGGCGATATCTGAGCATCACCTGCTGCTGCATATTCTCCAACCCATTCTTGAAGATTCACTTTTACGAAGCTTTTAATAAATACTAATTTAAATAATTTCTTTCGAGAATTTTAAATGGCTATATATTGATGTCTGTTCTGTTCTGTAAAAACGTAGTCTAATTCGATGTTTCGAATGAAGTTGCAAAGTCTTCGGAGTGAGGCAAATCAGCTAAAGCAAGCGCGGGAAGCCCTACTTCTACGTCGACAGCAAGTTAGGCAAAAAAGTTCTGCACTTTTTAAGCTCGAACACAGTGCAGCCGGTGACTTGGAAGCTGCTTGCATAACTGCACTTTTGAGGGCCGAAGAACTTTTGGATCAGGTTCAAGCGCAATCGGAGGAGAAACTTTCCAGTCTACTGAACGCTGGGGACCTGTTGAAACTGGCAGGAAAGTTAATTCAGATTGTTAAGAGTCCTGTCCTGTACCAGGTAAGAATGCATTATCGGTCCAAGCAATATTTTGATGTATGTATTTATTAAATAACAGTGTCATGATACACCTTTTAAGGATCAGAATTTAGTGAACTCAGAATTGCACTCACTTAATCGGCATACTTGCAGGTTGGAATGACGATCATTTAAGAAAACTTGAATTATATGTAACCATACGCTGTTGGGTGTCATTTAAGTCTGAAAAAAATGACCTCATACACAGGTTTTCCTGGCAAAGCTACTTCACAGGTGATTCTTGATCTAAGTATGCGATTTCTTGATTTCGTGGTCCAACTTAAAATAAAACATTCCACTTCTGTACTGCAACGCGAAACATTAGGCTAACGCTACTGCCGCGTGACGCTGTGCGAACTCAATATGGACCACCACAACGAGAATCCTAGTCTCTCCGTGCAAGGGCCCTCCCTGGTTTATTCCGGGATAAACTAAGTAGACATAGAATCTCAAGTCGGCTTGGTCACTCATGTAAAATGATGGTAACCAATAAATGCCACATGCGACGAACTTTGTTTTTGTTAACCTTTGCAGGCAACAACTAGCAGCGGGCTTGCTTTAATTAAAGAAGACAATTTTATATGAAGAAATCATAGCCGTGGGACACCGGCTTGCCAGTCCTTAACGTGCAGTATATTAATCCTATAAGGGCGAAACAGATAGTGGTATCCAAAGCAAGTTATAACAGGGTGATGGCGTGTTTTAATGATGATACCTACCGGGTGGTAGTCAGGGATTAGAATGTTTCTTTGCTCCCAGTTGTGAACAAGCTTGGCGTTATCAGTGACTTTCGAACCCACGTTAGCAGGGGACTAGAGCTTTGGCCGTATGAAAGCCTTACGTGTGCTGGTGTGAGTTTGAATCCTAACGAGTACGCCGGGTTCTTTCACGACTAGGACAAAGGATTTATTCAAATCTGGCGAAGCCACTCACCGGTTATTTGAGCCTGAGAGTCATCTGATGGATTCTGATTTGTTTGCTTGGCAAAGCCTGCTTGGAAAATCAGTACACTGTATCCACCAGGTTGGATTATAGGCGTGACCGTTAGCTGGGTGGGTAACTTCAATATGTTGTAAATGTTACCCAAAACTGTAATATCACCGTCTGCGTTAGTCCCCAAGGCTGACTGCAACTAATAGAGCGCAAATATAGACATATTTTAAGATATATGATGGAGCGTACGTGTGGCAAGCAGAGCGTATGGACTGGGCCGATCAGACTGTAGCCACAAGAGAGGGATAGTATACTGAGTGGCTTTCAGGCTGAACGGGGTGATAGGGCAGAACACTAATCACGGCTGACGGCTTGATCAATCTTATCACTCAGGTGGCTTGTTCTGATCGATAGTGCACCGCGGGACGAGTAATTAGGCCAACGTGCTAAGGGCCCGTTAGGCCTGTAGCGGCTCGTGCCTGGCTGACTAGCTCGCATCGGAGTGCACTTTCCCAATGGCTCGCCGACGCGGTTTTTGACGTCTCGATCAGCCAATCACGGTCCCCACATTTACGCTCAAAAACCAGGTGACGAATTGGGAGCTTGCATGAGTGCCCGACGCAAGTTGCCTCTCTGCCCAAAATCTCCAGGCCGATCTAGCCAATGAAAGCTATCTCTCTCTCTCTCACTGTCTTCTGGCCCGAATACTCAAAGATGTCACTTGGAAATCGGCTCTGAGCGAGACGGGTTGGAGGCCGCGCGCTCATGCGCCCTCCGGCCGTACAGCCATGCTGGATGGACTGGCAACTTTCCCATAACTTTTCTGTAAACAATACACCGTTCCGTCTACTCTCGCCTTTCCACCGTCTTCTCTTCGTTCTCCTAAGGAACCAAGGTCTGGAAAATTGTAGGTGTTATGGCCATAACCGTCGTAGCCTTAACTCCTATAGGCCTGTACCTAAGCGCCCCAACTGTGGTTAAAATCATGGCTCCTGGTGGGAACTCGTAAATCAGATGGCTAGCACGTTGACGGTACTGAAGCCTTTACCTAGCTGTCGTCGGCTCCAATACCACGAATGAAAATACAAAGCGGTGTATGCGAAAGTCGGTGCGCGTGGTCGCTTGTCGTGTCTATTCTGTAGTGTCTTGTGGCTATGAGTGCTGTGCGCAAATGATTTTTTAGAATATAATTGAATGTTCACTTCAGAGTAATTAAAGAGAAACCGGACACTTTGCACTAAAGAAACGAAGGAATAACGTAAGTTGGTCCCCCGTTCGTGGCATTCAGGGCGTAAGCTTACTGAAGCGGTTTGCTTGCATACTTGGCAAAAGCCTGATGACAAACTCTGAATATTGAAGGTTGCGTTACTCTTGCACATGTCGAAATGACAGAATTATCTTAGCCCAAGTGGCCTACAGAATTCGCGGTTGAAGGTTTAATGCTTGAGTAATGCGTTTGATGCGTGATAATCGCACAATAATAAATAAAATAAGCTGATTGTAATTGAGTTAATGAACTAAAAACCGTGGTCAAAAAGACTGGAAAGGACAGAACAGACCGAGAAAACAATAAAGACAACTTCTATTGGCTCACATAATCGGAGGAGTAATAATAATATGTTTATTATGCAAGTTTACAGGTAATTGTAAAGAGTTGGTAATGCACCTCTTGGGCGCCTTCCAACACCTCGAAGACCGGAAAAAACCTAAGACAAACCCCCTATGTTGCGGCCAGTATTATTTTTGTTTCAGGTTTTTGTTTTGTCAATACTGGGCGAGATAGGGAGTTTGTTTCAAGTGAAAAAAAACCTGCCTTCAAAGGTATAATACAAACGGAATAAATGTACAGTGGTAAGCTGAGTTGACTCATCAGCAGTAGAAATGTTTCAGATCGTTTAAAAACATTAGTTCCAGACGGAGAGGGTTGGCACAAGAGCACAGTGTTCTCAGTCTTCCTTCAACGGTTGTCGGCAAAAGTTGCGCGCTATCGGCTGAAGGGTTAGCAGACTGTGGGCTGCTGCTTCAGCCGCATTATCTTCAGCATGAAGCCTGGCGGGGTTCAAAGTCCACGAACGCCATCAGAGTGAAAGAGAGATTCCACCGAGTCAGCACACAAAATTCGTGAAAGTTGTCCTGAATGTAGAAAACTAGTTATAGCTCTCTTAAATATAGGGTAGTTTTGCTGGGTTTTAATACTTTTGGGCAGCTTATTCCAGATTGATATGGCATTTACTGAAAAGAATTGCCGGTACTTAACTGTACGTGCCATAGGAAGAAATAAAAATACGTCTCGATGACTGGCGCGTCGAGAGTGCTAAAGCTGCCTTATTGTACTAAGGGGATTAAAGGTTTGACCATTCAAAAGTTTAAACAGTAAAAAAAAGACCCTTCTGCAATCGATGAAGCCATAGCGGATCCAGCTTTATAAGTTCGCACCTTTGTTGGTAGGTTAAGTAACGGTGTTCTGTAGTGAAACCTCTTCTAGTGAAGAAGTGCTGCACCGATTCTATTTTCTTCCGTTCACTAGTGTGCAGAAGACTGAATAAGGGTGAGCAGTATTCAAGACTAGGTCTCACGTACATATTATAAAGGCTAGTTCTAACCTTGATAGTCTTAAAATTTCTAAGGATAAATCCGGTGGTTCGGCGTGCTTTCGAGACTATCAGGGCACAGTGCTCTGACAAATTGAGACTATTAGAGTAGGATATGCCCAAATCCTTGATAACTCCTGGGACATTTAATTCGTGGCCGTCAATGCTTAATTCCGGTTGGTGATCGTCGCCAACAACCATAACGGAACATTTATGCCATGAAAGGGTGAGGCGGCATGTGCAACACCACTGGGCGAAGGCCTGAAGATCCTTTTTTTTCAGCTCGAGCGCGATGTTGCGATCTGCCGGTTTATATCGATAAGCGACTTTTTAATCATCAGCGTACATGAAGGGTTTGCCATACTGAAAACAATCTGAAACGTCGTTGACAAACAGGCAAAATAGAAGCGGACCCAGTACACTACCCTGTATAACTCCACTCCTCACATCCGTGGGGTTGGAGATAACATTGGAAATTTTTGCTCGTTTTGTGCGAGCACCCAAATAGGAAGATATGAAGTTCAGTGGCTTGCTACCTATGCCGAAGGAGGCTAGTTTCAGAAGGAGGAGGTTATGATCCACCCGATCAAAGGCCTTAGTAAAATCAAATTATTCGATGAGCCTACTGAAAGTTTACCAGTAGCTTATATTATTATCAACAACTTCCCTCATGTGGCAACTCTTTGAACCCGTACCGACTGACATTTGCGAATAAATTGTGAGAATCCACCGAAATGTTCAAAAACATGTTGCGTGGTCTTCCTTTTATGCATTCAAAATGAATGGACGGTTTGTGCAATAAGGCAGTGCTTATCCGATCGCCCTTCCGTACAGTTCTTAGACTATAAGGGCACTTCCAGCAAGTCAGAGATATCAAAAGCGGCTTTTATGTTACTAAGGGAGTGGGTTCTTCTGCTAGCCGTGAAAACACTATCATTGTAGTTCAGTGAAGCGAAAGAAACGGGCTGAAAGTATAAATATGGTCTGTTGAATTATCGGGCATCAAACAAATTGTGTGTATATCTATGAGGAGAATACCACATTAAAGCAGTATGCAAAGTGCTTGCGCACAGGTAAACGTTTTGCCCTTTGAGAAAATGTATGGTACTTTTGAAATTCATTTTTGATAGAAAGTTTTATTTTCGTGGGTGTCTAACTTTTGATCTAAAGAAATACTTGATTGTATCCGAGCAATTATGAACCCATTGCTTCGGTAAATGCTCGCCAAGAATATCTTATTTTAAAGGATTACAAAAGTTAATCAAGTGACCTATATGCTTGATAACTGATTGAAAGACGTTAAAACAATAAAAGTATTTGCTTTAATTGCTCCCATCCCCGATGGACTCAAAATTCAACAAAATTATGTAATTTTGAGGTCGCAAAAATTGCCATCACAGAAATCCGAAGAGCAATTGGCGAGCACACATACTTTCAATAAATTCTCGTCAGGCCATCACATCTTTATGGGAGAGGGGTGGGGTGGAGTGTAAAAATTTTTAAAAATGTTCAAATTTACAAGCAAATTAGTCTAGGGGATAGGGGAGGGGGTTGGGGTTGGGGTAGTAACAAGCGAGTAATTAAGTGGCAATTAGGGAGAGGGAGAGAGGAGGCTCGGAAATAAATGCCGGTAGCTAAGTGGCCGTTGGCCATGCTAAGCTTGGGGGTTGCAGCAGGTTTGTTTGCGCACACTGAATCGGCTTCCTCAACCGGATAGCAGTTGCTTCTGCTGTTGCTAGCAGTCGCTGACCCACTGACTTAGGGTAGTTTGGTGGGACCCTGTAGATCACCCTGAAGGCTTCGTTGGGGTCCACCGGATGTCCGGAATCCACCACATGCGCTAGAGTAGAGCTGTTATTTGCCCTGGTGGAATTGACTTCACCTTTCCTGAGCCGTTGCGGGAGGTGTACTTTCATTCTTTTGGATAGGCGCCGACTCGTGCGACCAATATAACCCGCTACACAATAGCAAGTAAAAAGGTAGATGCATATGGAGGGGGTCTAAGTCGGTAACCTGTCCTTGCCTTCCCAACATGAGACCGGGTTAGTTGAGAATAATACCCGAACTCTCGCTGCTGGGATAATTCATGCTATGGCCTCGCCAAGGCATTTTTCAGGAGTTCACCTGCCGCGTCTCCCCAAAAGGGCACTTTGAGAAATAAGGTTTTCTTTTCAACGGTCAGTGTTGTGGGCCCTATTTCTTCGGCAGCAATATTCATGGTACTGAATCTCTCGGGATCTCCGTCCTCACGGAGTAAGCCCTGGATTTTCTCAAGTTTATCTTCAATAGTGTCTTCTAAGCAAATTTTTCTAGCTCTTTGCGTTAAGCATCGAACTAGATTTCGCGTCTGTTGGAGGGTTACGAAACTGTTAAAGGTCGCATATTGTTCAGAATAGGTTTTCTTTCTATACACGCTCCTTCGGACGCTACCGTCAGGTGTACGAGTTAGGAGGACGTCCAGGAAAGGAAGCGAAGCTGCTGTTTCCATCTCCAACGTGAACTGTCTGGATGGATGGGCTTGATTAAACGCGTTAAGGAGTGCGTCTCCATTGGTTTCGGTTGTGTTGATCACGAAGATATTATCCTAGTAGCAACCATGGTACTTCAACTTGTGGATCTGATCGCTTATTTGAAATTGCTCCAACTTGCCCATGAATATATCCGCCAGAAGAGGTCCCAGAGGCGAGCCCATGGCAACGCCATCTATTTGTCTGTATATTTGGCGCTCAAAGAGGAACTGCACATTAAGTGTGCACTGCAGTAGTAGTTCCCTTAGAACATTTGTCGGTATTCCTATTTCTAGTTGATCGCTCAATAGGAATTCGCAGATGTATGCAATTGTCTCGGTAACCGGGATGTTCGTAAACAGCGATAGCTCCGTGGTGCCAGTTGATGCTGCATAGGCTTCAGTTTCACCGCCAAGCATTTCGGTATTGCATGATATGGTAATTTGCGCATGTTCGAAATAGGACATGCAGGCCCCAAGCTTAGCGTGGCCAACGGCCACCTAGCTACCGGTATTTCCCCAAGCCTCCTCTCCTCTTCCACCACCCCCCCCCTCCTCCCTAACCTCACCGCTCAATTAGCCGCCTGTTACTACCCCAACCCCCTCCCATTTCCCTGGACTAATTTGCTTGTAACATTGACCATAATTTAAACCTTTTACACTTTACCCCTACTCCCATATAAATGTAATGTCCTGACGAGAATTTATTGAATGTATACGTATGCTCGCCAAGTGCTCTTCGAATTATATAATTGTATACAACAAATCATGCTTTTGACTGGACCCGTCAATGCTACTTTTACTATACAGCCACTGACCGGTCTGTCAAAATATGTCTTTATAGCAACTGTTCTTGCTATCAATTATCTGCAAGATATGTCAAGGAGAACTCCCTTTACTTTACCCCAGTTTACACAAAATAAAGTCAATAGATTGCATCGATTTCCCGTAAACGAAGCAATCCACAAAATATTACCGGACATAACGATTTCCTCTTTCTGCTATGTGTCATGTACCGTAGCATCCTGGAAAATATGTATTGAATGTGTTTTAAACTTAACTGCAGAAGTACTGTTTTACTGAAGTTTAAATATATCCATAGACAGGCATTATGAGATTCTACAACTTGAATCAAATCATGGACCAGAGTTTACGGATTTTCACAATTTTCGCGTAAAGCGAAATTTTTAAATGGCTTATCTACAAAAAGTTATAATTAAGTCAAATGACATTTTTAATTGACCGATACTTTTTTAGTAATAGTGATTTGTTTTTTTTCATGCCGAAGGAATTTTTTTACTGTCTGCTTCCCTACCGCAGTTCCATTACTGGCAAAGCCACATGTTCTGCGTGATAGTTATGTACAAAGAGGGAGTTCAAACGTATTTACCTATACATGTCCTAATAAATCTGAACTGAACTGAACTGACCTTGCGTACATTTTGGTATATTTCAAGAGTTGGGCCACTACAGTATATCACAAGAAGATAAGGCGGCGTCGATGATAGAGTAGGTATAAGTAAGGATGTGTTTGCTGTGGTATGATTCCAATATATCTGATGCCCATAGCAATACTGCGCTCTTTTTTGTTAATTCCGTTGAGCGGTCAGCATTCTTTGTCGTGAACGTCAAAGTTTGCTAGCAAGCGATAACATAAAATGCGATTGTCTAGTCTGTCGTGTACCGTACGGATTAAAAACACAGTTGTGTGGTCTAAAAGAAAGAGGTGTGCATAGGCTTCTAAAAGTTACAGAAAATGACCATATTTATTGATCCCATTTGATTCTAAAAAGTCTGTCAAACTCAGTGGTTTTAAATCAAAGGTTTGATAACCCTAGGAATAGATTGTTGGCGATCTACGTTAACGACAGTTGGGGAAACCTCGGTTGCACTTGCCCATCTGAACAGGAGTACAGGTGTACACAGAAAACTGACAAAACCATATCTGACAGTGATTGAGCTTTGGCTGATGTTTGGCTCATCGTTTTGTTTTGGTCTAACTTAGTTATTCTGCCAACCTGGTATTTGCCATTCAGCTTTCTGATTTTGAAGCAATAAGTACTTGCAACTGTTAACCACACCGACACCAGTGACATTTTATAATCCGTCTCCGGGTATTACAAAATCATTTAATCAGCTCCTCTCATTTGTAGGACACTAAGAGGTTGTGCAAACTGAGAGAAGTGGCCGCAGCGCCGTAGAGTAGCTGATAACTCTGAAAATATCAGAACTCGAAAATGACTCTCATGTTATCAATAATGTTAAGCTGAATAATCGCTTACAAACTGTGAGTTTCGGCCGTTTCATGTTGCCTATTTTCATATCCGTTGAAGTGATTTAAAGTAAAAATGCAGCAACATTACTAACACCTTTATCGTCTGAGAGTGTGTTGAATACCAACCATACAGGATCTGGCAAATTACAGAAATGCACGCAGCTTTTGCCTTCTAAAAGCTTGTTTGACCACATATAAATAAATCCTTATTAGTTTCCCTTTCAAATGATATAATTCCTAGCTTTTTAATCTAGATGTTTTCCAGAAACTGGCGTTAGCGTCAAGTTAATCCTGCAGTTGAATTGCCCCTCAAATACTAGCAATAAATATTAAGGTTGATGGAACTGACTTGCTTTGCATCTACTTCACTTTAATATTATCCCCCATAACCTGCTGCAACTAACTTAAGCCGTTCACGGTAGGTGCAAACCCTTTCTAATATTCTATCGGTAAAAAAATCTGACAACTATCTCACAAGGGCTGAAGTTAATTTGATTCAACTCTTCCGGTAATCCAGCGTGTCAGAACCTCATGAGGCAGCCCATGTATTATCAACGCATATTTTTGTACAGCACATATTACGTGTTGGGCTAGCATATGCATGGTTGTAATGGTTTGCTTTAATATTAGTCACCTGTCGTCTTAGCTTTTTCCATCAAGGCGTGTACCTATTTTTATCCTTATGGAGTTTCTGGATGCAAGATGTCATTTAAGCCGACAATTGCCTACTCAAACCTACGATTCTTTCTAGAAAAGTGCGATAATGCTGTTCATTATTTTCGTCCAGAGGGTTTGTGCACACGAGTCCCTTCCCTTGCTCCAACCTTATGATGCACTATGTAGCGATCTCTCCTTCTCCCGCCATACATGTTTTATGCTGTATGTTGACCGGTCTTGCGTGGATTGCTTGACGGTTCCTCCCCTTGACTGACCGCTATTCACCGGCAATTAACATTATCAACAGTGTATTGCTGAAAAAGAAAGTCGCGTGAGCACTATGTGTTCACGAATCTACGGAAAGAACTGCAAAATACTGCTGGAAGTACACATAAATTATGGCCATAAGCAACGACAAATCACTATAAAAATGATGCTTTGTTGATGGCCGAAAATAACCACACCTACTTTCGCCATCGACACAGCGACTGAAAAAGGCACACAGTAAGGCAACCCGCGACACACAAGCCGCGAGTAGCTGTAAGGTGCCGTTTTACTGAAGTAACAGACGGGAATGCGTTATTGCAACATGCACGTCCGTTCAGTGAAGAATCACGTCATTAATTCAGTTTGAAAACAATAGAACCTGAGCAGTTGACGCATCTTTATAACCTCGAGCATTTCAGGTAACCGAACATGAGAAATAGGTTGATTTCGAAATCTCACATTCACGAGTCAGAGCTTAGCTGCCCTATGAAATTATACACACTTGCTTAGTAAAATCGGAGGTCGTGTTGGCACCTTCATAACTCTGGAAACGCCTACTTTCAGTATGCATTTAAATAATGTATTTTCAGAGTGTAATTGCCTAAGTCGCATTTAGTCACTCACGAAGTTTGCATTTCTCTCTCCCTCGAGCGAGAGTGATTTCCAACGGACAACTACAAGCGGAGCGGAAATGGAATTGCGTGCGAAATCTGAACAGGAATGCTCTGCCACCAGCCAAAAAGCATCTGAAAGGTGAGACGCCTGTTAGGTAGGCCTTTTTGTCTCCTTATTTTAAAACGAACTCAGTTACAGCCAGGCTAATCGCGTCCGCGATCGTCTTGTAACACATGACCACCGCAAAACGTTTATTATGATTTACAGGTAGCAATAACAGCAAGATTTATTGGATCCATAGCATTTCGAGAGAGCTCTACAGTTGCTGCCTCCAATTACATAACATGAATCACATAAGAGAAAATACAAATAAAATTCATACAAAAAAATCGTTACAAACACAAGGTCGCCCCTTCCGCTACCTGGAGGCAGCATACACACGGCGTTTCAAAGCCGACCTATGTTAACAGCTGGAGCTGCTTTTGCCGTGAGCTTGTAGGCTTCTAAGCCTTGAATGTGCTCAGAACAACACTTTTCTCATTCCCGGAAGAAGTAAGACCAACCAGTGCTGCTTTTTGTTCACAGAACCTCTGTGAAGGCCTAAAAGCCCTACGCGCAGCAGGTCAGGGATCCACACGCGTGCCCAACTGGTCGCAGTTCCTCAAGGGCCACTTAAGTGCATTATGACGCACTTAATCATGCCACAAACGAACGCGCTGGACAAAAACATATCAACCATTGTCACCTCTCAGGCTGTGAGTTGCACACGGACTGCAAGGACACCGTCAGTCTGCCCCATTGATGGGCTTCACCTCGAGGCGGGGACATTCAGGGCTGGACATCAGCTAGTGGTAACTGCCACCCGAGACAACAACCAACGAGATTTGTACACAATAAACTCTTCTCTTGTTGCTCTTCAGTTGTACGCCCTTTCCACTGCGTAATTTCGAGGGAATTCCAAAGGGCTTATTTGACGGTGACACCACAAAGTGTCACCGTTACAGCAGTCATCACACGCGATAACGCAAAGCTTAACAGGTCTGAAAAATACATGGGTCTATGACAAAATCATTGAGCGCTAACTGCCACAAATTCACAATAAAGTATGACAGGGGCACCAAGGTATATCGTTAATTTACGGGGCTGTGTAGATGAGGCATGACAGTTCCCCCGTCGATTTTGACGATGGGCACCGCGCGCTCCAACAAGCCGCAGCAAACACTGAAGCAAGCCGAAGCAGACACTGAGGCAAGCTGAGCAAGCAACACGACGGACTGCAGCGGGTAGAACCAGCGCAGTGAACTACCGCAAACGAAGCTGTAGTTAAAGCATACTTACGGAGAATCTGCCAACTCTCTCGCTACTCCCACTTCCGTTTCCAGTGTAAAGACAAAGTCAATAAGACCGGGGTTGAGGGAGGGTGCTGGTAGCTGGCGCGTTAGTCACTCAGCATGCGCACACCTGACCCAGCCATCTCTCTAGGTATGCTTCCGCCTGCGCGGAAGCGCCATAAAGGTAAATACACACATTTTAGTTCGCAGCAGGAGAGAGAGAGTATGAAAACAGTAAAGTTATACACGGAAGGGAATCCTGCTGCATCATGGTAAATGCGCCAAATGACTGATTAACGTGCATTGCCTCTAACAATGAGGAAGTGTTTAATGCCGTAGTAAACCGTTCCCCGGATCGATTTTGTCTGCAGGGTGCCCTTCGCCAGTCGACTCTAATATTTTGTTAAGATACTTTTCAATGCATTTGTGCATTATCTTATAACTTACATAAAGATTCGCAGCTGATGGTATTGCTGTGGAGGGAGGTCTTACTTACACAGTGATTTACTACAAAAAATAAATGCAGTTGACATCCCAGTCGAAAGTCTGGACCAAAACCACAACGTTAATCTTTAGTCGTATGTTCGCATAACCAGAAACATGCCCCTTACCTTACTGAGTATTTCGGGAATGCAAAAGTTATAGCAACCATTAGATAGCATTGTTTTCTCTTTATTACTCTGTAATAGGTTGTCGTCTCTTGGCAAGATAAAAACACCGTCTTGCCAGTAAAACATAAGAAAGCCTTGACAGATTAAAAAAGATGAAAATATTATCGCAGGAGTTAAGTGAGTCAAACCTGGCAACTGCGATCTTCAGACTATGGTTACTTAGTGGAGGAGAAATCGGTGAAAGTCAGAGTAGAGGGAAAGGAGAATAGATGGAAGAAGTCGGATTTGGGAGAACACGATCAGGTCCGAAGCGCCAGTTTGAGAGCAGTCAGGCCAGTAGACAGAGAGAAAGAGTGCGTTCATTGTGTAGGTTAGCCTGTGATTGGCTGGAAAAAGTGTGGGTGGTTCATTTCTCGCGGGCCAGTAAGTATGGTGGCCGCCACGACCTTGTGATCTAGACGGATTGAGGTCACGACAGGAAGGCCAGGCATCGAGCAGGCAACGACCCCCTTCAGGTTTATGAATGAACAGCAAAAGACAATGCTAAGCATTAGTTATATTTCGGATATTCTAAAGAATTATTTCGCTGTTTTATGCCTGTATGCTGTAGGAACCCTTCGTCTTCTTTAAGGCACCCTTTCGTTTAGCAACCTAAACATTCGTTTATATTCGGACGATATAATACGGTAAATTTACGTAACACAAAATGTCATAATATCTCTCAATAAGTAACAAAGCATATGCAGTCACTTTTTAACCGCATTGGTAATGTATTTAGATTCCCGGAGTTCCAAAACCAGCGGCATGTAAATTTGGTAAGACTGTCTCCCAATAGCCAACTGGTTAGCTGGAAGGAAAAGAATCCCGGTCAACTTGAACATCCAGCGCAACCACCACAACGTTCAGCCTCAATACTCACCTCCTTCTCCTTATCTTCGTCGTCATCATCAACTTCCTCTTCGTCAGAATATTCTTTCTTCCCCTCCTCTTCCTCCGAATCCGACTCTGAATCGGACTCTGACTCAGAGTCAGAGCCAGACTTCTCCTCATCCTCAGCTTCAGAGTCGGAATCTGACTTTGACTCTGACTCTGACACATCATCCTCCTCCTCCTCATCAACCTTCTCCTCGTCATGATCTTCTTTCTTTTCCTTACTCTGACTTCGACTTCGACTCGGACTCTGACTCCTCTTTCTTTTCCTAATTGACCTCATCATCAGCCTCCTCCTCGTCATTATCGTATTTTCTTCTTCTTCTCCTCATCATAAATAGCCAGATTATCATTAAAAACAACACCATCCTCACATACTAATGATCACCAGCATCAGCAGCGACAGCAGCAGAAGTCGTCACAACAGCAGAATGATTTGAAACGACATACGAATCTCCAGAAATGGCAAAGACTCCTTGGGTGTTTGTGTATGGCTCAACGAATGCTATTTTCTTATGCTATTATTAACATAGGACTTTGCATTTGGCCTTAGATTGCTCATTTTATTGATGCATAGTCCATTCTGGGAAACCACGAAGGTTGTATATGGCTTTGAGGCTGTCCTTAGCTGCGTAATATTGTGAATATTGCTAACGTCTTTCATAAAGATCATCGATGTTTTTCTGCTTCAGACTGTTTTCATGAGCACCTATATGCTAGGTCCCATGGACGATTTCACCACTATTTATCATCAAATACATCATATCGATCGCGCTTGCTCGAGCTTTTTGACGGTAGAAAAAGTACAAAGTGTAGAAGGGAGCATTGCGTGAGGGTTAACTTGGTGACAGAGGTGACACCACCAGAGTTTATTCTTGGCTACTTTCCTCAAAGGGTGTTTATTTATTATCCGAAAACAGCAGACATTTTCGGCTTTCGTATTTCTCTTTGAAAGCTTTATTTTGCGTCATAGGCTCCATTTAAGAATCATCATCCTTCCCACGTTAACCGTTCTACTTAAACGAATATTTCAAAAAGTAAGCAGATTAACATCGGTACGACGTAAGTAACCATTATATTTAGAGCACGGACGATCACAGTTGGGTGTTTTAGTTTCGCAGTCATCCCTATAATAGGCTGTTATCAGCTCTGTTTTTCTGATTGATGACTAAAGGATGGCATTTTGAATTCACCTCCTGCTAGACTCTACTTTTACTCTCTTGGTATATTTTGGACAAAGACACTACAGGACCAGTACCCTATTCACAAAGCATGTCTTGTGCTTATCGTTCTCTTGGGAAAAAAGCTGTGTCATAATTTATCATAGATCCACAAATTACCAAGTGTACCTGCTTTCTCTCAACATATGGAGACGCAGTTTGTATCATACAAATACACTCCCTATTTCCAGCCTGCGTGTTTTTCTAAAATGTACTAGCACACAGATCTTGCGGCATTTGGCAAACATTTCCACTATGTTTGCGTCATGTTACACTAAGTCTTCGTAACTAGTCACAGCTAGAACGATTGAAACGGGCAAAATTAAATGAATCAACTTGTTGCCTTTATTTCTACCTGATTAATAACTAGACTGACGTACGCCCTAATTAACCATTGCCTCCTAATTATTGCATAGTTTTGATTCACGCGTGCCAATTTTTTGCAGGGTTGCAAACAGCGGAATAATTTAACTTTTGATTTGTTTGGTCTGTAATTTTATGCTCATTTGGCTATCCGGAAGGCACAGACAACAGCAGATGGCTTACTTTCTGCTGGGAGTCCTAGACGCATTTTCAGATCAGGTGTTAGAGCCCTGAGTGATGTGCCAGCTTGGATTGAGTATAACTTAGTAAAATTAAGTAAATCAACCAGAAGTGGCTATTCAAGTATGTAGTGGACTGTAGCGGCCACTTGGGACCCAAGATCCAATGCTATCCTTCACTGGCGCCCCCGCTCCTCCCCCCCCCGAGGCTTGACCTTGCAGCTGCTTCTGGCTAAGCGATAGCAGCTGCGTCAGCGTCCCCTGTTCTTCGGCGTGCCGGCGGACCCGATAGTTTATCTTAGGTTAAAAAGCACGCCTGTCTAAGGACCTTTTGACTAAGACAATCCTCGGTCGATGCAGCAAAGACCTCTTCAGGCGATATCCGCCCGAGCACTTGCAGAACACCATTGACAGAACAGTTGAATTCGCTTCACAATCATATAAAAGCAACTGCCATCATCCTGCACAACACACAGTCTATTCTTTCGGGCCTGGGTGGACACAGTCAGGACCAGCCCTGGCTTCGCCAGTGGCCACTGCCACCTCAGATGGGAACCACAGCAGACGCGTCTTCTACCGCGTCCCTGTAGCGGGTCGTGCCTGGCTAGCTCGCATCGAAGTACACTTTCCCAAACGCTCACCGATGTGCTTTCTCGACGTCTCGATCAGCCAATCATAGTTCTCGCATCTATGAGGCGACGAATGAGGAGCTTGCACGCATGCCCGACGCAAGTTGCCTCTCTGCCCAAAATCTCGAGGCTGACCTACCCAATGACAGATCTCCCTCTCTCTGTCTTCTGGACTGACTACTCTAAGACTTCACTTGGGCCCGGTCAACCTACTGATCGGACGTAACACTCCCAAGTTAATCTATTCTCCTGTTCCGTTGTGTACACAATAAACTCTTCCATCTACTCTGGCCTTTAAAGACTTCTCTCCTCAGCACTAAGTAACCATGGTCTGAAGATCACAGCTGCTCGGTTTAACTCACTTAACCCCCTGCGATATTCCCACCCTCCCTTAGGACCGCCAAGGTTTGCTTCACGAAACCTCCCTACTCTGGATATATCTCCCATCCTCTACATCTCTATTTTTGATGACGGAAGAGCCTTTCCCGATAATGCTGCTCTGACTTCTCCTCGTCGTCGGGATTAAGGTCCACCCGGCGGGGCTCCTGATCCAACAAGGTCTACTAGCCATCCAGCCAGCCACCTCAGATAGCAACTGGAATTTCTGTATACAATAAACCCCTCATTCTTGCCCTTTACCTTCAACCTGGAACCTTTGACCTGATGATTGTGGTGATCAAGGCACAACCACTTTTTAGATTCAGATAAATGCAACGCAGAAAATGCCAGGGTTGTCGGCATTTGTCTATGCCCAAAATTTTGAGGTATTTTCTGGCTGCATTTATAGACATCAGGGTGCACACTTCCGTATAAAAGACGGATAAGTTTATAAAATGAAGGGTTTGAAGGTCCCGTGGCAGAACAGATATATCTACAGATAACATTGAAGTCCAAATCGTACATGCTAGGAGACTTCTTTTAATGAGTACGAGCTATATGCGATATATCAGTTGCCATAGGATGTCATCCTTTAATTTGCCCAAAGAGGTTTGCAATGCTGGAAGTCAAAAGCAAAAAATGATAACGACTGAGATTTGTTTTAAAACCTTTGTTTCGAAAAATGTTTTTTAGAAATAAGCTTTTTCACATATGGCGAACACACCATGAATATACATGTGATATTTCAATGAAGCGGTCGACTGTAGTGGCGTTTGCAGCCACTTGGAACCCAATACCAGCCACTGACGCATGACTCATCTAGCCTGCCTGTGTGCCCACCGCCATCTAGGGCTAGGCACTAACTGTCCTTGACCAACGCGCACATGCACCTCATCGTGGCAGCGCGCTCACACTAACTAGACTTCGCCTATCTCAAGGTCGCCTCACGACCTAGTCTAGACATCAGCCACCCGATTGGCCGTCGTAACAAGGCATGCGCCGACGATTCCTGATGCTCTAGTCACTCCGGATTTGATGCTCTAGCAACCAGACTGCAGTCATCCGAGTCTTTCCCTCTATTCTCCGTCTATTCTCTCGTCACCTAAAGGGACCATGGACCTGCAAATATCGTAGCTATCATTGCTATCCTTCTAAGCCTTTACTCCAGCGCGATCAGACTTTGCTCTTTGTCGTCTGTCGCCACATAGAAAGTCATGTCTTTCAGTATCCATAGGATATTTAAACCAATGCTAGAAGGCGAACCTGAACTACAAGAAGTCAAAGGGGAAAGCATATCATTATGCATAGGGTAAATGAGAAATGCTTTGATGAACGTTTGCAGCTGGGTGAGGACACACGTCCCTACCTGATTCTCATCTGGCGGTATCTAGGTCAATTGATGAGGAAATCTCGGCACGATAGCTAGTCTACTTTGGAAGGCTTTTTGCATTGTATAACTGGCACTACGTAAGGCCAACAACTTAACTCTTCGATGATTACACTTGTGACTTCCGACTGGGCTATAGACGGCAACCAAAATCGCCCCCATAATGCCTTCTACATTATCCGTCAGCTCTGTCGGATCGCTAGCTTTCAGCCACTTGAACAACCTCCTTCGGCACATACGAGCACCCCGAATGTCGCGGCCGCCAAACGCAATCCCTCAAACGCGTCCGATACAACCCTCCCAGTGAAAAACTATCGACAGTGGCCATCAACCCATTCACCGCTAATTCCGTCGCGCTAGCAGATGGCTAGAGGCAATTAGCAGCAGTATGGCTTCATCACTGGTCTCTGCTGTCCAGGGCAGCCGTCTGTGGCCGTTAGTACGGCGATCGATAGAAGACGAAAATGCCTTAGCAGCTGAATCACCTCAACCTGTTCAGTCGGTGTCCTGTACGGACGCGTGAGGCCAAAAAGGGGGTCACGTTCTGCGGGGAAAGCTATTAGAGGGTGAGGGGGGGGGAAGGAGAGCACCGCCCACGATCAGCCCCATTTTTTGTCATAATGGCCGAGTGCACTCACCGAGCCCTGGTGTGCGCCGCGTACAGGCCTTGACTTTCTGGGAGCAAAGATGTTCACTAATCCGGTTCGTAAACTGTCTACGGGTTGTCATATAAGCAAGCCACACTGAAGATAAAAGTACAGATTTCTCCGGTATGAGCAAAATAAGTTGTCTGTCAAACTGTTCCCGTTATTCATATATAAAGAAATGTACAAAGTGTAGGCTTGCTGCTCATATTTTTTGTGATTATTGAATAGGCAATATCAGTGCGGTCCGCTCTGCGTCAATGTATTTTCATCTAGTCGGCGGTTTTCGGTCCGGCAACTTGGCACATCGACTTTTATTTGGAGAGTTTTGCAGATTTGAATAATTCAGCTGACCCGATTGTGAAAAATGTGCGGCCTTGGACAGTGTCGAATTCACCCATCAGAGAAGGCTTTTGAGCAGCCAGTGCTCCATCGTTGAGCTATGAGGCTCATCGTGAGCCGAGAATATAATTGCACTTGGGTCGATTTGCTTACCCAAATTAAATCTCCTATGAAATCCACCAGTGCGGATACAGCAGGCTGACTGCACAATTTCATATGCTAAAATCTAGGATCCACCGGATAGACTTCCTGGCTCACCATAAGTATCTGTGAATTGACAGATTTCAAGAATTTGTTGCGTTCATTGAATATAAGTGGTTTTATAGCGTTCCGGTGTGCATACGGTAGCGGACATTACAAAAACAAACCAGTTTTGAAAAGAGACGAGTCGATCGCTAGGCTAATACTTTATTCGCCTGACGTTTTGAGATTCGTCGCGTATTCATCATCAGAGACATAAACACAAAACATTAGTGGATATATGGTGACTCACTCCAAATAAGCAAGCATGCCCGAAGGTCCACCGCTCCTTACCCGCTCGGTGGCCTCTGCAGCAGCCAATCAAAAATGCCGCAAAAGCTGGTCCCTCCCGTTGCCGAATAAGATGCAGTCACGCCAACGTCATTTCAGTAACCTTAAATACAACCAGACAATGCCTGTACTTGCTGCCGCTTGAATGCCTGATGCTAAAATCCCACTTGGGCCCGGCTGACTCTCCTGGCTAGTCGTGTTCTCCGAAGTCACACTTCGTTCATCTATTCGCCGGTCCTCTGTCTACACAATATACTGTTTCTTGTATTCTGGCCTTCCCAAGACTTCTTATCTACTAAGTAACCATGGTGTGGAGATCGCAGTTGCTACGGTTTAGCTTACTTAACCCACTTCTAACTGGCTTTACCTGGAATACCGTTAAAACATTAATTATTTAATTTTGGTCCAGCGCTAAACACACTTAACCGTCAAAAAGTTTTTTTAAATTTTAGCGGCAAAAAGCCGTTGGCAATTATGTGCAGTGTTGTTTGACTGCTGCTGTGTAAGGCTCTTGGGAGAGCAGCTGCTTGTTTTAGTGACGTCCGTTCGGTCATCCCGTTTTTCGTATACTGTTGGCCACAGTCAATGGAACTTAGGATATTATTTAATTGGTGGTTGATCTGAGTAATTTTAGATCGTTAAGTGTTTCACGCTTGAATTGGGGTTATAAGTGACTGACCATTGGAAATAAACATGGCCTGTTTAATCCAATACCGTTGGGTCTGAGAAAAATGATCCACATTTGCTTTTTCCTCCGAGGTAGGCAATCGGCTCATTGGGTCTGTATTTTCGCTTCCGAGGACGAGACTAGTGACTTCTTCGGAATCTTTTAAATACACTTAACATACAAACTTTATTTGCGCATGAATTTGGGTTGATATTCTTACTAGACCGCAATTTAATGAGTTGGTAGAGCCTATCGCATCGGAATAGTATTTCAAAACGTTCTTCGATAGCAAAATTTTCTTTCATAGGGAAAAGGCAACGGACAACCGGTATTTTTCTTTCCAGTCACATTTGACATAAAATGTGTAACAATTACCAGGTCCGCCGCCAGCATACATTTTAATAGGTGTATACAACACCAACGAAGTTACTAGCGCTGTTTGGCATTCACATGAACTTGTTAGCCTTCGATGGTCTGAGAGTTAATGTTTCAATTTTACTTCAACTATGTGATTATTAGTTAGACCGTAAGGAGTGAGTCTGCGAGAGAAGGCATGAGCCACAGTGTAGATATTTCGCTTTTTTTATAGAAGATAGACCTCATGTTCGGCGCCAATTTCTGTTTCGAGAACCAAGTCCTTTGCGATTAGGCGAAAGTGAGGCCGTAACACATTTTGAAACTTCCAGGTGGCCTCTGTTGCGCAAACAGCTGTATTGTTGACCGTAGCGTGGATTGGGACAAACGTTTGAACTATTTAAGCTCGTGCGCAGATCCTTCAGCTTGCACGAAAGTTGCCTTATGAGAAGATTGAAGAAACACAATGGGAGGAATCCATAAAGCCTATATCCTTTCGCAAACGAGCCCCGAACTAGGCTTTATAAGGCACTTGATGTATATCACGTAAACACTGTAGTATGTTACTTATGCTAGAAGGCAGTCAGTATATTTTTAATGCGCGCGTCACTACATGGTCGAAACAAGCCAGTCTCACAAACATCGCAAATCACTACTACCGTTTACTCACATTCCGTGTGGTCTGCAAAGTTGCCTTACAGATGCAGACATGAATGTGCATGTGTTTCGCATGATACATGTAACAATCTGATGTTCAGGGTTAGGGGAAACGGCGTTTTACTGGAACATATATCGAAGGCACAGCTAACTTCAAGGACCATCGCAGTATATCACTTCATATGCGCGTCAAAACCGGTTGCACATTCTGCATCTGACGCACAATTCCTCCGCGAAGGGTCACTCAAGTAAACTATCAAAAGAAGAGACGTGAGGCTCCTCAATTTTTCGTTTTACGTTAGACATGATCCCAATTCATGCATTCTTTGACAAGCCCATACTATGAGTGTCTGAAAAACGAAGGTAGATGGCATTTTTTATGGATACCTGAGTAATTAGGCAGAGGTGTCAACCACCTCGCGAAAAGTTTACTTTAATTTTTGAAAATAGGTATCCCTCGCATCCGAAGACGATCTGGTGTGCCAGTGTCGAAAATTTACAATGAAGTTTATTCCTGTTTCCCGAAGAATCTCTCTTATAAAAAATAATTTTAGTTATTTAATTAGGCACTAGCTTTTGTAAATTCGCTGTTTTAGAACTTTTTAATGCTTACTCAATATACTATACGAATAGGCTTGACATGCGTGCATTACCATTTTAAGTCATCTCGTTGATGATAGCATTCCCCTAATCGATATCTTCTAAGTTTTGGTTATGATTTCGTCCTCCATACCAAATATTGTTTTGATAATATCTAAGCCTTGGCGCCAAATATTCTCTGATTGTTTTTTGTTCTTTTTTGCTACCAAACTTACATAATGCTACACAAAAGTGCTTAGCGATTTTGTCAGTCAACATCTTACAAGCGTTGGCCATGTCCTTTCCTGACTCAATTTCCTTCACTTCGGCTGCTTAAAGTCAATTCGACGCCTGTCATGTTTTCCTTTATCACAATCATAAATAATAACTAATACGATAATTCCACTCTTTCATAGGACTGGCAGTCGTATCAGCTTTTATTATTGTCGCTTGAATTCTCTGAATAGTTCAAGCTCAAGACTGGGCTACCGCTATAGCATGGTGTTCTCTGCTAAACATGCAGCTTTGGTTGCTCAACTGTAGTGAGTATACCCCTATCGAATCGTGTCGGCTTGCGGATGTACGATTCTGATTTCTGATTGGCTTAGTAGCACATTCGTCGGCCGCACGCTTATTGGCTAACAAGGAAGTTTCGATGCGGGATATGTGACTACGTAGCGGTTCCCTTGGCAACTCAGGCGGAATTCATTCACGAGTAATGGCTGCAGAGGAAGCCGGGGGTGGGGTTTGCAATGAACCGTGAGTTTGCTGAATTATTTCTTATATTTTTTCTGCGAATTATGTATGCACTAACTTTACAGTAAGTGTGCATCCCCAATGCTTGCAACATGGCTTATTTCATCAAGTCATTCCTTTTTTAAACGATGTACATTTTAAAAGGACTCCAGAATGGTCTTTTTGGACAAGCGTTATTACCCGGGCTTTGATAAAACGTTTACTGATCCTGCTTTGCATTATATTATGTTTACTTGAGCACGTTATTCTTGCCTCTGGTATAACGCGGGAATTCAATGTATTTCGAGTGTTAACCAATGATTTCACGTTTTTTCGAACATAAGAAATTTAAATACTTCGAATAAGCTAGGCAGCATGAGGGGGGATTTAGCAATATTATTAAGGCCACATTCACTGTTTTGTTATCGCTGCAAATAAAACGCGGATTTATGCGGTAATAAATCATACTTTTTTCCTCAGTTCAAGTTTGATGGCTACTGAAACGGGTCTAGGCATTACTACTCAGCCTGGTTCCCATTTGCGTGGTAGATAATTAAAGCCAGATACCGATCTATCTTGGATACAGCACACGTCTTGCTCAAAATAACCATCGGACGCTCACTTGATTTGACATGATTCTATTAATGATTATGCCATCCAATTTGCCGGCTTATTAACTAAGATTCAAGTTGAACGGATCCGCCCTAACAAAACCCTTATGAAGTTTTTTCATTTTTCAATACTTTAAGACCCATCTTAAAGGCTCGTTTGGATCAAATCGAACGCGCCCCACCTAGAATTGACAGCTACCCTCGTATTTCATTGTGTGTAAGAGTATGCATACTAATAAAGTAATTAATTAGTTAATTAAACCTTGATTGCTGTGAAAGGCGCCTGCAATTACCTGCGGCTTTAGCCATTACCATCCCATTTATTAAGAGAACTGTCGTCCTTACAGTGACAGTGCTGATCTTCAGAATAATAGGTAAGCTTATGAGCCTTAAACATATTAAAGTTTTCGAAGCGCAAAATCGGCCGTCACCTGACACGCTGGCACTAGTACGCATTCCCGGGTGCTTGCTATTTATACTAGTTTACCGTGAGCCTTTTACGTTGCTTGTTATATACATTCATAAAGCCTCGCTCTAGTAGTGTTTCAACCCACAGCACTTATTTTACATTCGTTTGTCGCTATTGTTCCATATTGAAGTCACACCAATCGCAATATAATGTCCGGTCTAATATTCCAAACACAGTGGCTGTTTCCTTATCATTATATAACGTCAATATGGCAAAGGGCCGTCTTAAACATTTTAAATTATTTACAAACTTTTGCCAAATAAGTGTACGGACTTTGTTCGATATTGTTCGCTGTGTCAGTTAGCTGGTCTGCTGCTGATAACGAACCTTAAGTTGCAGTATAAATACCACATAAAGTGCTCGTTAAGGTGTCAGTAAAGAAAACGTTTGTTGCATCTCCTGCGAATCGGTATTGCAATGGCATCGAGCTTAAGCAGGCTGTCCTTTGCCAACCCCTGCATACCAAACGGTTTTGCATATTTTTCTTTAAAGTGACATGGCATCTTCCCAGTCACTACCAACCGAGCGGGAATATGTAGTGTCTATATAATGAAACCACCCCCCGCAGGGCCATACTCATCAAGCCAAGCTATTTGTTATACGAATTGGCCGTAAAAGAAACAGCCTGTCAAAATGGTTGATTGGGGGCGCTTTGATGGATGTAGTGGAATGGTCTTTAATAAGTCGTTACTGTGCCGTTCCAGTCGTCAAGCAGCTGATCTAAGTAGTTGCTCGTTAAAACCTAACATGAATACTTTTTCATTGAACGTTACGCCTAGAAGACTGGTGGGTTCCACGAAGTTTTAAGGATTTTAAGACCTTCACATCAGCCCGTCCGTGGATTTGAACAAAAAATATTTATTCTGTGTATTCTATTGCAGTGAGATTCATTCCATGGAACTGGAGTCTCAAATGTCTGGAACATCATCTCACCAAGAACTGCCCACCGTTTCTTTGGAGAGCAAAGCGCCTGATTTAGCACCCGAATTCTCTGAAAATGGTTTGGATATGCGTGGCCTAGTGCCAGAGGTGAGCTGGTTAGCAAAACTAAGCTTGTGATTTTCTCATTGTGTTCGTTCATTTTGTGGTATTTATTTTAAAACGAAAGTTTAACTGCATAGGTGGACTAGGCTTTAGTTTCCGTGCTTCCGTGTTCCCAGGACATTTGCAGAAAATTAAGGCTTATGATATTATAGCAGTCAGAGGGAGTCACTCAGGATATGCACTTTTCGTGCCATCATTTTCCTTAAATTTTAAGAACATATACAGTTAAAAATAAAACCTTATCAGTGAGAATTCTAAACCTGATTAGGTTTAACCCAACCGGATACAAAGCCACGTTAAGCCTGTCCTGCATCTTATGGGACTTTTCTGGAATTTTTATACTCGGAAATCAGAGAATACGGACACTTTACAGCATTACAAACACCCCCTCCACGCTTCCAGTTTTGAAGGTCCATAAGGAGCTAGACTTCTCAAATATCTAGTCCCATTTATGACCTCTTCTCATTGCAGCAGTGTTTTAAAAACGACGCTAGAGCTCAGCAGTACCTTCTGCAAGACTTTTCAACTCGGTTGTTCATATTTTCCATAGGTCGACCCAAATAGCACAGAGGAACGGTGATTAACTAAACTTTTAAAAGAAGTTTATGTCCTTTGGAATGACGCGTACACCGTTGATATTTTTTATGCGTGATTTAATTATATATCTTGGCACGCAAGCATTCACACTGGGCATTGAGATGATGAGATATATTTAGTGTGAGAATCCGCGATAGTATGTATTGCTATATCAAAAAGAATTGATTCCTTGGACTTGCTGTTCCTATTTAACTTTCATGAAATGTTTACTACCGTTGTAAATACCATCCTTCTTATACATATACAGACCGTTTTCTTCAAAAAACGTGACCTTCAGGTCTTCAATGTTGCGGGGGAAAAGCTGGCGATTCTTATTTCCGAAAGGAACGCTATCAAATCGCTAAAAACGACGCTTTTGAGAATAAAGGACGACTCTACTTCCTGTAAAGAGAGCCTCCTCAGTGAGGTTACTTCCGTGGACCATCAAATATACTTTCCGGCATTCTATTCTCTCGAGAGAGCGAAACTACTTGTTGTGTCAACCTTTGATGAGGAAATAATTCGGCTGAAGAAACTGCAGAGGAACTTGGTGAGGTTAAATAGCAAAAGGATTAGCTTACTCCAGACGGTCAGTGACATACCTGAGGAAACGGTAAGTTTTAGCATGACGTTATGGCCGTATGCCCGCTATATATACTTTGCAATGGTAAGGTACGAGGGGAAAATTGTGTCATCATTCAATTATGAGGATTATTTTGGCAATTGCCCTCCTTACTCGCCACCTTCAAAGCCAGTCAATTTCCAGCGGTACTGCTGCCTTAACAAGTTATTGTTCGTCACTCTTGCTAGCCATTTCGATCTTATCGTTGGGACTGAATAATCTCATGCTGTCTAGATTTAATAACCAGACTTTAACTACGACTAACTTATAACAGGCATCAATGCTTCTTTGCTTTTGGTCCTTGAATTAAGTCGGCCAACTTCCGAACTGCAACAGATACTTCTTCGAAGTGGATCAAATTGTTGCTATCGGCATTTAAGTATAACGCATTGTGCTTGGGGGACATGCGTGACTCGGCTAGACTGAACTTTAGAAAAAAAGCATATATTTGTCGAAAAAAGTGAAATTTTATTGATAGATCCTGCGATTAGGCTGATATGCACGACCACTTCAACAGGACATAAGAACACAAATCGCCCGAAATTCAGCTCTCTTTTTTGCCAATTCTCAAACAAAAACAAGGCCTGTCTATAGGTTGGATTAGATTAAGGTGTAAGGTTAAGCGCAAGGTTTAAAGGATTTTAGTTCATTTAAATTTGAGTGAGTGTTTGGTGTAGAGTTTGGTTTAAGTTTGGTTGAGCAAGTGATGTGGCCGCGGCACGGACATCAATGCCCTTCTTATTTTTAATCAAAGACTCAATTTTATCGATTTGGCTTGATTTTTTTATTAACGAAATCCATCCATAGTACCTTGCAAGTTCTCCTTATCAATTACCTGATCAAGTTTACCAGAAAAAAAGTCAACTTTGCAAACATATGTCTTCAGCAAATCATCATCAGGCCACAACATTTGCAGGGTAATTTAAACTGTACAGATAGACAAGGTTAAATAGTGTAGTCTAATTACAATTCATCGTTTACGCGTCGCCCACATGCCGAGGTTGGCGTGTAGAGGTTCGCGAGGATTTTTTGAAAATATATGTTTGCCAAGTTGACTTGTAAACTTAAGAATGGGAACATTTGCAAAACATACCAGAATAGTTTGTTTTGACAAAGGCCTTGTTTTCATCGTACTCACTGACCTATTCATGATAATGTATCGGTTGGACAGACCAGGATGGGATCAGGTAGTACGACAACGGTGTCTTTTTGGTGTTGAAATTAATTGCTGTTTTCTGCAACAGATTAATCACGTGAGCTTCTTCCAACATACAATGTCAAATCAGATACCTGCATCTAAGCGACCGATTTATGGAGATTTTGTGTTCAAACGACAAGGTCATGGAAATCTCGCTTCCCCTAACCGTGCATGGATATTTCAGCTTTGGACTTCGATGTATTTTCGCGGCATAATGCTATGTCAGTCTCCGTGAGGAGCCTCCTATGGCCTTGAGGATTCTGCTTAAACCTTTTTGCGCTTTAAAAACTATCGTGAACTACATGGTGCCCCACGAAAAACCCCTTAATTTATGATGATGTTTATACTATTATAAAAATAAAAATTATTGAGTACAATTCTAACTAACAACTTTATTGTGTAATTAACAAATTGTTACCTAATAACAAGTTACAGATATCGCTCAAAATGCTGTCCATTAACTGCAAAATCGTGCCTGCAAGAAGTGCCACTACCAGGCTTACGCACCTTTGCTAAGGTGATCCACCTTGTTTGAATGCAGCCGCGACACCTCTAAACTGGTCAGTTGTAATGGCACCAAAAAATTTAGGCAAAATGTTCCGACATTTCTGCAACCTCCATGTTGGATGTTCTTTCCGGAATAGGACGATGACCTCGCGCTGGAAATTGCTTAGCTGTGGCATGGGTCTACACGTCTTTCCAGAATATTCCTGGCATATGGTGCGCAGGTGGGCATTTTAGAACCTTCTCCTCTGCGACCACCACCCACGTTGTGTGGGTGCTCCTCACCACTGAGCGGAACATGGCGTGGGCGACATGAATGCGGGTGCGAACCAACGGGGGCGGCTTCACTTCGGATGTGGCCCAGGTGTTCTGTTTTCTCCGCCATCGATCGTGACGGCATGGGCGGTCCGGCCGCCATAACAATCACAAACTTAGGGGTTTTTTGTGGGGCACCCTGTATATGCATTTATCAAGACACGCTAAAGAGTAATATTCCAACTCCTTATTGGAACGAACATCGGAATGTAGTGGTTTCTTGAAGTAGCCAGCATATTTACATATGACAATCAAAAGACAACTTGTATGCAAGGAAGTATCGAGTGCAAGCTTCAAGCAAGCGATGCGCGTTAGGAAATACAGCGACGAGAAAATGGCATGAACTAGCGGTTGCCCAATCAGAATGCAAGATTTCTGCGAAAACGCATTCTTGACCTTGACCTTTCACCCATCACGCGCTTGTGTAAGATTTTTTTGTGGATGTGTCCGCTTTGGTTTGAATTAAAACATGTACTTTAGTTGTTATTATAGCGCAAACGTTTGCCCCAAGGCTATTCTTATGTTCTCTAGGAGGCAGGTCTACTGAAAGAATTTGAAAAGTCAATTAGAAAACTCCTATATGGCGTCAATGACTTCCAAAAGACGGTGGAACACTGCGAAGCTTCTGGCTTTGATAACTTCGAGTTGTCGTACAATTTTGATTCGGTACGTTCGGCAAATTTGACATCGTTCTTATGGCTGTTTACTCATTTGCAGGTTATGTCAAGCATCTCCCGCTGCTATTCATTACATAGTTTCAAAATAACTAAACAGTCACGAATGCTTGTCATACAAAATTTTTATAAGTCGCTTTCACCACGACTGCCTTGCTTGATAGTACTAAACCTCGTTAAGTAGCTGGCGTACTTAGTGAACTCAATTTCTTTGCTCAATCTCTGTAAAAATATCCTGAATAAGTCGATAGGTTAGGGCAAAAGTAAAACCGATTTGCATAAGACGGTGATAGAGTAACCAGTTTATTTTGAAGAAAGAGCATTCAACCATTTACCGTTCATCATCAGTCAAAAAACCTTTTTCTTCTTCCGGCGCAGATTCAACTGCAATTCCAAAAGTTGTCCCTCGTGTGCTCTGATCTGGGAGATATTCGTGGACAACTGGCACTTCTTCCAATAGAATCTCATATTAGTCAACAGGAGAACCAAAAGTAAGTCTTGTTCTATCTGTCATATCAGATGCATTATAAATTTTAAAGGAAGATCAAAGGCGTGCAATATGCAGCAATTAATTGATAAAAAATGAGTCACGTTTACTTATAGCAAGTAGTTAGACTGGAATTCAAATCATTTGATAGGCTATCCTTTGGCTGAAAAACTGCAATTTGTATATTCTTCCGAAATACGTTCATTGTTGTTATTCTTGAACAATAGTCGACTGACATAAAACGGTTGTGCTTTCATTACTTTATATTTTTAAGACCTGCATTTACGGTGTCTGCTTTGACTTGATTCAATTCAGATACTAGAAAGTTTGCGTTAATAAGTATCGAATCTCCTGCAAACAGCGTCCGCTAGCCACATTAGCCCTCATTATTGCTGTCAAAAGTGACGGATATTTGTTTTTTTCGCTATACAGTGAAGCCACTTTGCGTTACTGGCAGCACACTCTTGGGGGCGCTTGCGGTACGTTTTATGATCACCGCCAGGTTACCAATCTTTCCGGCTGCCCGGTTGACTACGTAGAAAGATAATCTGAAAAGAAGGTCCATCGGCCAGCCTTGGCGTCTAACCTCTGAATTTGTGGTGTGATCGTTTGATTGATATGAGCAAACACACCAGAATTCTCTATTCTCGTTTACAGTTTATTGTGGAGTTACTTGACAGAGGCCGTATTTCGACGTTTTTCCGTCGATATGAAATTGCGAACTCTACGAATTATGAAGGCCGAATCTGAGATTTGCTAAGACGACTATGAGCCGGACTTTCCGTCTGAAGAAATTCAGCTTCATATCAAATCGAATTGCAGAAGAACAGACAATGACGATGAATAAGGCGTTTTTCAGGTGTTCTTTCTTTTATACAATGTTTACTGGAATGCCTTTGTGCGCATTTAGCATAATAACTTTACAATTTTCACTTTCTGTCTGGTTTTTTGTTTCCATGGTTTGGTGAAAACAACTTTCATTCAGTGAATTTCGTTAGTACATTAACAAGGCGTTTTTCAAATATTTTTATAGATCCCCTGAGGTTAACTGGGACCTAGATCCTAAGAGAATCTACGTAAAGAACCTGCCCGAGGGTATGGAGGAGTGTGATCTGCATGCCTATTTCTCCAAATTTGGCCTGATCACTGAAGTCTTCAGGCCAAAGCACAAGATGGGTTCGGATGCTGTTCGCTGCGGCTTCATCACCTTCCTTGAAACGGACTCAGTAAGACGCGTGCTTGAGGTTCAGCCGCACGTGTTAGGCGGCCAGCACATGATTGTCCGCTTGACAAGGAGAAAACAGGAAAACGCGTAAGGTTTTGATATGCACAAGAAACTTCTTCAGTTTCAGCCGATAAAACCTCTTTAATCTGGTTGCAGATGCCGAACTTGTATGCTCATCTACCTTCACAGACAGCGGAGGTCAGCTCATCGAAAAGGTTGCTTCGTTAATCAGTTTCGCCTGTTATTAAGTGGAAAAGTAGTAATATGTGTTTATTCAAGGTCCTTCCCGTATCCTGATTGCTTATAGCAAAGCTGAAGGCTTTGTCCAATATATATTAAAATTGGGCTCTTCCTCAAGTTGTGGCAATAATCAGTGTGTCGGAGAAACGAAAACCCCCGTGAGTAAGTACGATGGCATGACTCAGCGTCTAGTACATCCTATCCAGAACTCAGTCATTCACTTTGCATATTATCCTCACCCAATATTTAGGTGAACACTTTTGTTAGCAAAAAAGGCATTTCTGATGCTGCACGCTACCTTTGGCCGTTTTGATTTACTGGAAAACCCAATATACCTTTCTTGAACGGCATGTTCACGGCAGGGCGCCTTACACTTATCATTATAAAGCACTCTACTTATTAAGGAAGTCAAGTTAAGCGAACGAACGTTTTCGATTAATTCATCATCAGGCAATACAGTAATATAAGGGAGGGTAGAGTTAACGAAAGTTTTAGGCAAACCAATCAGTAGTTACAAGGGGGAGAGAGGTGTAACAGCATCAAGGCGATCAGATTCTAGTCTTAATTGGGGACAGAGAAATGGGGGTGGGGGGAGAGGGGAAGGGGAAGGAGTCAGACAATTAGCTACTGTCATCCAGTGGTGCTCGTCTCGGGTTTTGTTGGGTTGTGTGACGACGCAAGGTGTCAACGTCTTGAGACTGTGTCGGTGACCTTTGGATGCTTGATGCCGCTCTACTTATATCAAGTTAGTAACAAAAAAGTTGTTTTTATGACGGTGGAGTTTCTGTTCCCATCCCCTACTGCACATCGATTCTAAAAGGAAATGACGTTCAGCATTTCCACCTGACTTGAAGATAGAGCACGAGATATGCTTGTTTTAGTTAGTGGTCCATTTTCGAGCCCTCACATTCGAGCCGATATGAATTGGCCACGGGAATTGCAGCCAACCTGGATACAGTAACTGATTTGTTTTGTCTATTCCCCGTGAATTGAATGAACTATGCTAGTCAAAAAGAGATTTTACATAAGGTGGGTCAGTATTTAGTTAATTTAGACGCCTAGTGTTATTTTTTAGGTTTTGTTTTATGCACCAGCAGCACAGATTTCAAAATCGTCCCCTGGTAGGCCTGGTAGGGGGACTAAGATATCTCTTCGGTATTTTTTACTTCATATGCATTTGCATCCCAGAATCCTCGTCACAGGCAGAGTGGACGATGACCTCACCCAGTCTGACGATGGCAATGACTCTCCTCTCGCCTCCTATGATCCCACAATATTTGTCGGCCATCTGAAGCAGGAAGTTACCAGCTCGCACCTGGAAGCCTACTTTTCTCAATTTAGCAGGGTGTCGAAAGCCATAGTAGTACGCGATTGGGCAACTGGCATTTCTTGCGGCTACGGCTTTGTTACTTTTGCTGACTGCAAGGCATTCGAACGGGGCGTACTAAAGGCCTGTCACTTCCTCCATGGTTGCCGTCTCAGCGTCCAGCTTTCAATCAACCGTGTTCCGTCTCATGTCGACCCGGGTCGAACACCGTTCCAGTTGAGTTTTGACAAAATCGTTTTTTTTTCTAGAGTGCCCTTTTTTATAAATTTATTTTTATTTTTCCGTTCTGCTTTTTTTCGTGCTTATCATGGTTGCTTTTCTATCAAAAGTCAGGCCTTCGATCAGTGACTGGATAAGCGTTAAGCAGGATCATTTCACAACGACTGATTTTGTGCATACGCCTCAAATGTTTCAGGTTATTGGTGCTTCCGGCTGACAAACGCAAAGGTCACCCGCAGAATATATTGTCTCCAGGCATTTCAGAGGGCCTATTTCATATTATTTTATCACACGCTAGTCATTGAGGGTGGGGGAGGGAGACTTTCCACATTTTTTTAAAAATTTGCTAGCGATTAAGCCGCTTTGTTTTCAAAGCCTTTGAAATTTTGTTATCTAATCCATAAGTTGTGAAAAATTATCAAAATCTTGTTGGTCATCATACAGCGACACTATGAAGATTCATTCGGTGTTCAAATGTTGTCAGAGTTTGAAAAGATGATAAGTTTAAAATGAACCCAGACGCATACTTACCCAGAACTAAGTTTGAGAAGAAACTGCCATATGAGAATACTACATGGTTATATTGTGCGCGAATAATAGTACCCAGAAAAACGAAGTCAACCAGAATATTTGATGAACGCTAACGGAACTCACTCGTCTCGCTACACTTCTGGACTCAATCCGCAAGCAGCTACGCAGCGGATAGTAGTCTAGGCACGTAAACATAGCCAAAAAAGACAACGTGGAGCAGTCACTTCGGGTTGATTAGCCATCATTACGTTACCTCAACAAAACCCTAGATGGCGTTCTCCTCAGCCGCAGCCTGTTGATCGGAAGCCTAAGACCCTAACTATTGCGTCAGGGGCTCGTTGTCTTGCCAGTTTAGATCAGAAATATTGACATGCATTGATGACCGTTCAGCGATTGCTTGCGGAACTTACGCGTGCCGTTATGCCTTGCTACTTACCTTTGAACTCTGGGAGTAACCGCACTGTGGCTGGCAGTGAATGCGAAGGCTTGGGGGTTAGAGCCTGTGGTACTTCACGGGCTGGATTAAAGATAACTGGTTTATGACGACAACTTATCCCGAAATTGCAATAACAGTATCCCGCATCGTTGCGGGCAATGCATTCCAAAGCCTACATTGTTACTGCTGGCTTTCAATACGTCCTCATCCAAAAAACAAACTGCTGGCGGAGCTGACAAGTTAGTCCCAAGGGGTTATGTGGTTTCTGCGTGCTGCACAATCACAGTTTATGTACTTAACCGCACCAGACTAGACACTGAGTCTACGGCGTTTAACGATTACCAAACTACCTTATTTCTCTGTCACCACGAGCAAACTTAATTTGCTTTTATGGTTGTCCGCCTTTATGGTTTGACCTGTTTCACGATAAGACTCCTGCTCTTTGTTTGTAAAATCGACTTTGCTTCCAGGACTGTGGACCAAGGAGGCATTGCGGTTTGTTTGAACGGTAGGACTGTCTTTTGCCTTTTAATTATAAACAACTTTTAAATTTCCAGTAGCCCAGATTTCCTTTTTCCTTAAATTCCGCCAATATAGGGCGGAATTTCTATCTGTAGGCATCAGTAGCAACAGCCGTTTATCTTATGTTTAACTCATTATAACAATTATTATTGCCTTCAGTTTAATATTATTTGATCGCGTTCAACACAATTAAATATTGATTTGCACTTGAGAAGAAGAAGGCTCGACCGCTGGGACAATACGCTGTTTCGCCTGACGTTTCGACATCCGTCGCGGATTTATCATCAGAGACATGAACAGGAAGCACAAGTAGGCAACGGTTTCCTTCTCATGTCTCTGATGATGAATCCGCGCAAGGCGAATGCACGCATTGTCACATTGATCGAGTCTTCTTATTCTAAATTGCTTCCTGGGACACGCATGTTCGCTTTTATTGGCAATTGATTTGCACTATTTAACCAATAACTACAGGTTTAACCTTTAATTACGTAAAACTGTTGTAAGGAGAATATATTTTGAGGTGACCATACAAGAGAGTTTTGCCATTTGAATTTTTTCGCTTAGGTTTGGAATGCAACTGCGGAGCGATCAGAATCCTAAAGGCATTTTCGTTTGCGGGTTGCCTGACTCCACAGAGAAGCGTGAAGTTCATGAATATTTTTCCAAATTCGGTGTCGTCACCAAGATCAACCTTATAAATCGAATGGAGAAGTTTAAATCTCTTTTTTGGGGCTTCGTCAATTTTCGTGACACTGACACAGTGGAGAAGGTAATGGAAGCTCAACCACACGTGATAAATGCGACTCAAATAACCGTTTCGTATGCCGTAAGCCGGACATCCGGTGATACTGAGTAAGTATTGCTTTTACATAAATTATTATTTGCGCATAAGAGCGTTCCAAGGAAGGAGAATGCACGAGTTAACTAATTGATGTAAGTCTAGGCGTTTGATTCGTCCCTAGGTCAATATCAACGTTGCTGTTAGTAGCAGCGTGAGTTAGTGAGAGTAGACGAGATAATTGAATATTTTGTAACACAAAATGAACTATAGTAAACGGTCGACAGACGTCGTATGACAACCTCCCATTGCAGCTGATTTCTGTGGCTATAATCTGCATGTTATTTCTTTTCTGTATATCTTAGAAAGATTGCTTCATTTTGTACTAAGTCTTCAATCCCATGAAAACCAAACCACTTACTATTGCTTTGGAATCGGAGGAAACTCTAGTTTACTAGTAAGCATATTATTTGGCTAGCGAGGAACCATTTCACACGAAAATTTTACCGTCATCTGGCATAGTTGCGGCAAACGCGAGTAGTGTTTTCTTAGTCCTCCAGCAGACAATAATTTGTGGGGACTCGCTAATAAGCGGAAGAGAGAGGGGGTGCTTTAACATTATGTAGAAGTGTTCAGAAGGGCTCTTAGAGGCATGCATTTTTAACCGATTGGTATCTTTTTATGCCGCAGACCTCATGCCCAAGCCAACGCGGCAGATGAGGGCGCTTCCACATCGGCCCCCAATCCGATGGCCATATTTGTCGGTCGGCTCAATCTGATCACTACAGCAGCTGATCTCCAAGCTCACTTTTCCAAATTTGGCATTGTGTCACACGCCAAAGTAGCGACTCATTGGATCACAGGGCTGTCCCGCGGCTTCGGGTTTGTTAAATTCACAGATAAAGCGGCTTTTGATAATGGTGTTCTGGAAGCCTGCCACAACATCAACGGCTCTGAACTCGAAGTCAAGCCGGCGATGCCTGAAAGCCTATCGCGTTTCTTTGGATTCTAATCGCAAACGAATTCTGATAAATGTGGCTTCTGTTTCCTCGGTTTTCTTTTACTGTTAGTTGTCATCCGCTATCAATATCACTATCATTCGCACTTTTTATATTTGTGTCATGGCTTTCGTTTAAAGACAGATTCTGCTCTAGTACGTTGACTTCTGATAAACAGACATTTTGGAGTATCAAAAAGAAGTATGATGACTAGAGAATGGTCATTCATAATGTACGTCCCACAGGTGGCCGTACAAAGAGAGAATCAAGGCTTGCCGTCTGTCCTTGTGCCGGTTCCCTTCATCTTAGTCTGGCCTCCTGCGAACTTACGCCTGCCGATAATGATAATGAAGAAAAGATGTTACGCGTAGGTTTATTGCAACATATTTGTCCGTGATTTTGAATAGGGCGTCGCTGTAGTGCGATTTGGCGTGTCTGAACGGCTAAGAAGGTTTAAACCTAACGGCTGTGATTTTCCAGGCCCGGCTCCTTTGAAGGTAAGAGTGAAGTCATGGGAGGGCCAGAGTAGTAGGAAGAATATATTCTTTACAGAATGAATGGGAGAATAGTTGTAGGAAATTGACTATCAGATGACGGCACGACCGCAAGCCAGTGGGCGACGTCTGGAGAGAGATCTGCTCGCTGGTCGTCCTGTGAGAATCTGTGTGAGTCGGTCTGTGGTTGGCTGTTACAAATACCGGAAAACAGCAAGCTATTAAAAAGTTGCTTTTCGACTTGAGCCAATCACGTTAAGTGTTTATACATGCACTTCGTGTGAAGCTACTCACTGCACTGCTGTGCTAGGTTTGTCTTCAGCCAGGGGACCCTCAGGCCTGCATTAACAATTTGTTCCAGCAGAGCGTTATGTTGACTAGCCGGATAGCCACAACTTATACCTGCGCTGTACGCCAATCTAAACGTTGATCCCACGATTGTCAATGTGTAGGCCACAAATTTATAGTGCAGGGACAGTGACTTGCGTTTGTACTACTTTTTGCTGAAAGTAGACTTGCTTTGCATCTATAACACACTCTTCTCTCTTATACACCAGAAACCGTAGTCAGAAAAAACCCCAGAACGTTAAAAGCCAGTTTCCAAGCCAACAGCATAGAAATGCACGGTTTGTCGCTTTCTAAGACACTTTCGTCTGTATGTACCTACAACCTTTGCGAGAGACGAGTTCATCGAGGAAGGCCAGGTGGTTGTGCCCTTTCCCCTCCATCGAAAATTGAACGTCCGGGAAGATACGCACAGTTTTAACTTGTGATGTTGGATGACCACCGATTCCAACCACCATAGGTCCGCCTAAAAGATGAGTCCCGAATTCCCTTGAATCGTTGGTGTTCCATCCACCTGCTTATAGATCGTTCCGTAAAACGTCAAGTACGTCCCGAGAGAGACTTAAAGTAACTGTAGGCTTTGGGCATATCTGACGCAATTCTATATCTCAGCGAAATGTAGCCAATTCTCAAGTTGTGGCTCATTTGATGAGACGGGAACACACATTCAAGTTTAATAAGCCCGACATTCTAGTAAGAGGTGACAATCGTGTGGGCTGATAATTAATTGAGTCATGGTTCACGGCCCCCCAGTACAAAAACAAGTGCAACGATTTGCCTAATCCATATTCAATCCTGAGATTCAATTTGGCCAGTGCAAGTCACCATTTGTAGAACACACAGGCCACTGCCTCGTCGTACGCCAACACCGGTGATCAAGATAGCCGAGCAATCAGCACATTCAATTTCACCACGCGTGATGACAGTTCAGCAAGTCAGGGCCCGCATGCGGGCAGTCAAACAATCAACATATAAAAGGCAATTATCGGGAATTGTCGTTGTTTGTCATACGTGTGCAGTAATGACTCTGTAATGACTTAGCAATAACTTCTGCTGCCGATGGCGTACACTGCCAAGTACGCCAGTTCGACCATTGATCAGACGACGGCCAATGGGTGCTCCACATTGTGCTGCTGAGGAGTCGTAACTTACCTGTGAAATAGTTAAAAATGAAAGAAAAGCATGCGTTGCATCTACCGCGCGCCTTATTTCCTAATCCAACCAAGCTAGTTGTAAATACAGAGTTAAGAAAATAGAAGGCAAAATGGGACGCTGGATATCGACATGAATTACCCACAATATTTCTTTGAGGTTGATCTAGCGCTGTCTGAAAAGAAAGAGTGCGGGAGTCGCCACAGTGTTCACAATATGCGCTCAGATTTGGGTCACTAGAAGCTCTGATTTTCTTCTGTTTTATCATTTTAAACTTTCTGCTCGTTTATGCACAAAGCAATGGTCAGAATGGTGCACATACCAAGCCGTCGTGGGCAGTCGTAAGCATCTTTGTCAGTGTATCATTTCCTCAGATTATGCCAACTTTCAGTTTTATGTCGCCACTTGTATTATAGGCGTTCTTTCAATTTATCTAAAACGCATGCACTTTGACATATTTGTTAAAGTGCATAGCATGAATGTGCGATGAAATGCTATTTGGAGAACTACAGGATGCGCTGTTCGCGCATGGAAATAGTAATATCTGGTCCACCACCTAAAGACAACCCTATCCCATAGTTCTATGGTTACTGCTATTTGCATTAGTTTAACTGCAACTTTGGTTTAATTTAGTTTTAATTTTAATGTTAAGTTTAACGGGTTACTTTTAGTTTCAGTGAAGTAAAGATTTTAGTTTACTTGTATAATGATATTAAATAATTACGATGCACTAAACTAAACTCAAACTGACAAAATTAACAAAGCAACACTAAAACTAAAACACGCTTTATAATAATAATACCACCGATTCTGTAAGGCAGAATACTGGGACAAGGGTTATCGAGAGTTGAAGACCAGCTTTATTGCCATCCAGAAATTTTCGAAAATTGGGATTGACATATCTCAGTGGCGCAAGGGAATATAATTTTTATAAATAAGCTATACAAGTCATTTTGTGGTATCTACACGTACAACTAATTACGAGCGTAAATAAACTAAAGAAATGTAGGTCGATATTCCAGTTAAAAGGATGTTCTTGAAGTTTGGTAAGTGCTGCAGAACAGTTAAGGTGTGGAGTTGAAGTATTAGATTTTAATTGGTGGAATTTGATTATGCATTTTTTTCTGAAATCAAAGTCAACTTTTAAAGGTCGTATAAATAGAATTCCTAGGGGTACCGTAAGTGGATTCTGACGAGACCACTAAACCTAATTTTTATAGATATTTCAATTTGATAGACCAGACAGTGTCTTAGACTAACCTTAATTTTTTACAAAGTGCCAAGTCTGCCATACACTTGCCTCAGTTGAGGAAATGAAATAAAATAAAATAGATGTTAGACCGTACGCTCTACACTACTAATTGCTTGAAAAACTGTCTGTTGCATCACCAACGGGTTCGGGCTCATCAGTGGGCTCCTCAACGCTCTCCATGCGGTAATAAGTAGAAAATATTGTTGGTAAATAATAACGGGCATAATAAAGACTATCGACAAGTGGTCAAGCAGTATGAGTGTGCGCTTCACATTTTTAAATCGAGGGATCATTTTTGTTTTCGAGATAACGTCTTGGAGACAGCTAAAATAAGATGCAGAATTATCACCGGCGGCAAGCTCCTGAACCATCACGTTCTTGACCTCTCTCTGCTCAGTCGCAGGTGCCGTAAACTGCTATTGGTCAAACATTAAATCGAGCGGCTAGCGACTAAATCTCGCATAACGTTTACGCATTTACGCCCACATCCGGCTGCCAGACAGGCGCGCGCAAGACCGGGGGCCTGTCGGGCGTCGAGCCTCCAGACTAGCACTGAGTTTTTGTACACAACAAACGACGGCTTCTGGTCTTACCCCTCTTCCCCCGTGTACGAAAGCGGTCGCAAAAGTTGTAGTGACCCATGACTTCGCCTCCTGCAGAATCATCACGAGGACATCAGGGGCCGCAGCTGTAATGTGGTTGAGAGAGTGCGCACATACGCTGTGTCTCCCTGTTTTGATCCTGTGTTGCCAGAAGCATTACGAAGCGAAGCCACTTAGTCTTTCCTTACACATTGTTCTGCTTGTATCTAACTCGCTGGCGGTGCCACTCAGCAAGGCCATATGGGCGATAAATAAATGTGCATCAATATCACGTATGTAGGTTGTCAAGTAGGTACCGATGCTAAACCTGCAGTGCCCTGAAACAAGACTGGTTAACTTACTTAAGTGACACGTTCGCTTGCCAATGCAGAGCTCGTTGGCTGCTCTATGCCGTCGTTTAAATCGCAATCATGACCTTGATTAGCACTTCGGCAAAGGCCTGACATTAAAATATGAAATCGCATTCAGCAGTTCAATGACCTGCGGTACGTGCTTAAGTTGGTAGGTTTGCAATAAGTACGCTTGTTTCGCCGTTTTTTTAAAATGTTGTTCGGGTTTTCAATTAGTATTCTTTACATCCTACTCCAACTGAGCTCATATTAAGAAAGGCGGGCCTTTCCAACCTCCTTCCACTTTTGAGTTCTCAGACCTTTGCTTAAAACTCTTAATGACCCTCAGACACCTGCACAATCGCAAGCCAGCGGACGAGCTCTGTTTTAAGGTCTGCTCGGCAGTCTTCAAATGAAGTCCTGTATGAGCATGTCTGTGATGGACTGTAACAGAGACCGGAAACAGTGAGCCTTCAGAAATTGCATTTCGACTTGAGCTATGCACGATAGGCGTTCACAAGCGCACTTCGTGTTGACCTAATAATTACATACCTGTTACCTCTTTCACTGAATAGTAATCAGTGTCCAGGTGTGCTTAGGCGAATTATATTCTTTGATTCGATTTGTGGTTTCAGCAGTGCGTACTCGAGAACTAAGGAACCGTACCAGAAGATAGATCTGCATTTGGACGGTGTGAAGGCGAACATCACCATCAACGCACTGCAAACGTACTTTTTGACCTTTGGAGAAGTTCTTGATGTGCATATATACATGAATCCCGTCACCAACAGACATTGTGGGAAGGGCTCCAGATGGGATGTGGACAGCATTCTCAACATGGAGCACATCATTTCGGGCGTGTGGATTAATGTGAAGCGGTCAAATTTCGATGAAAATCAACAAAATTATGATTTGAGGTTAGACTGCTCATTTTTTGTATATGTCCTCATATTTGCTTAAGCCTACTGTAGCTACCAATAGCTTCCTTTCTAACAAATGCCTACTTGTTATCGCAGTGGATTAAGCTAGCAGGTAAAACACTTGCCAGAGCGATTTTCAGTTCAAATTCCTTGTGGGAAGGGAAAGAGGAGAAGTCAAGTAAAAATGTTAGTTTATTCTGTTTAGAATAAGTGATGCATATATAGGTGGAAGTTCACAACTTTGAAAAGCAATTATCAAGCCCACATCCAACAAAGACATAACAATCGCGGTCTTGCGTGAGTATGACTTAAAGATGATTGACCAGACCACGATTGGTCGACCTAAAAGTGCGCGCGTGCTAGTGGCCTTTTAAGGCAAGCATTCGTGTGGAGATTGTGGTTGACCAAAAGGTAGGCCGAGAACTGAAATTACGTAACCTCATATGTGACGTAACGCAGGAGGTGGTAAGCGCTACAAGGTCACTGGAGTTTAGCTAGTTCAACCTCACAGCCCTGAATTCTGCTAATCGTTAGGTATCATGTTACCACTGTTCTAAAGTGTTTGGTTTTACGAAACATTTGGACGACTGAAACCTGTGATCCTAACCTTTCGTCATATAAACTGCCTTCTTATTTTCTCGTTGAATTTAACTACTTATATACTATGAAAAAAGGTCTTCGGGAAATCGAGTTGCAATCGTGAGTTTTTGAACAGTTTTCACTTGTTCGTCGTCAGATTAAATTAAAAGTGAGGGCTGGGAATGTCGCACTAGATGTTTTGGGGGCAGAAATTACAACCAATGGGGTGAAATTGGGCGGGAAGGTTATCGTGAAGTGACTTCTGCGGCGATAGGTCGTGCTGGTTAAGGGAGGGAGGTATGAATGTTTGGATTGTAGGCCACGTGTTCGGGGGAGGGAAGGTTCAGTGTCAGGACTTTTATTTTTGGCCTAGCACGGACAAAATGCTATTCGTATAGGCTGGGCGCAGATTAGTCGACCATGCGAGAAAACCGGCATAGTGTGAATCAAACTCTACGTGTCTGTTAATACTAGCCGGGTTCGATTAACTCTCCAGCTTCTCTAGCATTAGCCGTGGCGATCAGCTCGGTGCCACGCCAATTGAATCGGTTATCAAATTGAAGGGAGTGCGCAAATTCGAGTGATAAAGGGTCCCGTCGGCGAACGGCTAACTTACGTTCCTTCATGCGAGTCTCAATATCTTGGCCTGTTTGGCCAATATAAACACAAGGGCAACCAGCACACGGTATGCGGTACCTGACGTTACTTGTTGTTCTAGTTGTTGTTCTACGGGTAGGGATCCTTTACTCGACAAAGGCTTGCGTGCAGTGAGGATGCGGGCTTATGGGCGGCAGAGATACCGAAACGGCTTAGTTGTCGAGAGATGGTTTCAGGTATTCCATTCATGTAAGGTCGAGAATAAAATTTCCGTGGCGCTATGTGTCGATTGGAAAGGAGGTTTTGTGTTTGAACGTGACGTCTAAAGCAATTTTTGACCAAGCTTGTCGGATATCTTTGGCTCGGAAGAATTTATACAAATAGGCTAGGTCTCTCGAGCAAACCGTCATAGGAGCAAAAGCCGTAATTCCGTTAGAAAAGAGTACGAACGCGGCTTCTTCTATGAGCCGGGGGTGATTATTTCTATAGTTAAGAATGCTTTCTGCAGTGGATTCCTTTCGGTAGACGCTTGTTGCGAGTTCGCCATCCATTTGTCTTTGTATTCTGACGTCCAGGAATGGTAGAGTATCTCCTGTTGCCTCTTCGCGGGTAAATTGTATTGCTGAGAAGACCCCATTTAGACTCTAGTGTAGCCGTTCGACGTCGCAAGTCTTTATGATGACGAATGCATCAGACTTGTGCATGTGCGATGCGAGGATCACTAAGGTTGATCAATTTGGCGTCCTCGCAATGATGAGTTTCAACCGAGGAAGCTCGTTCACATTCTTTCTTGTAACAGCGGTGTGCTGTTTAGTTGGGTCTGTTGTAACGGTAGCCGAGGCCGCCTTCTTGCATCTTGTATGAGTCTCCAGGGAATAACACCACAGGCAGAGGGCGGAAGCAAAAGTCTCTAATCATAGTGTGTTCAACATATTTAGAACAACAAACGCCTGTAACACAATATCCATCGAGCCAATCAGCTTCTCCCCTGGCGAAGGCGCTTGTGCGATTGGCCGGTGCCTCAGTGACTGTAGATTAAAATTTAAATTATTGATTGATTGCGCGACACGAGGCGTTCGCTCGCATGTAGGCCGATCGATAGCCTGCTGTGAGCGCGGCTGTTTGTTGCCTGTATCCTAGTTCTTATGTCCCTCCTACCAGGGTCCGCATGGACAGCAGCCTGTTCTTGCTCAGTCAAGTAGAATTTCACTGACCCTGAAGCCCCCCCCCTTCTTCCCGAACACGTGGTCCACAATCCAAACGTTCACACCTCCCTCCCCTCACCAAACACAAACTATCGCCGCAAGAGTCCCGTCACCGTAACCCTCTCGCCTAAACCCACCCTGTTCATTTTAACTTCTGCTACCAAAAATTCCAGCTCAAAATTCTCAGCACTCACTTTTTTATTTAGTTTGACGACAAACATGTGATACCTGTTCGAAAATTTACGAGTACTACTCAATTTTCCAGTGATCACCTTTCATCTCATCATTTCATCTCGAAATGCAACTTACTTCACTTATCCACTTACATACTATGCTGGTGGAATTTTCAGTTCCTCTTCGCAGTCCCACCTTTAAGTGTGGATTAGTGCTCGATGGCATTTCGGAAGATTACCTCGACCGGAACTTCGTGGAATGTCTCGTTATCTCGCGATAACTATATGTTTTTCTTTCTTATCCTCTAATTCGGTATACTTAGCAATCTGTCTTTCTCTAATGCTTGTCGGATCACAAGGTTCAAATGGAAAATATTAAAACCACATTTATGTTCATAACATTAAGTACGCAGATGAAAATAATCAGATAAGAAAGAGAACTACTGGCAAAATAGGTTTGCCGTCCGCTGACTTGCCTTTATATAGGGTACATTCTGATACCAGTATAGTCTTTAACAATTCCCAACTTGCAATTGCTGCAATTTTAAAGTAGTGTACACGATGCGTCACCGCTCAGAATACGTTTTGAGATCACCTTTTTGCACACGTTATATGCGTTTCAAATTTTGCCCCAATGGGACTAGATATTTTCTCGCTGGGATGGATAATGGATCAAACTGTCTTATGGCATCATGTTGTCACACTGATAAATCTGTAGTTGTCCATTTTAAAGCTTGACGCTGTCAGGTCTTCTTGTCTAAAACTGCTGCTCCAGGCAGTTCACTCGCGCCATCCCAACAAAAAGCGCTTACTCTCTGTCCGCCTCTCACAGCTGGTCAATTGGCTGCTGAAGTTAATTGGGTTTTGGAATCAGCCAATCAAGTCTCCCAATTCCCTGATTGGCGGTAGAGTGGACAGGCAGAACCTCTAGGCATAAGAGCGGACTCGGACTGGTGCAACTTGTCCAAGCAGACTGTGCGTGACAGGTATTTTCTCCAATTAAAAAGATAGGCCACCATACCCTGTCTTCTAAACTGGGACCCCATCGTGCTTTCGCCATAGCCACTGTGGAAAGTCAACCTAAGATCTTACCTACTGCATGATATACGTTTGAAAGGGTCACGCCAGTCTGCTACAATCAGTTTGGCATGCATCGGCTGTCGACTGGTAAGACAAGATTGACGAGGATTGATGGGAAATTCTTCTACGCTTTAACTTAAGGTACTCCTTACCAGAATAAATAAGTATCACATAAAACCTACACCAAACCTCCGGGAGACTTGAAACCTGATACTTAAGCGTTACGGAATAACAGGTTTCTCCTCAGTCCTGACCGACTGCCTTTTGAAGCTCGATATGCATATGATATTTAAAACATATGAAACACAGCATTTTTCTTAGGCGGTGATGTCACGTCACTCCTGTCACTGCAGCTACCGGAGAAGCCTAAGTTAGTCTCCTCTGTTTGTTTCCATTGACGTCCGGTGGGTGTGAGAGGATTAAGCAAACATCTGCATCACTATAAAACAAATTCAGACTCTGTGGTGCTAGCGAGCCATGTGCATTCAAACTCGAGCTACTGTAGTGATCTAAACAGGGAAGCGATAAAAGCCTTAGGAGAGTTTTTCAATGCGTTTGAAAGCCTTAGGAAAGATCTCAACTCTGTTGCTCGGAATAATTTACTTTTCAAAGATGATAAGCCGGTTTGTGAAACAATCGTTTTATATGTTTGAAGGACAGTTTTGAAGGACTCTACAGAGAGCTAGTGTCGTATGATACTTGCACTAATCAATGCTCTTAGGTTGGTGCGTATAGAGGGGCTCTGTAGCGTACCTGTGCAACCCGCTTGTGTGAATTGTTTTTTGTAAGTTATCTGCAATTTCCTACTTAAATTATCTCAGGTTTGTCTTCACCCTCCGATAAAGCATCTTATAATGCGTGACGGGGCCATTTTTTCTGCTTACTGCCTGTCCCTCAGGTCGGCTCGCGGGGTTCATGGATGGCAATGTAAGCAGCGACATCAGACAAAGTACATCTGCAGATAGTCGACGAAGAGGAGGCATTGAAACAGAAGCAAGTGTATTTTAATGCGCATTAAGTGACTGATGGTGTCTTGAAAGGGGCAGGGAATGATATAAAGTATGGAGAATGAAAGAAGATTGCGAGGAAGACAAGAAAATGTGGATAGGGAGAGGATGAGGAAGAAGAAGAAGAAGAAGAGAGAACGGATAGGAAAAAGAAAAAGAAGGACATGATAGAGAAGGCAACGATGGAGGAGGGGAGGTTAGAAAGGCGTAGGGAATAAATGCAGAAGAAGTCGAATGAAAGCATGGGCATGGAAAGGTGTTGAAGGAAGAGTGGTTAGAGAGGAGAATGATGTAAAGGACAATAATGGGTGGGGGAGAGAGGGAAACGGATAGGATATAGCAGATGGCAACTGAAGGCATAGGAAGTATAGGAAAAGAGAAAATACAGCAGGGGGGGGGGTTAATGAAGGGAATGTTGGATACGGTCAGGCTGAAATGAGAGGGGAAGGACAGGATAGAGGGTACAGATCAGGAGAACTATTAAACTTCATTTTTGTGTCCTGCTCGAAAGTACCCAAAAATATCTTTCAGGAATACCAGGAGTAGTTTGACTTGCTGGGGAGATAAACATGTGATAAACGGTATCTATGTTAGGCATATGAAACTGATTGTTGCTGCTGCAGCTGGCCTATGTCTAGGATGACTCGTAGGACGCGATGGCGATTATGATGATGCCGGTGGTGGGACCAAGTTTCAATGTGCAAACTCAGACGCTTAGAACAGCCACCCTTTGCCCACTGAAGCTCTAATCTCTTATGTATGCTTGCATAGAACAGAAGCATTGTGCGTTAAAAGCCCGCCTTAATATCGAACCTTTATATATATGTATGAAAAACAGTATGAGACAACCGTTGTCGGTTAAACCGCTTGTCGTTTTTGTGAAATTTAGTACTTAGATGCATTCTGATAGTTGTGCTCATTACCATTCTTATATTTGAAGATTTTATTGATCTTTTCCATAAAGCACATCCGGTAAATTTGAACCAATTCCGTACTGGCTGAAGAAACCGTTCTCAAAACAGAAATGTCTGATCCTTTGAACGAGGTTTATCTCCATGTCACTAATTTGAGTACTCCAAAATTACCTTTTTTCACAATGCTACGCCTAATGCCCTGCAAATGTATTTCATTTTTTATCTCATTTTACCTTCTGCAGATATTATCTATAGATTCTACCTAACTTGAAGTGTGGTATATTAGATAAGGTTTTCCAAAATCATCTGAGCTAATTGCAAATCCCATAATGAATGTCTCCCACGAACCTACAACTTGGTTGACTGCTAAGGGTTGATTTTACACCTGCAATTCAAATCAGAGTATTTGCAAATTCCCTACCGAAAAGTGCCTGATTTTCTTCTTGGAATCAATGAATAATCCTCGTTCTAAATGGAGTTGGATCGCAATACTGTCAACTATTTTACGGAAAACAATACCACGTATGCTATTGTTACATACATATATATAAGGCGTCTAGTAGATTAGATTCAAAGACTCAAACAGAGACAAAGGGAGACATATAATTCTACTTGGCAAGAAGTATTCAAACAGGGAGCTTCAGTGTCCTTCATAAAGTTGAAACAAGTTCCTGGATAGCATGCTGCAGGAATACGAGTTTTGCTAAAACCCTACCTGTATGTGCTTTATGAATATTGACGAATTGGGCGATTTAAAATGATACTACTGATTTTGCGTATGTGGACAAAATCAAACATGCGCTACGAACATACGAAGCGTCATGTGTATAGAACAGCGCACAGAAATAACTACGGTTGAGGTCGACTGATAAATTCTAACAGTAGGTCTCCACACCTATCAGCATTCCGGGTACTTTCGGCATGACTGAGATACTACTGCCTTAAATTTTGCTAGAAGAACTCTTATTGACCTGTAAAGTATTTGCATATTGTGCATATCATATTTGCCCTTACAATTTTTGATTTTTTGCGTATACCTCAAAGTCACATGTGCGTAGTCACTGTAAACAGCACTTAGCACACGATAAGCATTGCTTTTTGAATGTTTAAACCATACTTATTTAGTTTTTGTAAATCTTGAAACTGTGCTGTTGACTGCTTTTATGCGTGCTTCAATCTATCTACGGTACAACCTGTACACCATTGTGTCAGCAATATGCAATTGCTATTATTCGATATAGAACCTCATGCTGAGCACGACTGCCCCAGTCACACGTAGTTTGAGAGGCTGTCAGCGAAAATGGAAGTGGTCAGCTTAAAAAAATCGTTGGATGCGGGACAAAAAGTCCTGAACCCGCAGCACGCGAAAGGCCTGTAGTAGGTCACCGCGTAGCTGTCTGTAGTCCGAAGGAAACAATTTAAGATTGGACAAGCGTGTCTTATAAGTCATGTACCCTTGGCTTCGTACTAGCTCGGTTGCGCGTAATTAAATCCTCTCTAGGCTTTACAGTCTTTGGCAGTCTACGGTCTCCAGGCTTAGACGGCAAATTCTAATTGTGGTCGCACAAATATTCCGAAGACCTTACAAAAGCATAATTCGCCAGATGTGGCAAGGACGTTTTTGTTGAGATACAAGTGGTCTGTTGCGGATTTAGCCACCTTCAAGCAGTAGAAGGAGGGCATGCATGAGGGCGTGGTCTACACTCCGAGATCATCCTAAGCCTCTATCTCTAGCAGCGGTGTGTGATTTATGTAATCCATCCTACGATGTGTGGTGCCAGTTCTGCCAAAGCGGATAATGTTGCATTTGGCAAAATTGAGTGGTGGGAGCCAATCATTCGATTATTTTTTCGAGTCGACAGAATTTTGCCCGTAGGTTTGCTTCAACATATTCACTGCGAGTGAACTTCCAAAGTTGTCAGCAAGCGTTATGATTTCACCGATTAATCCGCCTATACAGTCACTAGTACATATATTTATATTGATATATATGTATTAAATGTATCCGACAAAGCAACAGGAGTCATACCCAATCTCAAGGATTGGAACCCACGAGATATGAACCCGGGACCTCTGGTCATTGAGTTCAATACTGGACCACCGCACCACGGGCTGGTTGCTTTGTTGTTTGAAATCGGAAATATGATTAATGTGTGTGCTTCACCCATCTAGTAGAGCAACGATTAGGTTCCGTTTTGCCCAGGAGCTCACAATTATTGTCCGCACAGGCAGCTCGAGAACGGAACCCCTATAAACCCTTATAGGAACCACTACCACCTTCAATTAGTAATCACCAAGTTATGCAGACCGAGATCGAACCGATCAGCAGGTATTCGATCCACAGCAAATGGTGCCTCTTACCCAATACGGCTATGTTAAACAAGATACGTTAGTAAGGCGCAGTTTCTACGAGGTCGGTATGCACCGAATTTCCTCCATTGAGCGCACGGGCCATCGTCCTAGACAATAAAGCACATTGGTCACGCAGGACCATCCCCTTCAGAATACGCGCTGCTTGTTGCTCCAAAAGTGGCATCAGCTTGCGTTTGACTATTCGCTTCAGAATCTTATATCACATTGACGTGCGGCTTACCGGCCTATAGGTATTTACAGACGTCCAAAATAATAACACCACTGTTATTTCCATTTCAACAATTTGGAAATTCTCCACAACCATCTCCAGCGGCTTCCTGCCATACCGATTCCAATTGTCTCCATCTTACGAAAGGCTGTTCCCCCTTTCTCTGAACTGCGTGCCCGAGCCCCCTTCCTCCAAGAATTCTGTTCATGTTGACCTTTTTGTTTCCAGTCCACTGCACACTGGTGTTTAAATTAGTCCCCCGGCCAAGTACCACTTAAGTGGTGCTTTAATGTTGTCCCGACCCCCTGTTCGACTCTCTTGCCTTTTAACCACCTTTGCCCACAATGCTTCCGGCCCCCACTGCAGCAAGAAACATCTGTTTCAACGGCTACTCGGTATTGCCTCTCCCGCCCCCTCTGGTTCGTTTACAGCTGTCACCTCAAAACGCTTGCAATTCCTCCCCCCTTGCCGGCACAGTGTGATCTCTGTTCGCGTCACCCCCCCTTAGCGCTGTTGTTTTCAGACCAATCCCGAGGCCATAGGACTGGCCTCCTGAAATCATATAAAACCAGAGCCGCGCCCCTTCCCACTAACACACAAACTTTCCCAAGAGTGGTTTCGCCCTGTGTGGCGTTATTGTTGATCTTGCGTTGTTCCCTTGTATAGAGTCAGGCGATTTGGCCGACTCCCTTCGTTCTTGACTTGGTGTATCCATTGTTAATGTTTGTACTTTGATTATTCTTTACTATTTGTTTAATAGTACCGTACCACCTTGACAGTTGGTATCACTGGTTTTGGCGTACGTGTGACTGTTGGGTACAGTCAGAGAAGTCAAGAAACGAAACAACCACACTGGGCTAGTTTTTGTCAGATATTTCTTGGACTTTGGGCATCAATATTGGCTAGGTGTTGCTTGCTGTCAATCAAGTTTTGCGTACTTTCTGAACTGAAGCCTAAACCATAGGGTGCGTCAAGGGCCCTAACTGGATTAGTGGACGTTGGGTATTTTATAGGAAACACTTATATGCTCAGAAACAAATGAATTAGATTTTTATAAAATCAAATATTTAGCTGCTATAAGCAGGAGTACGTTGTTGTGAGCTGCATTTATGTGTTATTTTGTCAAATTGTTTTAGATTTTGCACGAGAATATGTCATACAACAGCCAAGTCATTTTCTTTCCATCCTCTTCATTCTTGTGTTTGCTGTATTCCGCGTTTCTTTTTTTTCGTGCGCGCTCCTGCTGAATTGCTTTCTTCTTGCTCAATGATTTTCCACCACGGGTACTGCGCTTTATCTTCAACACAGTGGTTTGTTTGGTCCTGTGAAATAAAATGGAAATAAACCTAATTCATTCAAAGATACTACGCTTATGTGTAGTCTCATAGGAATGACTGTATAAGAAATGATTCCTATTTTGCACGGAACACGTCTGCATATTTTAAGGCTATGCACTACCCCTTAGATCAGTAAAAGCTGAGGATACAACTGATTAAAAAAACAGTATATGAGTCAAAAGAGGGCAAGTAAAGTAAGAGGAAATGGTATTACAATGTAATATATATATATGTTTATTATCTTGAATTTTTCTGAATTATGAATTGTCTCAAATGCCGAATGATTACATTGTCAGACCACTTCTCGGGTCTGAACTTTGCTTGTCTGTTAAGTTGAACTATTTTCATTTCCACTGGGTTTTGTACTTTGACATATCCGCCCTGGTCTGTCGTTTGCACTCTTTCTTCAATAAGTAGGCTCAAAAGGGACCTTTTTGTTGTTATGCTGCAGAAGCGGCACGCTGTTATGAGGCCCACCATTAGTCATAACAGGTACAGATAAATGTGTAAGTTGCATCTTTAAGATACCCTTATTAACACAGAAACGCATCAAATCCAACCAATCATAAATACAGTTAATTTGAAAGGCAACATTTTTTTCAGATTTTTTGTAAACTTTACGAAGAGCAAAGTGTGGGTATACGTGTGATGACTGAAGAACCTAAAAAATATGCCTACATGTTTGCACACCTTTAATTTTTGAAGCCATCTGCGAATAGTTGAGGGAATCTGCGATTCAGTAACAGCCGGTTGTTTTCGTAAATAAATTACTTTTTACGAATGGTCTAGGTGGTGAAGGGAATCTTCAATTTCACAGGACAGTATTGGTTCCGTTTTCGTGGTCTTCTTCCTAATGACTTCTATGGGTCTAACGATGTTTAAGATGAAGCAAAAATATCAAACATCTAATCTCAAGTTACAAGGTTCAGTACTGCGTTACGCCCAAAGCCGGCTGGTAACTAAGGGCATACATTACGTAACGGACAAAACTATCCGCATATTAGGTCAGATAAGATAAGCCCAAAATGATTACCCATACAACTTTGTGCGTAACAAGAAAAATAGAATCGTTATTTATCTCACCTGGCTGGCTTATTTTCTAGGTCACTGCCCAAAGAGCAGTACTTAACATAGATTGGAACTTCATTTACTATGTGCTCTGTGTTCTGAATTTGGCTCGCATCCTCTGTCGGCTGAATAGCAATATAGGCGCTTCCACCGTGCATACATACATCCAACACTCGCCCAAAGGCTTCGAAGTGGTCACTTAAGTTTTCCGGCGTAATAGTTGACCTGACGCCGTTCACAAATACGTCAAGAGCCCGCTGAGATCTAACGATAGTCATATGCTTCTGCAAGCTGAGTTTCCACTCTTCCTTTTGCAGTCTTTTCCGTCCTTTCTTTTCTTGTGTTTTGTCCTTTTGCTCTAGCTGATCCTGCTTCGCCTCCTCCTTCTGCTGCTGCTGCTGCTGTTGGTCTTGCTCGTGCTGTTGCTTCGATTGCCCCTGTGCCTGCTGTTCAATAATATGTGTTGTGCTGGATAATGTTTGTTTTGGCAAAGGTATCTGATGCTCCGGGCCAATTTCCTTCTTGGTTCTAGGCGCAGAAAACGCACAAAGGCAATTCTGGATCAGGGGCTTCAGTCGTGGCAATAATGTGGGAATAATGTTAATTCAAATCAAATAAGAATACTGTTATGCATCCTCTACTGAAGGGGTGTAAAAACATATCGCTCTGCCTGGTTAAGCAGGAGATTTAAGGAGATACTAAACGTGAGAAATGAGATTTCTAGCAATCACGTCGCAAAAAGAAGACCCGTTAAAAGCGGAAAGGATTAGAGGACGAAAAGTGCTGAAGAAACATCTAAGTCTGGACCATTTACCAGCAAAACTTCCGAAGAGGCCCACTTTTGAACTATTGAGACTGTTTGCACACGTTTGGTGTCGTCCTCTGATCCAGGCAGTCTAGCGTTTTATTGGAAGGTAACAAGAACGTATTATTTGCTCAATTGTGAGCATTTATCGAAACCTTTATGTGGAAAATGCACTTGTTGCAAGGCATGGGGGAAATTATCAAATAACTGCCGTGACGTTTCGCGAATAAATGATTAGCATTGCCAATATTTATGTTTGAATGTTTAAATGACTCATGTTTTACCATAAAACTCTGTTTAATAGAGTACTCCTTTCACTATTTAGCTGACGACGGAATGACCGATGTCACTCATATTAACTTCAAAGAAGCCTCGCATGGTATTCAACAGCGTTGGTACCGTACGAAGGTCACAAATCTGGGGTATGATAGAACCTCTTGAATTGGATAGAATACTTCTAAATAGACCCATCACAGTCCATGTGCATTAGTAAGGCAAAATCACCGTGAGAGTCAGTTTTGATTGGGGTGTCCTGGGGTTCTGTTTCCGGGTTATTGCTATTTTTAACTTGTGTTAATGTTTATATTAATGGACTGGCCTGTAAGGGCAAAGTGTTTGCAGATGATATCACAGTGTGGCAAGTGATATACTGTAAGAATACTGAACAGATTATGAAAGGAGGACTCAATAGCCCAACTTAATGGTTAAAAATGGTTGCTGATGTTTAAAGGTGACTTGTACTGCTACTCAAAGCAACGAGGCTGTTCGTCAATATTTCTTTAGTGAAAAAAGCATTTACCAAGTGTAAACAAGGGAGTACGCTGTTGAATAACTAGGCCTCCCCTGATTGCATCAGTGTAACTTCAAAGCAATCCAGGATTTCGTAGTCATCAATAGTGCTTATATATAGGGTATCCCAAAAAAATTATACACATTTTGAATAACTGTAAACCTAGTGTTTATCATAATTTCATTGTTTAATATCTGTAAAAAGTAAACTGTTATTGTTTTTTTCAGTGTACGTTCTCAAACGGACGCCCATGATGATCTAGAGATTGTTCTTAATACAATTCCCCACACTGTAGGTATCGGTCTAGATCATCCTCATCAAGAACATGGACTAAATTTGGGATAAAACTTTTCCGATGGCAACGTTGCATAATGCGTGGACATGCAGTGAAAAAAACAATAAAAATATTCTTGTAAATATGCTTACATTTTTGAAATAATAAAATCATAAGAAACATGAAGTTTGCAATACGTTTATACGTGCATTCATTTTTTTGGATGCCCTGTTTAAATACGTAGAAGAAGCTATTCAGAAAGTTCGTGGAAGTGTTATACAATAACAACTATAAAGCGAAACAAATGTGGGGGATTTAATTAAAAATATAATCATAAGGTGATTGAAGTCTCTCAGAAATGACAACGGAACGCCTGGGAAGCCTAAGTAGGATTGCAGGCTTTAAACTTAGGATACAGTTACTCGTGATTATAAACAGATCCGAGATTGTATGCATACGCTCCAGATAGTTAAACACTTAGACAGTTGTCTTTATTGGTCGCAAAATCTTACCAACGTGGGTAACCTCAAAAATCCCTAGAGGAAAATCTTATCTGGATATTCATGATCACTCTTGTTCACAGTGAATTTGCAATGTCTGGAACGGAGTTGCGCAAGACGTATAAATGTTGCACACGACGGATATAGTTAAGCATAGGCTTGTGTGAAATCTACCGTTTATAACGAGGGGAATAGTTAGTCAACAAAATCAGATTTTGCATATACTTAAAAACGGTGCTTCATTCTGCAGGGTGTCCACGAAGTCTGGGTACATGGGGGATAAATACATTTCATAGAGAACAACAAAAGTCCGGTCACTCGAACAGTGTGTATTGAGACACAGAGCATGCAAGAGCAAGCAAAGCGAGTCAGCAAGTCAGAATGCAGGAGTGCAAGTCAGTCACAGAAAAAGGCTCCAGATTATTTGTTGAGTGCACATGGCGAGGAGGCGTCAGTATTCACGGTCGAATCAGATAGGACGGAAAATCGATAATTATTGATACGTTGTAAAGCCACGGCGTGAAACTTTGCGCTGCAGCTGCACTGAGAGCCTAAGCGTTGTTGACTAATCATGGGACACTGCCGTCCCAACAAAAATAACGTAAATATTAAAATTCCTATGTACCCAGACTTTGTGGACACCCTGTGCTATTTTATATATTTTATCACAGTTCCTTCTGGTAGACCTTTCAAAATGTTTCTCCCTTTTTCAAAGTAGCGTGTCTTTTCTATATCGAATAGGGCTCCGTGTATTTAAAAGTGTCTTTAAATGCTATTTATAGTACCCTGCATATACTGGCGCATATTGAACCCTTGATCCGTCAGTTTAAACAAGTCGACTACTTTCCACAAAAATACCCGGAGGCTCCTCAATTGCCCTGTCGTTTCTGAAGGCATTTTATTGTGCTCAAAAGGTCAAGCAGCCTTTGATACCTTTAAATCACATTTAGACGAATTAAGGACGATGATAAACTTTTTATTTCCCCATATAACTGCATGACAAAAATCCAAGTAGGCTTTTATATTGTAAAGACACATTTAGCATTTATGTTCAATTGCAAATGCAAACAGCCAGATATCCGATATTGCAGGAGCTACAACAACATCTGAAATGAGATCCTTCGAAGCGCTTGATTGCACGCTCTGCTACGAAGACGGGCACATATATGCTCTCTCGGCCTAAGGCGAGAAGGTCACGTGATAACAGTCGCCGAAACACGCATAACCAACTGGCCAATCAGTCAGCCGCTCAACTGACGCCGTTCCTTCGAACCATTTTTTACCTCTAAGATGCCTAAAGTCAGAATTTATACCCCATTCAAAAGGCAAACAACATGTTAAACGAAGGTGGTTAAAGGAAAAGGTGCAGGTGGGTACTATACCAGTCAAAGCGAAAACATTATGCTTACGCTCCGAAACTCACCGGCGTAATTCCTTGGTTACATTGCAGTATGAACGCCATTTCTTAATATGCATCGTAATGCCCTGTACAACGTGTGTCTTTTTAAGAATTTGGCTCCGATCCGCTTGCGGTAGAATTGCAATGTAAGCACTGCCACCGGGTTTTTCGTTTGAATAATTCATTACCATGTGTACGTCAACCACTTCCCCAAAGCAAGCAAAGTGATTCCGCAAGTGTTCTTCAGTAATGCTAGACTTTACACCATTGACAAATATGTCGAGAGACTTTTGAGATTTGGCACGAGCCCGATGCTTTTGTAGGCCGATTCTCCTTTGTTTTCGCCAAATAAATTCTTCTTTTGGTTTTCGTCGTCCTCGCTTTTTTCGTCGTTTCTGCAGCTTCTGATACATCTTCCTGAATACCTTTGATTCTGCTGAAGACTTTTTGGCAACCGTTTGCTTTGGTCTACGAACTGAAAAAAGTATAGTAACGAATTTCATTGAAAGATATTTTGCGTCGTGTTGATGCACTAGTTAATTCCAAGTCAAATGATCGAAACTTTATTTTGCATTTGCATGGTTAACCATTCGATATTCCAGTGTTTTTTTGTTGTGATTAATGACCTTCCTTCCTGTGCATGGAACGATAGATAATGACTACAAATGCCAGTATGCGAATGATAGCAGGTTTGCGTTCTGTACTGCCGTAAAGGCTGTTGTTAAAAGTGGCTAAAATAGGAAATGCCCAATAGCAATACTACGAAAGTGACTCATAGCGTCGAACATCTACATTAAAGAAGCCAACTTAGTCTGTATAACCAGCATATGAATATTGTGAGAGGTTAATAAATTCTTAACTCAATTAGATGAATATAGTAGAGGGGGACATACACATTGGTGCACAAGATTGGTGTGCCAATGACCCCCCAAGTCAGCCAACCAGCTTCGTGCTCGTTAAACGCTGCCTGAGTTATGATAGGTAAATCGACTTCTGTGTTGATTTGTGTGACAAGGTGGTGAGGTAACCGCAAATTCTCAGTCGGTAGTGCTCTCTTTATTGTGCATGCATTCTATGCGTACGCACCGTGTAGGGCCAGTTTAAAAGAGGGCACCACTTTAGGATTAGTTCACTTGGAAAAGCGTATTAACTAAATGGTATCAATACGAGGACGAACATAAGCAGAACGATGATCAGGAACGCAAGCCGACATGAAGTGAATAATAATTTTCCTCATTTACGTATTCCTTCAACCAAAAATCAAAAATTGCTTGATCGATGTTGTCTTCACCATTGCTCCATCAGAAACTGATGTAAATGCGCTTCTAAATACTCTCAATCAAGCACACCCCTTTAGCAATTTCACATTTAAGGTAGAAGTGGAAGGTTCGCTTCCCTTCTTGGACGTCCTCCTAAGCAGAAGACCTGACGATAGCGTCTGAAGGAGAGTGTATCGAAAGAAAACCTGGTCCGGACATTATACGAACTTTAACAGCGCAATTTAGTCCGCCGCTTAATTCAAAGGGCTAGAAAAATCTACTTGACATATGAAATTGAGATAGAGCTCAGGAGAATAGAGGACCTGCTTCGAGAGAACGGGTATCCTGACAGATTCATCCACATAAACGTGATGTAAAAAGAAACCAAACCCACCACACCAACCTTGTAAAAGAAAACACTGTTCCCCAAAGTCCCCTTCTATGGGGATGCAGCAAGTGAACTCCCAAGCAATCGCCTTAACCATAACATGTCACGAAATTTTCCAGCAGCGAAAGTTTGGATGTTTTTCTGAACGCCGGTCTTGCACGGCGAAGGTAAGGATAGGCTGCCAGCTCAGACCACTTCTATGTGCATTAACGCATTTACTTGTTTCTTGGAGCAGTTAATATCGGTCGCACGAGCTGGCGTTTATCCAAAAGAATACGAGAGCACCTTCCAGGAAGGCCAGGCAGAGATGAAGTCAGGAGTATCAAGAGCACCATTCCTGCCCACGTGTTTGACTCCGGACATCGTGTGGACCCCAACGAAGCCTTCAAGGTTATTTATAAGGTCCTTACAGACTAACCAAAGTCCTTCGGTCAGCGGTTGCTAGCAGCAGCAGAAGCAACCACCATCCGGTTGAGGAAACCAGTCTTGTGCGCGCAGAAGAACCCCCTGCAAGCTCTGACCCTACCATGGCCAACGGCCACATAAATACCGGCATCTTGCATGCTTTCTCTCCCTCTCTTCCCATTTATTACCACGTAAATAGCCGCCTTTTATCAACCTCAACCCCCTCCACTCCCATGAATAATGTGCCTGTACCTAGGATCATTGTAATGGGTTGTGCCTGACCGACTAGCTCGCGTCGAAGTGCACTTTCCCAAAGGCTCACCAATGCGGTCTTTCAACGTCTCGATCAACCAATCACAGTTCTCGCATCTACACGGTTTGGACTAGGCGACGAATAGCAAGCTTTCACGCATTCCCGACCCAAGCTGCTTCCGTGCCAAAATTCTCCAGGCCGATCTAGCCAGTGGACGCACTGTCTCTGTGATTGCTGCGAAAACCTCACCTGGAACCCGGTCGATCTCCTCGGTGGTCGGGCTCTCCCAAGTCAATCTGCTCACATGTATTTTTCATTCCTTTGTGTACACAATAAACTATTCCTACTATTCTGGCCTCCACTGACTTCTCTTCTGCACTAAGTGAGCATGGTCTGAAGATTGCAGTTGCTAGGGTTTAACTTAATTAACCACCTGCGATACACATTGCTCTGGCGCAAAACGTTGGGAGCTTAAGCCATTGTGGCTTGGCAGATTACAAAAGGGAATATTGCCACTGTGAAAAATTCTACACAGTCGTACCTGGAATCCCCTCAGTACTCTGAGGCAGATTGACTGTAGCGGGTCGTGCCTGGCTGACTAGCTCGCGTCGAAGTGCACTTTCCCAAACGCTCACCGATGTGCTTTCTCGACGTCTCGATCAGCCAATCATAGTTCTCGCATCTATGAGGCGACGAATGAGGAGCTTGCACGCGTGCCCGACGCAACTTGCCTCTCTGCCCAAAATCTCCAGGCCGATCTAGCCAATGAAAGATCTCCCTCTCTCTGTCTTCTGGCCTGACTATTCTAAGACCTCACTTGGGCCCGGTCAACCTACTGATCGGACGTGTCTCTCCCGAGTCAATCTACTCTCATCTATTCTCCTCTTCCGTTGTGTATACAATAAAGTCTACCTACTATTCTGGCCCTCACCGACTTCTCTTCTGCACTAAGTAACCATAGTCTGAAGATCGCAGTTGCTGGGTTAACTCTCTTAACCCCCTGCGATAGCCTAATTACCTGCAATTTACCATATTATTTTTTTACCCCTTCCCGTATACATGTATTGGCTGGATTAAAATTTATGCAGAGTATACGTATGCTCGCCAACTACTATGCTGAATCACAAAACAGTTGCTGACAGTGAGGGCAGGCTGAGCAGGCCTACATTGATAGCGTGCTCTATGCCAAGATTCGTTCTCTTGTAATCGTTGCAGAGCTCTATTGCAGATACGTGGAACTCAGTGTGGCAATGCGTTCATTTTAGCGTGCATGGCCGAAGGAGTGAGAAGTAGGCAGGGCCTTCGACAGAAGCGTGGCAGGTGGTAGGAATTTCGAAAACTGACGTATGTTTATGGGAAATGCTAGGCCGTGCCAGAAATAACTTGAGCATTTTAGTGACGACTGACGCAACTTCGGCATATTTGGCCAATTCGATTTATGAATTCGTTGATAAACACTCACCGATCATTAACAGAACTCACTCACGCCGTTCTTCCTTGGAATCAATCTTTAATTTCTACAGCAGCCGCTCACCAGCTAGTAGTATAGACAGATATTCTCGCATCTGCACTACTACCTCTCACCCTTATACCAAGGGAATGGTCAAGCGTTTTGCCAATTGAAGATCACCCTATGCACCACGGACCATCACACCCTGGTTCTGAAAGGTAATCACTTCTCTCTTAAGTCGGTACTCCCCTGTTGCCCCACTGAACTGGTGTTTGGCGCCACTGTCCGACTTCTCGATGAGAAGATCTCTCCTACCAACCTAAGTGCTGTCAATGACCCTACCTACCTCCTGCACCGTCTTAAGTAGTTTACTCGGACGCTCTTATCAAAAGGGTTTAAATGAGTTAAACTCTGGCAACTGCGATCTCCAGGCCCGGTTCCTTAAGGGCGAGAAATCATGGAAAGGCCAGAGTGAAAGGAAGATTGTATTCTGAGCAGACGGAAGAGGGGAAAAATAGGACAAAGTCTTCACTATTGAAGCGCACTTCTAGCCACGAGGCGGGTTAGGTCCGGAGTGAGGTCTAGCGGCAGCCAGGGCCTTGAGGCTTTTCCATACTGATTGAGGCCATGTCACTGTGTGTTGAGGCCAGCACGGGGGAGACACGGCGCATGCGCTGACTAGCAGCGAAGGCCGTGCCTCCGTTTGCGCATAGCCTGAGGCACGCGGGAAAACTGCTTTCGCCCAAGGTCCTATGGTTTGATTAACCTAGGCTGTGGCGAAAGAGTTAGGAGGGCGTCGAGCAGCAGTGACCACTGCACTCTACCCGCTTCCACCCGGTTCCGCTGAGGCCCTCCATTGCTATGTCTTATCTCGAAGAAAACTTGGCGAACTATCTACTTCCTAATAGAGGAGAATATACGAGTTCCAGGCAGCAGTTCCGAAGAAGAAGATGCGATCACTGGAACAAGGACTTTATTTTCCTGACGTTTCGGATTCCGTCGGGAATCCTTAGTCATAGGTAATCGTAAACAGGTCTGAGGCATGC
>JAYGXS010000002.1:20177680-20195512 GCA_036362985.1 Ligula intestinalis | reverse complement strand
TAGTTCCTATATCTTGAAAACATCGTTTTCCAGGTACGAATTTAACGGAAGTGTATACCGCAGGATTTATTTGTGCAAACAAATATCCAGACAGATTTTCAACTACTACCCGTCTTTACATGCGTTGGATAACGAATTAAAATTTGAAATTTGAAATTGCATAGAATCAATACATAACAGCAAGGTCATTGTTCAAAATGGCAAGGGACAAATAATAATGTTGCTTTTAAACTTGAGATAAAGGAAGAAAGTGGGAAATGGAATTAATTAAAATCAAATGTGGATTAAATCTAGGCCTGTGATTACCAGCGCAGTTGGAGGTTAGCTACATGATCTAACTGCTTACATCGGTCGTGTTTCTCCCGCCATATATATATGCGGGAACATACTTTGAGGTCGACAGAGTGACCAATGTCTAACAGGTGTAATGAGTAATGATAAAACTTATACAAATTTATGACAGTTGCGTGGTCTATGGCGACTACTGCAAACCGTGGCCCTGTCCGCCAATCGCCTTCGTGTTTGTCCAATGTACATGCATCCACAAGTGCACATGCATTCATAGACAGAGGTTGGGGTGGTGTGCAAAGGCAACGTCCGGTTTATTGGAAGGCTTTTAGTGAGACTGGAGAAAACTAGTTTAACCGCATTGGACGTCTCTTATATGGCGCAACTTAACTGCCCCTTAATTGTATTTAAAATATTGTCATTCTGAAAGCGTAAATTCCTGCCGTAGATTGGAAGGAAACGTAAAGAAAATTCGCGTTTTAGTAGGGCCTATTTGATGCGGGCAATTTCTGCAGGTAGGTTCTCACTGGAACAAATGTTATTAGCTCTCTGGGAAATAGTAGTTATCAGATGTCGTTTCCAATTTATTGGCACAAAGCTGCCAAAACATAGCTGCTGAAAACATAGTCTTTTGTCAGTCAAATTCGTTCTGCTTGTGGGCTCACACATGAGCTTCACAAGCAGTCGCATGGCGGCTGATGACCCAGACAGATTGATATGACAGACACATGCACACAAGGGAAAACGGAATGGTCGTTTCTGACTCATTGACTGTTATGAGTTAGGTACACGCAAGTGCAAAGCTCGAGATTCGAACCCACAACATGACCTCCAACGCTCAAACTGACTGAACCAGGGGCCAAAACTCTAAACGATGTCTTATTCCGGTCTCCAATACTCAACCTTATCTCCCTGGTAAATAGCACATAACTACTGCAGTAGAACGATTTCGGTTCCCATTACCACGTCTTGCCAGACGCAACATTTTTCGGGTAAACAAATAGGAAAAATGGTGATAACTCGCAGTTATGTAAGTTGGAAGGGAAGACTGTAGCCGCTGCCATCTTAAGGCCCGGGTTCCGTCTGGAAAGAAGAGAAGTGGGTCGCTCGGTTGGATTATATCGTCTCAAGAGCTATTGGAGAATAGGTTGATTGGAGGAATTTGCTAACCAGACGAACGCACGTCCGAAGCCGTGAGGGCCAACGGCCCATTTTAGAATGTGGGAGACGTCCAGCGAGCTCATCTATGCGTCATCCTTGGGGAGATTATTGGCTAGACCCGATTGGGGTCTACAGGGACTGGTGTGTATGTGCTAACAGTCATAATATGTTGGCCGTTGTGCGAGAATTTGAATCAGTTCAGCCTCCCAGGTAGATTTTGTGAAATCCGTCGCCTAGAGCATTTGCGCTGACTCATACTGCCTTTCGTGTGCTGAGCGTCCCTCGCTGCCCACTATTGCCCTTTTGCTCGCTTGATGTCAACTCACCGCATTTACGCCTGTAACTAATCGATATGCCAGCCTCAGTTGAGTGGCGACAGCCGATTGATTACTCACTGTACAGCCCAAACTTATCATATCCCTACTTTTGCACCTGCATGGCTGGCTATCGTACGCGGTGCCACTGTAAAGCGTTTGAGAATTAAAGTTGTTCGAGTTCAATCAACCTTCCCAGACTTGTTATTTGGGGAGCCTTCTGGTGTTGAGACAGCAACTAGCTCTCGATAACTTAACTCACCTACCGTATTTTTGAGCACAGCGCGTTGTTTATATCTGGTTTACTTCTCTCGCTTCTCCAGTGCGTACAAATTTACAGAATAACAGGGGTATTTTCACAAGTGATGCATTTATGAGCCCCTGGGCTCTACGCCAATTTTTCCAAGGCGTAGATGGCTTCCTACTTAGAAAACCCAGCATTCGGTTATAGTGCACCACGTTAATTTAATTAATAAAATGCGCTAAAATGACATGGAACTAGGATGCATTGCCGATATTCGGGTTTACTAAAGCCCTCACTTTAGCTTCAGTCTTAAATATGTTTATGTTAAGAACGAGTAGCTGAAGACGAAGAACTATGTTCAGCCACATCTGAGGGGTTCGAACCCGCGCCATCGGTGGAAGGCTTTAATGCAGCCAACGCTCTAGCCGGTTGAGCTATCGAGCACCCAACGCAGCTGTGCATTTAATCATATTGAAGAGATTAGCTGTTTCCGATTCTTGGGTTCTAATATACCAGCCAATGGACAGGCTAAAAAAGAATCAGGAAAGGAATCGCGTAGGCTCGAAATGCATTAAGGCTGCTAGCCAGACCTTTGCGAATTGGGCGTGAACCTCTCCCATAGTCAAAATTGGAGCTACCGACCTGACGGTCAGCAGAAGACGTGGCTCAACCCTGCCAAGTCGTACGTCGAACACATCGGCCTCGTCAACGTTTGAAAATGGAACAAACCCTGGGTTGATATCTGCAAGAAGCTCACTTCCGATCGCCGTAAATGGGCCACCGCTATCCGGGGATTGGATTAATCCAACTACAGGAGCTTATCGGATCAAGTACAAGTACACTGCTGGGAGCTATGCTGCACCTCTGACATTTGGGTTTATTAAAACACTCATTTTACTTTCATTCGTAGTCCTGTACTTGTTAAGTCTCAGAAACTGATAACCAAGAAGAACACTGTTCTGCCTTAATAATTCCTAAGACTGCGAGCTGCCGCTCGACATTACCCAGGTAGCACAACGATTATCAGGTCTTGACTAAACCGGAGCAAGTTGTATGTTTTTGGTTACAGCATCCGATGCGCTGATCACAGAGTTAATAATGCGGATTATTGATGTCGTCTTCATCACAGCCCTGAAGATAATAGTTCAAATGCGAGTAATAACAAAACACATATCCGTGCGCCTAGAAACGTCCTACGGGACCTCAACCATAAGAAGTTTTGTGCTGAACCGTTTATAAAACAAAACACTGGTCTTCTTCAACGGGAACTCTGGGGAGGGATTAAAATCTGAGGACAGGAGGAAGGCGCTGATTAGTTCTTTGCAGCCAGCATTCGGTGTCGGATTCAGGAAGACCTAAAATTGTTTAAATAGAAGACAAAGAGATGAAGTCAAGGAAAAGACCATTATTGACAAGTTGCAACCAAAAAATACCAATAAACCTCGTTCCTATAGAGTAAACCTTTGTTAAAAAAGTGATGTTGCTGAAGAATTAAAATCATGAAAGAGTTCAACACTTATCTTATGTTACCAAAAGCCTTCTATTGGTCCTTGCCTGCTCGACGCCTGACCTTCCTGTCATGACCTCAATCCGTCTATACCTCAAGGTCGTAACGGCCGCCAGACTTACTGGCGCGCGAGACACAGACTGCCCACGTCGATGTTTACCCACACGCTGTCCGAACAATCACAGGCCGACCTAGCCAATGCTCTCTCAGTCTACTGGCCTGACTGCACTCAAACTGGCGCTTGGGACCTGTTCAATTTTGCTGGGGGTCGTGTTCACCCAAGTCAGACTTCTTCCATGTATTCTCCGTTTATCCGTGTACACATATACTCTTCCTTTTAATCTGGCCTTTACTGACTTCTCCTCAACTAGGTTACCATGGTCAGAAGATCACAGTTGCATAGGGTTTAACTTTCTTAACCCCCTGCGATAGCCTTCTGTTGTTCGTTTAAATAGCCGTTGAGAAAAGGTGGTTTTGGCAAACATGAACTTACGCTCTGGTCGACAGTGGTGCACTTTACATAAAACGCCGTCTGAGAGAATTATGCGTTGACATCTATAAACACGAGTTTCGCATGAAGTGAGCACACTAGTGAGTAAATCATTATTTTTCGATGGGCTTTGAAAGAGTTGTACGCTCAAACTGCAATATACCTATCATCGCGCCAAGCAAGCAAACGAATGATTAAATGTCACCTGACATTGACTCGCAAGTCAGCTAGCAGACGATAATCAGCATCAATGAAGGTGAACCGTTAATTGTTAGGGAGAGATGCAGTAGCCTAATAATGGTAGCCCATAAATACTACGACTCCCAGTATAGAAATAACACCGATCTAGGGCTCTCCCTCCCTCTGCGAAGCTGTGTTTGAAATGAAGTCTAAAGCCACGGTCAAAGAAAGTTGTTGTGCCAGCAATCGCGTCTAATTCCCATCAGTTCCATTTCATCTTGCCTAGCATATCTGTCTCCAATCATGGTTATGTGCCAAATGCTAAAAGAAGCGTTAAGAAGCAATTGTAAAAGCTAGCAAAAGACCCTTATAAAGTCACCTTACAGAGTTATTTTCGAATGTATTTTGCTTTAAAACAATGATCCGGATTCCTGCGATTAAGTTTAAGGAGTAGCGTGCAATCTGTTGACGATTGTATTGGCATGTAGGCAGTTCCGTGTGCCTTCCTGTTTACGTCCAGCATCTCGCTGAAGCATGTTAAGTGAGTCTTTAAGTCGCCGATGGTAGTTTCACTTTCTACGGCAGCAACTAATAAATTGAGAAGGTTCGCCGATTCATTGACGGCCTGCTGTCTCTGCTTTTGTTGCTCAATTCTTCATGGACATGACTCTTACCGCACGAAGCATAGCGTAAGACTTACAAAATGGTAACTGAACTTTAAAAAACATCAATTTCCAATCACCATCGTAAAGAAATCCAGCTAACCTCTTGAAAACTCATTATTTTGAGTTTGTTTCTGCAAAACTAAATGAATACCACTCCTTAACATTGTCGCGCAATTCACATAAAAAATGTGTCGTATGAAGGACCCGGCTGCGATCTCCGGTCAGCAGTAGTGAAATGTAGGCACAACCGCCAGGCTCGTCTGTTAGGGGTTTCCTAGACAAGACCACAGCCAGTACCTCTCCGAAGCGTGCAAAGTAGGCCTTCAAGATGTCGGCAGTGATGAAGTCTTCACGCAATCCATGAATAAGCTAAGAAACTCTCGTGGGTTACCAACAGCTGGCTGATTTTGCACGTCTTTTTACCGTTATTTTGCTTGCTCTAGCCACCTTTCTTGAGGACCCGTAAGCTCTGGCTTCATACTGCACTTCTGATTGTTTGATTTTTTTCGTTTGTCTTTGAAGAAATTGTACTTTACAACATTAAATCCATGTCCGCATATCTCGTGTTCCGCCTCAAAGATTTCACTCGGATCCCCCGTTTGTCGAAGTGTGATGTAGCCAGATTCAAGGTTTCTCGTTTTGGTGCAATTCATTAACAAAACACGTCCAACAACTCCCCAAAGAGCCCGAAGTGAGTCTTTAAGAGGTCCACGGTTATTTAAGACTGCAACCCGTTCACGTATAATTCAAGACACTCCAAAGATCTAGCGACAGCCAGATGTTCTTGAAAAACCTTTTGCTGTTCTTATCTGTGTTGTAGTTGTTTGAGAACCTGGAACTGCAGTATTTAAGGTCGTCTTAGTCCTCGAGATAGCTTACGGGCCTGGCGTTTTCGCAGATTTCTCTGTCGGTTTATTCGTTGCCGCTTTAGTCGTCGTTTGAATTCTTTGAATTCTCTTTCCTCTTGTTGATGGCCCTGCCGCTGCTGCGGAGGTGTTCTGGTGCGGTTGAAAGGCATTTGTTTCGTAGTCTCGAACTGATGCTCCGTGAGTATAGACTCCAGCATAAGGTCCTGCCTCGGTCTACCAAGGAAACAAATACGAGCGCCTGCCTTTGGTAAAAACGCAATGTTATAATCAACTTAAAACATCACTTATAACAACTTAGATGGATGAAGAAGAAGGCAGGTCGAGCACCAGATCAATTGGTTTATTGTTCTGAGCTTTCGAACACTTACAGGTGTCCATCTTCGGAGATGAGAAAGCAACCAAAAAGGAGGATAATTATAGTGACCAAAGGCCAATCAAATGTCAGAAATCGTCAGTTTGTCAAGGGATTAGAAACAGCCAACGAAAAGGGGGATGTGGGGGAGGAGGGCATTAGGGGTCAGTGGGATCGGAGGGGCAATTATAATGGTGTAGGCTAATTAGCTGTCCATGGGGCTGGGGGTCATGAACAGTAATTAGGATGTCGCCTTGTCACCCGGTAGAGGGCCCTGGTAACGCTACCTCCTCTTCCAGCCGGTTCGTTGTGGGTTCCTGTTCGCTTGCCATTCTTATGTTTGATTTGGCTTCGTTCCGGCTCTTCCCAACGTAGTGGCGCAAGACTTTGCAGGTGCAGATGCCTGTTGACCGAGTTGGCATCTGAGTACCATGCCTCGAGTGTCAGCCTTTCGGCTTTTGAGGTTCCTCGGCCTACGATGGTCACACCTTGGCGATCAAAGTTATGGCATTAAACATTCTAAAAGCCGATGAAGACATCATCATTTTGCCGGCTGACAAAGGTCGCTCCACAGTGGTGCTGGTTGTTGTTGAGCCTACCACCAGGAACTTGAGGTTAGTGAACGTCCACTTTGCCAATCCATACGTAGGGGTGCCGCGAAGGGAGACAATGGGCCTAAGCGGTGTTTTCCTTGTGTACTTTAGGCAGACCATAGAATCTGGCTGGGGCTGTGTCGGTTGGTTTCATAGAAAACCAATCGCTGGGCGTGATTACTTCGTTTGCTTTGAGTTTTGCCAGACTTTTGCTCATTTGGGTAAGCAAATGTTTCATTTCACTGGCTGGACATATCTTGTATGAGTTTGTGTCCTCAAGTAGGCTCTGGGCTTTCGTTTGGCAATCAGATTTGTCCAGCACCACTGTGGAGCGACCTTTGTCAGCCGGCAAAATGATGATGTCTTCATCGGCTTTTAGAATTTTTAATGCCATAACTTTGATCGCCAAGGTGTGACCATCGTAGGCCGAGGAACCTCAAAAGCCGAAAGGCTGACACTCGAGGCATGGTACTCAGATGCCAACTCGGTCAACAGGCATCTGCACCTGCAAAGTCTTGCGCCACTACGTTGGGAAGAGCCGGAACGAAGCCAAATCAAACATAAGAATGGCAAGCGAACAGGAACCCACAACGAACCGGCTGGAAGAGGAGGTAGCGTTACCAGGGCCCTCTACCGGGTGACAAGGCGACATCCTAATTACTGTTCATGACCCCCAGCCCCATGGACAGCTAATTAGCCTACACCATTATAATTGCCCCTCCGATCCCACTGACCCCTAATGCCCTCCTCCCCCACATCCCCCTTTTCGTTGGCTGTTTCTAATCCCTTGACAAACTGACGATTTCTGACATTTGATTGGCCTTTGGTCACTATAATTATCCTCCTTTTTGGTTGCTTTCTCATCTCCGAAGATGGACACCTGTAAGTGTTCGAAAGCTCAGAACAATAAACCAATTGATCTGGTGCTCGACCTGCCTTCTTCTTCATCCATCCAAGTACCTGGATCGCGAACCTTCTCATTTATTCTATAACAACTTACTTTTACTGTAAAGGTAGAGTAATGAGTTGGTATATATATCGGTTGACAAAATTGTCTTCAAGTTTGGTGTTGAATCTTAGGTACCCATTGAGTGCCTTTAACACCACACCGTGGTGTTAAAAATTGTCTTCAGCGATCTGATCAGCGTCAGGGCCAATTGACCACCTGGGAAGAGAATTAAGTGCGAGCGAGTGAAGTGTTATTATACCACGTGCTTCTAAAAATACCTCTCAGTTTAAATTAATTTAGATTCTTGCCCCTCAGCCACATGCATGATCCAGACCCGAAACTCTGATTTTTTCAGTTCATTGGAAAGAATAGCTTGTAGAACTAAAAATTGATGCTTTATACCAGACCACGCCGGTTGCGGTTTCTTGTGGCTTCCATATTGGCATTTTGCCCCTTATTTTGCAGGCGCTTTTTTCGAAGCTTAAACATCAAAGAGTATGCCAATCGTCGAGGGCTAGTAGGGTAAGGCAGTCTTTTACATGTACGTTGTCTACCTTAAGGAACACACAGAGGCTTACAGTATTACATAAGGCTCTCAGATATATCCTACTCTATGAAGTTGAAAGTAGGCATTCCAAGAAATATAATTTGATATAAAAGATTCTTTGGGAAACGTGTATGACGTTGGCACAACAGGTCGTTGTCGGACGTGAGGGAAATTTGTAAAGAACAGTGTACATTTTTAAACATGCTGTGTAAAAAATTCCTTGCGGTGACTATCGACAGGAGTTAAGGCTAAGAAGGTTAACCCTAACGGCCACGATCTTCCTGGCCCATGATATCTTTTGGTAAAGTGATAGAAAACGGTGGGGAAGCCAGATTGTTAGGCATAGTGTATTTTGCAGAAGGATAAGAGTATAGATGGAAAGAGTTTTGACTAGCGGACTAGTGCATCCGTCCCCCAGTCGGGTCGGGTCCTGAGTGATGCCCGAAGGCAAACACCGCATGGTCGTCTTTGTCCAACAGATTGAGTCCAACCTACTAAATGAGGTCAGTCTACTAAAGCGGGAATCTCATTGGACGGATTGAGATCACGCCATTGTGGGTTGAGGGCAGAATGGGAGAGACATGGAGCGTGTGTTTGAGTGCGCGTCAGTTGCGTCGGGCAACAGTGACGGTCACCCGTCCGTTTGCGCACAGCCCGAGGCACGCGGGAAAACTGCTTTTGCGCGAGGCCCTATGTTCTGAGTGACCTCGTCTGTGGCATCAGGAGTAAGAAGAACGTTGGACAGACACGGCCACTCCACGACTGCGATGCAATTTATTGTGGACAAACAGGAAGGTCCGCCTCTACACGTATGCATGAACATCAATTAGTAGAAAAGAGGTGCATTCGCTTGAACCTGGGCACAACTTTGCATGGGACCGAACCCGCATAGTAGGTTCCTGCCAATACAGGAAAGGCTGCGAATTTTTAGAGGCTATCAACTTTAACGAATTCTGCATCAATAGGCACGTTGATTTGGATTCAATGTACATTAATTTCAAAAACGCCTGGAAAAAGCACCAACTACCAAAACCTGCTATTGACCAAGAAGGAAAAACCACTATCGACTTTTTGGCATGTTTAAAAACGCGCACTGTTCTTTACACATTTCCCTCACCTCCAACGACGACCCGGTGTACCAGCGTCAAAATTTTACAATACAGTTCGTTCACGTTTCCTAAAGAATCTTTTCTATCAAATACCCTGAATTGAATTGAACCCGCACGGTTTGAATTTTCGAGCAAAACCAGGGCAATTATATTTCAAGTTCTATACAGATAAATACCGTCTTTAGACAAAAATTGAATCAAAAAACCTATTATTCTAAACAAGCTTCCATCCAATTTCCTTCGATACCCCCACTGCTTGACGAGGAACTCTTCTCCAAATCGGGCATCTCGCTGGAAATATTGGCTCGGCCTACATAGTCTTCTTGTCCCAATCAGTCTCGTCAGGGCTCTGAGGAGTATCCACGGACAGGCTGAGTCGTTATATTTATATAATGCTGTGTATAATTACTAGAAGACTAGAATTATCTAAGTAAAGGCCACCTTATCATTTTTTATCTTGCTTTTTTCAACCCAAATTAGTACCAGTTGGCAACTATAAGACTAAACTATCTCGGTGTATAATTGCTAGAAGACTTTATTCATATAATTAAAGGCCACCCTATCGTTTGTATTTTTCTTACGCCAATATACTTCCTGGTAGTAACTATTAGACTACACTATCTCGGTTGCTGTTACGTCTAGTCTGACCAACGCCAAAATAGTTTATAAGCATAACCTTTTAGCTTAAAGTTATAGCATGCAGAACGTAGAAGTCCAAGACCGAACTGTGGGTGGAAAAAAAGCCCTTTCTGGAGCCGGGGTCGATCCCCCAACCTGCGATTTAGGAGGCGAGCGTCTTAGCCGCTCGGTCACTGCAACCCAGCTCTGCGAGTCACAGAAAGTGCCGCACCACCGCCTCCTTTATAAACTCAGCCGCATAGGAGTAAGGGGTAGGCTGCTTACGTGGATAAAAAGTTTCCTAATCGGTCGCTCGCAAACTGTCCACATCAGCGACAAACAGTCAGTCAAGGTTGAGGTTTAGAGTGGTGTTCCCCAAGGCTCCATTCTCGGCCCTATCTTGTTTGTTATCTACATCAAGGACTGTGTCTGCGAACTGGATTGCGGTATCGCCATGTTTGCCGATAATATAAAACTTTGGAGCATATTTCGAACTGCGGTTGACGAAGTGCACTTACAGGAAAATTTAAATAGACTTCAAAAATGGTCGACGGACTGGCTCTTACCGTTCAATGAGAGTAAGTGCACCACCATTCGAGTCGGCAAATCCGGTTCTTCAAATGGCACGGCTTACCGACTGAATGACATACCACTGAAGGAAGTGAACGCCCAGAAAGACTGGGGAGTCTGGATCACGCCCCCGCTTAAACCCTCCCTGCATTGCACAAAGGTAGCCAAGTCCGCGATGTCGATCCTATACCTCGTCAGACGAGCTTTTTCGACCTTCAATGAAGAGTGCTTCACAAAAGTCTTCGGAACCTTCGTACGACCGCACCTAGAATCCGCTATCCAAGCTTGGAGACCCTGGGCCACGAAAGACATCAACATCCTGGAAAAGGTACAACGGCGCGCAACCAAACTTGTTATGGGGTAGGGCTCGCAGCCTTATGAAACACGGCTCTAGAATCTCAACCTCTTCCCATTGCGCTACAGGCAGCTCCGGGGGGACCTGATACTAGCATTCCGCGTATTACGTCTTCAAGACTGCTGTCTTATATCAGGGGATTTTTTCGAATTAGCAACGACCACGAATCTGGGGGGTCATCCTCTCAAATTAAATGTGACAGGGGCCAGGCTCAAAGGTAGGTTTTATTTATATTTATTGACCCACACAGATTCCATTGCACGTAATGGTCAGTATAGTGACTGCAATATAGTTGTAGAACGGCAAACGGCCATCAACTGGTTCTATGGATCATCGGACCGATATGGCGGGCGGTCAAAACGTCGGCGCGACATGAATAAGGTACCAAATGTTTCCTTGAATTATCATTCGTATGCATTTAGATTACAAGTATAACCACCAACAATTCTGCATGCCCACAATTATCCCCAGCCAAGGAATTAGTAAGCTAACTTGTTAAATAACTGTGCATTGATATCTTAATGTAATAGGTTGTGATTACTATTAATCATAAGCTGTCTCTGTTTTTCTCTCTTAGTACGTATGACTTACAACGGTTTCTTCCTCTGCAGGTAATACCAATGGCAAGTGGAAGTGAGCCCTCTTCTTCAATCCAGAAACGATAACGATACGGATACAGCTTTGTACAACTTTTTTATAGCTTGTACTGAATAAACTTTTCATTTTCTAAAATTTCCCTTCACTTCCTTTTATGCCCCGCTGAGGTTATCTATAAGTGTTTAGGGTTGTTCGATACGCTGCACTCACTGTGAGAACGCGGCAAGGATAACTCGCGGGAACGAAAACCATACTATGGCAAAGCCCTATCGACATTTTTTAGCCATGGTGTGGCCAAACGGTGCGATCGATGATAAATCCGCGGCATCGCGCCACGCGTGGCGAGGCGCCGCTAGACGTGGCTGGTGTTGGCATGGTGGGAGCTATGCTGCATCTCTGACATTTGGGTTTATTAAAACCCTCATTTTACTTTCAATCGTATTTCTGTACTTGTAAAGTTGCTGTAACTGACGACCAAGAAGTACACTCTTCTGCCTTAATAATCCCTAAGACTGCGAGCTGACGCTCGACATCGCCCAGGTAGCACAACGCTTATCAGGTCTTGGGTAAACCTAAACAAGCAGTATTTTGCTGGTTACAGTATCCAATGCATTGATCACACAGTTAATTATGCGGGTTATTCATGTCGTTCTTATCGCTGCCCTGAAAATTCACTTGTGAATAGCTCAAATATCGAGTAATAACGAAACACATGTACATGCGTCTAGAAGCGTTAAACCGCACCTCAACAATAAGACGTTTCGTGTCGAGCAGTTTATATAAAAAAATTAATAAGCACAGGACTTCTCAAAAGGGGAACTCTAGGAGGAGATAAAAATCTGTAGACGTAGGAAAACGATGATTTATTCTTCGTATTTTCTATACAGTCATCATTTAGCGTCGGCTTCAGGAAGACCTAAAATTATTCAAATAGAAAGCAAAGTTATGAAGCCAAATAACCGACTGTTATATCCGCATATCAGACAGAAGTGAACAATTAACGTCCTTCCTACAGGATAAATCGTTCTTCAAATGATGCTTTTTCTAACGAAGTAAAATCGAGAAACAATTCGACACTTCTCTTCTGTTGCCGAAAACCTACTTGTCGTTGCTTAAGTAGCCGTTGACAAAAGACGGCTTTGGCAAACATGAAGTTATACTTTGGTCGACAGAAATGCACTTTACGGAAAACCCCGGCTGAAAAACGCAATAATGAGTTGACGTCTATGAGCACACGGTACGCTAATGGGCAGATTTCTATTTGTCTATGGAATTTTAAACTGTTACACGATTAAACTGCAATGTGTCCATCATCATGCTTAACACCCCACAAATGGTAAAGTCTGCTATTTTTTATGCTTATGTCTCTGATGAAGAATCAGCGACGGCTGTTGAAACGTCAGACGAATAAAAGTGTGGTCTCAGGGATCGAATTTTATTCTTCTCGATAAAGTGTCAGTCCGCAGGCCGGCTAACAGAGGGCAACCAAAATCGATGAGGGGGAACTGTAAATGCTTACAGAAAGGCAGTAACCTAATAATGGTAGCAAAAAATCACTATCAATCCCTGTGTACAAATAACCCTCATCTAGTGTTCTCCCTTCCTCTCCGAAGCTGTGTTTCAACTGAAATCCGAAACCTCGGTCAAATAAAGTTCCTGTTCCAGCGATTGCATCTAATCCTTTTCAGTCAAATTCAATCTTGCCTAGCATAATATCTGTCTGCAATTATGATTATGTGCCTAATGCTAGGAGAAGGGTTAAGAAACCACTGCAAAAACTTCTTATAACGTCACCTTTTAGAGTTTCTTTCTAGGACATTTTGCTTTAAAACAATGATCCGAACCCTACTTATCTTGTAGTTCCTACTAAGGGATTGGTTGCAATCTCCTTTTAATCGTAATATTATGCAGGAAGTTACATTTGGCTTCTTGTTTACGTCCAGAAACCCACCGAAGTGTGCAAAGTGATTCCTTAAGTCACCGATGCCGATTTTACCTTTTACACCAGCCACCCATATATTGTGAAGGCCCGCAGATTCTTGGAAAACCTTCTGTTTTTAGTTTTGCTGTTTAGATCTTGATATACCTGGTTGCTGCTCTTGGTGTTGATGGAGGTAGATGGGAACTTGTTGGTCTACAGGCTCGAATTCGAGGCTTGGCGGTACACCTTCTAAGGTCAAATTCCGTTCGTTACTTACTTCCGTAGGCCCAAAATATTTGCAAAAACAGTAATTTGGACCACTAGAAGCATAATATAAGAGTTGCGAAGCTATAGTTAACACGAAGGTGACAGTAGCACATTATGTCAAAGTGTAGTGGTCCTTTCTGCCCGACGCCCATCTAACTCCTGACGTCACAGAAAAGGTCGCTCAGAGCAGGCCCTTTGCGCGAATGTACTTTTCGGCCTGCCTCCGACCAGACACACCCCCCACGCCAGTGTCTACGATCGTGCGGTCCAACCAATCAACATCAATCCCGCGAGACAGAGAGAGGATTCGACAGCCACCCCCGATCACTGACGCCAGAATTTGCTTGACATTCTGCTCCCGCGCGGGGTGAACGCCACGCCGCTGCTCTCTCACACGGCTCTCACGGTCAAAGAAACGCCAAACCGAATCAACTTTCCTATGAACTATTCTCCAACTCATTCTGTAAGAAATATATCGTTCCTACTTCCCTGGCTTTCCAAGTCTTCTCTCATCTCCTAAGGAACCGGGTCGGGAAGATCGCCGGGTTAAACCTTCGCAGCCTTAACAGCTTGCGATAAACGAAGCGTACAAAGTTAGTCTTTAAGTCTTCCATGATTATTTCACTTTTTAAGCCAGCTACTGATAAGTTGTGAAGGTTCGCTGATTCTTCGACGTCTGTTTTGTTATAACGGATGCCCAGGCCGAGATATTGCCGACCAATGACGTCTTAAGTGAGTCCCCAAAGAGAGAACACTACAAGAAGGGTGCAACGGCAGAAGTCTTTTAGTCTTCAAGGTAAAACAAATTTAGGGAAACTAACGTGTGTAACGATGTCCATTAAGCACGGATTTGAAAAGAAGGCAATGCAAATTGGAAAGGAGACTCAGTAAAACCACCATCAAAATAGAGGTAACACTAACCCTTCAAAAGACTGCCTCTCCAATTCCATTCGAAAGACGTCGGATAAATTGTACTTTGAAACAGTAAATCGATGTCCGCATATAAGGTGTTTCGCCTCAAGGATTTTTCTCAGACTCCCCGTCGACGGTGTCTAGTTTTGGTGTAATTCATGGACAAAAACACGTCCACCACCTCTGCAAGGGGCGCAAAGTGGGTCTCCAAGAGCTCCACCGTTATTTAAGCCTTCAAACTATTCACGTATAATTCAAGACACTCCGAGGACCTAGCGAAAGCCAGATGTGCTTGCAAGTCCTTTTGCTCATGGAATCTGTGTTCTCGTGTTAGTTTCTGTTTCTGCAGTCTCTCAGGCTGTTTCCGTTCTCGATTTAGCTTACGGGTCCGGCTTTTTCGTCGGTTTTTTTTTCTAGCCGATTTTTTGGTTTTTCAATTCCTTTTTCTGTTTTTGTTGTCGCTTATGGCCCTTCCGCGCTAACAGGCGTGGTCTAAGGGGATTAGAGGAGTTCTGTTCTGTAGTCTCAAATGGATGCTCCGTGAGTACAGTCTCCGGGGTAAGGTCCTGCTTTGGTCTACAAAAGAAACAAATACGAACGTCTGTCTCTGGTAAAAACCTTAGGCAACACTTTAACCACCTGCTGCTTAGAAGTCGAAGTATGATTGGATTACCTACTTACGCTGTAAGAGTAGATTTACGGGTTGGTAGACATATCGTGCGGTTTTCAGGGTAGGGGCTGGTAAACATGGGATGATTAATCTGACTAGCGTTACGGCGAACTAGCCGTTGGCGAAGATTATTATCTGCAAGCGAGTGAATTGCTCACTTTCGGCCATGGTACTTCGGCCACGGTAATTCTTTAAGTGCTTTGGCTCACATTCATATATTCTGCTCATTTATTCACAGATGCTACTTGAAAGTGCAGTTCCTACTTGGCAACGACCTGTACCAAGTAGTTGAAGATAAACTGCCTGGATCACTCCTATATCTTGGCGTAATTATAAGTAGAAGGTCGGACGGAGTTATTCAGCGGACTATCTATCGTAAGCAGACGTGGTCCGGGTAATATACCCATGTTGGGAGATTTATACCGTTGAACTTTAAACATAATTTGTATGTACAATGTTTGAAACAAATGACGAAGAGGATCTGCTTAACTGATATTATCGAGCAGAAACTTAAGTTTGCAGAAAGCATTTTTCAATAAAAATGGGTATCCTAGTCGATTTATTGCTATGAACAGGACCGGAAGACCACCAATGCCCCGGGGCTGACAACAGAGAGGAAACAAATCTTTATTATGGTCCCATTTAAAGGGGACATTACAAACGATTTTCTATGATCAGGGTTGTTTCAACCTGTAGCAAACACCTTTCCAGCAACCAATGCCCGTGTACTGCTCTCGACTACTCCCACTCTATACGGGGAGAACAAGGACAAATGGCTTTCCCAGTGATCTGCCGTGTGCCCTCCAGCTATGCAGAATTCTTTGGACAGTCTGCTGGCTACGGCATGAGCGACTGCAATCACGTTACACAAACCGGTCCTGTGCGCCCAAAAGAACTTCGTAAAGGCGCCACAGATAGCACAGTCGAATATCGCCAATTCAAAAACCTGCAGATAATTAACTTTCCTGGTGGCCAGTTCGCTTTGGCACTGACCACAATTATGTTTCCCCTCCCCCCACCCCCCGGGCGCTGACAACCACATGATCTTTCTACTAGCCCGCATAGTTTATTAAGTTAATTACGATATAAATGGACAGGCCTGGAGATAATTTAACGAACTCAAACTTATGCTCGCCAATTTATCCTTTGCATTTTTCAATGGAAATTTTCGCAACTTCAAACGACGTGGTTCACATGATCCCTATTATTTCCAGCTGAGTAAGTTTCGAATTCTCCACGTTCCTTCTACAGCGAAACCCCCGTCAAACCTACAAATGAACAACTAAGTAACGTCAGTTACCGCATACCGTGCGCCGGTTGCCCTTGCGTTTATATTGGCCAAACAGGCCGACGTCTCGAGACTCGCATCAAGGAATGCAAGCCAGCCGTTCGCCTACGGGACCGTTTATGACTCGCATTTGTGCCTTCTCTTGAGTGTGATCACCCATTCAATTGGGATGGCACTGAGGTGATCACCGTGGCCAATACGAGGCAAGAGAGAGCGAATTCATCGAAGCGTGGCACTCGAGCCGGGCTAGTATTACCGGGTGGGACACCACTTGGGACTGGATATAAGCGGCTGACGACGGCTAATAAGCAAGAAATGGTCATTCCAGTCCCCCTAGACTTGCTGGTTCTAATATTTGTCTATACTGCCAGCCGTATCGGCTATCAGGACCCTTGTCCCAAGGCAAAGTGGGACAGATGAGTACCGTTAGCGGTCGGGTGAACACTCATCAATGATGGACAAGTGAAGTAAGTTGCATTCCAAGATGATATGATGCAAATAAGATCTTCGGAAAATGGAGTTGTACCCGTCAATTTTCGAACAAGTATCACGTGTTCGTTGTCAGACTAAATGAAAAGTGGGGGCTGGGAGTGCCGCACTAGAGGTTTTGGAGGCAGAGGTTACAACGGACGGTGGGGGGGGGGGGGTGGGGCGGGAGGGTTATGTTGACGTGGCTCCCGTGGCGATAGGTTGTGCCGGTGACGGGAGTGGGTGTTAGCGTTTGGACTATGGGCCGCGTGTTCGGGGGAGGGGGCTGGTTTAGAGTCAGAGAAATTCCACTTGACCGGGCACGAAGAGCCAGTTGTTTTTTCAGGCTGTGTCCAGATTAGTAGACCATGCACGAAACCCGGTATAGTGTGAGTCAAGCTCTACGTGCCTGTTTATGCTAGCCGGATTCGATTGCCAAGCTTTGAGGAACTCTCTCGCTTGTCACGTATTAGCTATTGCGATCACGTCGGTGCCATCCCAATTGAAGCGGTGATCCTACTCAAGGGAGTGCGCAAATACGAGTGATAAGGGGTCCCGTAGGCGAACGGCTGACTTGTGTTCCTTGATGCGAGTCTCAAAACGTCGGTCTGTTTGGCCAATATACACACAAGGGCGAACAGCACATGGTATACGGTAAATGACGTTATTTAGTTGTTTCACGGGTAGGGGTCCTTTACTCGACATAGGCTTGCGCGCAGTGAGGGTGCGGGCTTGTGGGTAACGGAGATGCCAAAGCGACTTAGTTGCCGAGAGATGGTTTCAGTTATTCCATTCATGTAGGGTAGAGAATAAATTTCTTTGGCAATATACCTTCATTGGGGTGGGGAAGGTTTTGTGCTCGACCCTGACGTCTAAGGCAATTCTTGACAAAGCTTGT
>JAYGXS010000002.1:20156338-20177580 GCA_036362985.1 Ligula intestinalis | reverse complement strand
GGCCATCTATATCGACAAATTGATGGAGTAGCAATGGGAAGTCCCCTGGGACCAACTTTTGCTGACATATTTATGGGGCATCTAGAAGAAAAAGCGTCCACGAAGTTGAACAAGATAACCCTGTTCAGAAGATACGTAGATGACTTGATCGCGATCGTAGACAACATCAAAGAAGCTGAGCAATTATTGCCTATAATGAACAGCCTGCATCACAAGATCAAATTTATCATGGAACAGGAACGGGGAAACAAGCTTTCTTTCCTCGATGTTCACATGTCAAGAAAGAAAGATGGCTCCATCACACGAACTGTCTACCATAAGAATACATGGAAAGGACAGTACTTGCATTATTTGAGTTTTGTGCCCATTCAATGGAAACGAAACTTGGTATGCACTCTCTTCCAGAGAACGAGAAAAATCTGCTCTATGGATACATTGGAAGCGGAAGTAACTAAACTCACAGTAACTCTACAGAAGCGCAAAATATCCAACACAGTTTATAGACAAATATAACAAACCATTGCGGCCTAAAATGACGGAACAGATAGTTCCGAAGAAGCCCGTTTTCATATCTTTGCCTTTTAAGGGTGCAAACATTTTCAATACCATCAAGAGACGACTCATTAATGCCACCCACAGGACATTTTATGCCGCTGAGCTTATAATTTGCAATCTTACAAAGTTTTTACCGATTCCTCGTGCGAAGGATGCCTTCCGATGCACGCCAATTCAAACAGTGTTTATGAATTTACATGCACTTGCGGATGCAAGTACATAGGGCGAACACAAAGGCAATTGGCCACCAGAGCAAAGGAACACTTACCCAGCTGGTTGTTTAAGCAAGAAAAATGAACTCCCCACTCATCAATCACTGAACAACCGCTAGATACGGGCCACTCCGTGGACCCTAAAACCTCCTTCCGAGTACTTGTTCAAGTAAGAACAACTCGCACCTTACGTTACCTGGAGGCAGCCTACATAAGGCGGTTTAAACCCGACCTATGTAAACAATTGGAGCATGTAGTGAACCCAACTCTGCCTTGGTAACACTGGCTCCTTGTTTACACATTTCCCTCCCAAAATTTTCATCCATTTTTTGCCTAGGCGTTTTTTCACCAGTTTTTTTGCTGTCAACAGCGTTTAAAATTCAGCTTTATCGAATGCCTCTTGCCGTTTTTATCGATTTTTTTGTATGAATTCAATTGTGTATTTTCTCGGACGTTCGTTCCCGTTATGCAATTAGGGGTTGCAACTGAAGAACCCTCGCGAAATTTTAGGGATCCATTAAATTTTGCTGTTTGTCTTGTCTTCAAATTTTCACCAGGGAAAAGAAGCTTTAAATTTTCCCGTAGTCTTCGAAAAACCCGGATCTAAAGGTGGATGCCAATTTCACCTTCAATTGCTTTCAGGAGATGACACTGTTAAGGCCTCCTTTGCTTCTGTTATGGCGAACAACGAAAGGACTAGTGGTAGTTTACCGAAGAGCAAAGGTCTCATGTGGTTTTACTGTTATCTTCCCCAAGGTTGGGAGTTTGAAGAAGCAACTTCAGGTGCATTAGTCAATTGCGGAGCGGTTCAATGTATGCAATCGTGAATAATTCATAGAGGCCCCTGGTCACTGATACCATACACACGAGGGGCGATCATGCAGACCTGCCTGGAAAGCTAAATATTAATCAGGGGCAGCGTTACCTTCACCGTGGCGAAGGAATGAAACTCAGTTTTAAAACAAGTTTTATTGAACAGTTCATATAACAAACTAAAGGAGAGGATAGCCGCCCGCGAACGAGGTCGTGTAAATGACAAACCACCATCTGTGGACAGTAACGATGCCCTGATTACGTATTTGAGTTTTATGTATAGACGCCGAACAGCATTCTTTTGAAAGCAATCTTAAAAATTGATGAAGAAATACGTACAAAAGTAACTAACTGAGAAATTCCCATTGCAAAAGTGAAATCCGCGAATATACGTTAACTACCCTCCTCTGTGCAGAATCCAAGGTAAAACGATACCTTATCTTGCATGCGTGATTCGAACGGTCGCCAACTCTCAAGCCACGATTCATCACACCTTTAGCGAAACCGAATTTCTCGCGCCAACGTGCACTCGTTAGCCGCAGTGGGCGTTCGCGCTTAGGCTTCCGCGCGGGGTGTATTATGTCTTCCCGTCGTACGCAAAGGTGGGAATGGCGAGCGAGTGGGCAGATTCTCCGCGAGTCTGTTTAAACTCCTGTTTTCTCTCGCGGCAGTTCGCTGCGTTGCTTTTGCCTGCTATAGCTTTCGTGTTGCTTGCCCAGCTTGTTTCAGCGTTTGCTGCAACTTGCTAAGAAAAGATGAAGAAGAATGCTATATTGAGGATTTTACAAACCTGAATTTTCAGCAAAAATGGCTCCATTCACGGAGAGCAGATGGTAAGGTAAATAAAGGGTCATTTTAAAAGGACAAAAGTAAAAGGTCATGTAATACTCACAAGTTAAGTTTTGCACGATATTCACATCAACAATGGAGACAGATCGGCTTTCAACTTCTCCATTTCCGCTTCTTCACACGCTTTTTTCTTCGTGTTGTCATCCTACGTAGAATTGTCGATGTTGGTGTTGTTGGTGAATTGCATATGCGACAGATTGGCCGCATTTTACAAATATTGGGATGGTGTGGTGTTGTAGATAAAATAACTTATTTTCGTGCATTTAAAAAAGGTAGTAGTGTACTGTAGATATGACCTCATGATCACAAATGCAGACAAACAAAGCAGAGGATTAGAGAGGATGGTATAGGATAATAAATTCCCACGTGGTGCCCATCGTCGAAATCGACGGGGGAACGGTCGTCGATGAGATAGAAATAGACTAATGCACTTCAAGTCGGCAAATATTTTATGGGGTGACACAAAGCTGACAATTAAAAACTGGTGTATCTACCAGAAAGCACACGGGCAACGCTGAGGACGACCAATTCTATCACATCAATGTCATGCATCAAAGGAATAGCGATGAAACGCCCGGCAAGCCCCTTATCGAGTTCAATGCTGTGTCGGTAGGGTAAATCTACCTGCATATGAAATAAAATAACCTAGAGGCCAGGGGTGGCATAGTAATTACGGGTCGATCAGTAGCAAATGGAACTTTCAACCGTCAGTTGCTTGAGGTACGTAAGTGAGAAGATAAACGCGTCTGGTCTATGCCGCAGACGACCTGCAAGGCTAAGTTTGGTCGCAAAACCTTGCGCCTTGTCTACTGTGCGACAGACCAGTAGACAAGGCCTGGCCAGTAGGCATCTGCTCGGCTGGGACGATGGAAGAAAAAACAGCGTGCACTCAACTTGTCGCTCAGGGCCGCCGCCTGCACATGCGTTCGAGGTCACGTTTTTGAACACGTCAAGTGCACTGCGGGGGAGGAGATGAATTCCTTCGGGCAGGGCTATGCAGGGCGGGGGAGGGGGGGTGTGGGGCGGACCGCTTTAATTTCCATCGAGCGTGAACCAGCTGTGTGACGATGCGTCAGTGGGTTGGGGGTCATCGGAATAGCGTGGTGCTCACGGTAAGAACACACGTCGTTGGGGCCTTACAGTCGATATTCTTACAAACGCACTCACTCAGCGGTCTCCTCTCACCACGTTTAATTTAGCTGAAACAATTATAACTTTACTATAAACTGGAACACGCGCATTCCAAGAAATTTAAATTTTAAGAAGGTGTTATTTGGGATAAAAATAACTTTAATGAGTGAATTTTCGAGTTTGGTGCCTCAACTCGTCTTTGAACTAACAGAAAAAGTGCAATGAACAACTACAATTTCAAAACTGCCGAAAAAATCAAGAGTGAGACGTGATTGGTAGGCTTGGTCTCAGTTAGGCTCTGTCGTGTGGCCTCTGTCTGTTCCATTATCCCGGTTAAAACATGAATCGTCAGAGTGCATGGCTTCGAGGTATTCTCGGCCATTTTTGGAGGGGCAAATATCGACGATGCGTGTTTTATCCCATGCAAAGGTGTATCCTGTGTCGAGGCAATGCATAGCCACTTCGGATAAACGGTCACGTCTGTTCACGGCCAATTGGTGCTCGTGTTCATTGCCGTTTTCCCGTTAGTCCAAAGACAATTTGAGGCACCAAACTCGAAAATTCACGCATTTAAGTTATCTTTATGCCAAAGAACATCTTTAAAAATACTTCTAACTTGAAGTTTTAACTTACCATACTAACAGTCTAGGTACTTGCTAAAAGGCCCAGACACGTGTTTCGCCAGTATTCTGCCGCTACTTGACATAGCTGCGAGGGGTCCGGCTCATCAGTGGGTCCCCCAGCTTTCCCTATCTGCTTTCTGGTTGATAGATCAGATTAGAAGGTTCAGCTTTTTAATCTCCTCCGAAATTAATTTCTGTTCGCGGTAGATATCAGTATATTCAAAGTCTATAGGCCTAAACCGAAATTGTAAGTTTATATTTGTGTTGAAAACCATCGACCCCTGTGAAACATACACCTGCTGTCATCAGACAGTCTTTAGTAGTATAAGTTGACGTTGAACTTTTAGCAAGTACCTAGGCTGTTAGTATGGTAAGTTACAACGTCAACTTATACTACTAAAGACTGTCTGATGGCAGCAGGTGTATATTTCTTAGGGTTTGACGGGTTTAAACACAAATATAAACGTACAATTTCGGTCTACGCCTATAGACCTTAAATTTACTGATATATACCATGAACAGAAATTAATTTCTCGAGAGATTAAAAGCTGAATAATTCTAACTATTTTATTAGGCATTACCGGCAAAGGACATGCATGATAGCTATCCCTGTCTCATTACGCGTCATCAGGCAAAGTTACCCAACTCCAGTGTAGCCGCGGAAATTGCCGCCACACTCGAGCTTCGAACTCGCGTCTCTCCGGCAAGGAGCAAACGCCCTAGCCATCAGGCCCGACATTTTCCCGGTTGTTGATGGGGGATATACAGTAGTGCGAAGAAGGTACCATTCACTCGTCCTACTATCATGCTGCAATTCGATAAAACGCTATAACCTGCGTGAAGGGAGAACTTAGGCGTATGCAGCACGAGGTTGTTCTGCTCAGCTTATTTGAAACTGGTTTCCACTTCCTCCAAGCTCTGCTTCATGGAAAGACCTTAAAGCCTTCGGAGGATAGTTTGAGGCTGTGAACTGATTTTTAATCGCATGATACGATAGAAGGTAGAAAAGTGCTCCACGCCGTATCCTTTTGGTTATCCTCAAAAGTGCTAAACGTTCAACGTTTTTTTCTGCAGACTACGTTTTCTCGGCTATTAGTTTACTCTGCGCCCATATCTAAATTCCGGTATGCGCTGGTAACCGAGCATTCGAGGATGATCATATGTATAAAATCTTACTGCTTCAACAACTACGAAGTAGTCTACTTTTTTGAATACTTTCGTCGTACTTAGTCAAATTTGCATCATAAAAAAGGGTGAGAATGAGACGCCATGAAAGTTCACCCACCGCTTAGACGCTACAAGTTTAAAATTAGAACCAAGGTAAGAATTTGACGGTAAACTTAAAGGAATCCTCGAACGTTGACGCGTGCATGTATCAGAAATTTATCCTGAATGTTGTTTTCTAGAGTCAAATGTCTGAAATGCCTTGATGCTCCCCCCTCCCGTCTCTACTCCTGGGCCTCAATGTTTATTAGTTACTTCATTCAGTAAGGTCACAGAACACACATTGCGACACAGCCTATACTGTAGTGGTCTGTCTGACGCCCTCCTAAGTTTTGACGCCCCGGACGAGATCACTCAGAGTATAAGGCTCAGTGCGAAAACAGTTTTCCCGCGGGCCTTGAACCTATGCGCAAACAGATGCGCGACCTTCACGGCTAGCCAACACACACGCTTGCACCTTGTCTCCCCCGTTCTGGCCTCGTCCAACAATGGCGTGACCTCAATCTGTCTGGATAGATCTCAGGGCCGTTGTTACCACCAGACATTACTTTGGACCTGGCCCGCCTCGCGGTCGGACTTGTGCTCCGATAGTCAAATCTCTCACAATCTGTTCTTCTTTTCTTCTGCAGAACAAACTATTCCTAACAATCAGGCTTCCCCATCGTCTTCTTCCACCTCCAACGGAACCCGACCTGGAAGATTTTAGTTGATAGGGTTAACCGTCTTAGCCTTAAATCCTATAATACCACCCAACTGCTGCTTTATGCGTACGTTGTATACCTACCTGTACTGCTTTTACTCTTATTCATCTTATGCATGACAGCATAATCTTCAGCACTGTTCTGATACTTAATCGGATGTTCAAAAATATTGACCCTGTTCGGAGGGTGCTTCTTCTTTCCCTCATCGGAAAATAAATCCATTCATGTGCCTCTGTATAACCTCTTACCGCACACTCCATCCACAGGGGCAGTTCATGCCTGTTGCGAGTAGTCCTAAGGACTGAAATTTTCGTCTGAGATAGTCAGAATTGGTAAACTTGCATATTTTGTCACACGATCTGTGACTTTTGTTCGTCTTATCTTAGCTTTAGCCATTTACCTAAAATTGACACGGAAGTAGCATTAGCCATTGGCTATTATTGTTAGCCGAAAAGACGGCCCTACAATAACGTCAATTCATTCAGGTGTTTCCGGTCTGCGCTACCTTAATATATAAGGGTAGCAATAGCAATGCGTGCGTTATCGTACTACGCAAACGCGAGCTACACGCGTAATTGAATTGTCATTGTTTAGGATAAGTACGTAATCAATAGATGATTGCCTTCTCTATTTTTGCATACTCTCGCGCACGGCCGACCCCATTGTGACGTGGAGCAATCTGCTGATAAGGTGCATAGGCGAGCCCTCGTTACTGTGATTGTAAATCCGGTAAACCTGTTGTTTTTTGCTGTTTTCTTCAGCATGTGGAAGCGCCATCAAAGAGAGCATTACGATGACGTGCTTTGTGCGGTTATCTTGAAGATTAACATAACACTGATCAGAAAACATGGGAAATTGCGAGATTGTCAGACTGTGCTGACCCTTCTTGCAGTTATTTATCTAAAGACTCAGACCGTAGCGCATTATCGTTGGAGGAAGGTAGTAGTTGGAGCAGCTCGGCATCCGAACAATTAACCGAACAGTCAACAAGTAACCCAGCGATGGAGCAAGAGCAACGTCTGAAACATGCTTTGTGGGCAATATACACTTGGGCAATATAACACTAACATCCCAAAACATCCTTTCAATTTTGAAGCGTGTTGCCCTCGAACTACCACGTGATGGACGCACGCTTCTGCGAAGGAAAACCAATCGGACAAAGGTAACGGTAATGGGTAGTGGTGAGTATGTCCTCATGGGACTAGTTACAACTTTAAGTAAGAAGATAAGTCAATTCTCCATGCCTATTGGAGAAAATAAGATAGAAAAAATACTTAGTGTTTGTTTGACTACCGCTATATCGGAAAATTAAGTGAGTTTTGGCCACTTAACCTTGTCACTCACTGTTACTTTAAGTATAGTTACCTGCGTACTAAATTCCTAATTTACTTCTTTTAGATATGCCCCGAGACAAACATGAAGACGAAGCGCCAGGGCCGTACGGACTACCAGCGCCGTCTATGACGTCTACAATGATGCCCGTTTTAATATTATTGTATGCATTCTACCAAACAGTCTTCAAAAGTACTATTTCGCTACGTTTCGAAAAAAAATGGAGGATTTTGGCAGCAGAGGAGGTACCCCCTGTCCGGATAATAAATGAAATTCGATATTTCGAGCTCAAACAGGCGGCCAAAACGAGCTCGATTCGAGCTTAATTTTTCGAATTGGCGAGCTCGAACGAACTCCTTTTGAGCTCGTTTTGCAATTAGGGTACCAACGCTTGCACTTTCGTCCTTCTTTCCGGACCCCTAAGACAGCTAGGCCGCGATGACAAATGCGACAGCAAAAAATCAATAATCCTCGGGCTTTCCGAGCGAGGGCTATGTCGTAAACGCCGGATAATCGATATGTCGGCCCGCTCGTTACCCTACTAATCAGAACAGCCATAAAAGGCGCAAAGGAGAGGTGGGAATGGGGGGGGGGGGGGGGGGGGGCGAGTGCGCCACTGGTCTCTGTCACCAGGTGAGGCAGTGTACCCGGGCGCGCAATCTTCGCTCTCAAACTGTGGCGACTGCTAATCGATACGTTCGCTCGCGCGTCAGGGGCGTAGGGCTTGGCGGCATGGCTAAAAACGGCTGAAGGTTCCGGCCCTTTCACCACTGTGCACACTGTGCCTACGATTTTGCAGAGAACAAGCGAACACGCGAGTCCTGTTTCTGTTATTGAGTATGCTAGTGTCTATGATAAGGGATCCGCGACGAACGTAAAAACTTCAGGCGAAAGAAAGTCTTCTGCCAGAGATCGCCCGTTGACTGCCATATCAAATTGATCGGATATGGTAAAGTTGAGTGTTTTCACTCAACCTGCGTAGATTAGCTAATACATACTCCTATCAGGCACTTTTTGTTAGTCGGCGACGACCGGCTTGTCGTCTGCAGACTATAAGCAGTGGGTTGTCAGGACTTGCAGGTGACAATTACTGCGACAGGGAATGAATTAGAAGTAAGCATGGGTACTAAACATAGTGTGGCGATCATGCGCATTTGGGAATATTCACATGTTGCGCTTCTACACTTATCTCGAAAATTCGGCAAAGGCTCGATGAAAGTTGCGTAAATACGCCATCAGCCCACCATCAAAGCACCAGTCTGTTCGTACTAAGGATTCTCAGTATCTTTATTTTTATTACCCTATCTTCCATTAACACTCAAAAATTAGCTTGCTTTTAAAGTAAAGCATATATACTCATATCCCATTGCTATTTCCCTGTCCGTTCGCCCGTAAATCCTCTGCTTGAATAGGTTCGCAGTTATCGCTGCTCGCTTCCAATCATTCAGGTGATTGTCCCCCTCGCGAGTTTCAGTCTCCCAGCTCCTACTACCTACTGACTGCATTTTCTAGTGGCCCCTGCCTTGCTCATCTTTACCCATCGGCCCGCCCCCCTGCTATGCTACCGGTTCCGTGTCGCAGAATTCAGAGGTTTTCGTTTTCTGTGATGATACCAATGAACTAGATTTAGCACTAACTCTAAGTCGAACCCTGAGCCATAGTCATAATCCCTAAGATAATCTTCAAACCTTATCCCTTACCTTTAAATTTTACCAATAATTGGCAATATTAAAGGGACAGTAGTTATATGGCATGCTGCGTAATCATGTTAGGTGTGAGGCGAAGAGAACAGATTAAATACGACTATCACAAGTAAGTTTTCCACACTTCAAAGTGGTTTTCGCAGTCTGCTGTACTTAAATATAACCAGTAGGTCGATATAGTGCATAATGAATCGTCACCGTAAGGGTATTTCCCCTTTGAATTTACGTCCTACCAGTTCTTACGCAGACAGGCTCCACTTTAAAAACAATGAAAACATACCTAGTAACATAAAACTGTCCTTATTGACCGATTTCTAAAATCTTCAGATTTATATTGCTGCTTTCTCATGTACCCGAGAAAAAACTTGACAGAAACGCAGAGTACAATACGCATCATCGCGATTTTCGAAAATTGTCCTGTAATTTAAACAATGATGAATTCGGATTCGAACATTTTATTGAACAGTTCGTATGAAAAAAATTAAGAAGAGAATAGCTCCTTGGGTGGAGGGCGCTGTCAGTGACAAACCAACATCTACATACAGTAAGGATGTCCTGATTAAATATTTGAGTTTCATACACAGCCGTGAAACACCATTCTTTCGAAAATGAGCTAAAAGATTTACAAGACAGTTACACTGAGTGCACATTATGTTATCGGTCGCAGCCTGGTGTTGCCATTATCGTTTGGTTCATTTTTTTACAGATTCCTAAACATAGCCGCATCAGGAATCTCTCCAAAGCGTGCAAAATAGGCCTTAATGCCCTCTGCGATAATTTCGGCCCTCGCGCAATCCACGCATGACTTGAGAAGTTTTTCCGGCGTCCTTTGTTTGAGCACATCTGTTTGTTGCATTGGCAGGTCTTTTTGTGCATGGAAGGGTTCCCTTGGGTAGGGAATATTCTGTTTTGTCATTTCCAATTGCTTCTCCGTTGGGGGTGGTTCCAATTTCACGCTCCGACTACTAATGCCCTCAGAGATTCTAAAGACATCAAAGATGCGACAAAAATCTATGAATACTACGGTTGATATCTGGACGGAAACTCGCCTTAATCATGAATTGTTCCAAGGCTATAGGAAATAGAGCGTACGACTTGCCACAAATAATAAAGTCTGCTCGATAAGGAGGAATTAAACTGACGGCGACTGTGATGTTTAACCAAAAAACATAAAATCTCTCCGAAACTCACCCCATTGCGTTAGGTTTCACATTGTCAGGTGAGTAGCATTCCACGACAGTAATACGAGCCCCGCATATGAAGTGATCCCTATCAAAAAGTTTGTCCACATTTTCTGTGGGTTGTAGAGTGATGTAGCAACTTCCCCGCTGCTGTTCTGTTGAGTGATTCAGAGGAAAATTCATATGGAGCACCTCTCCGAAGTGCGCAAAGTAGGCTTTCATGACGTCGGGTATGATTGCTCTTTTCGTACCGCTCACAAATAGTTGAAGAGACTTATGTGGCCTACCGACAGTCCGATGTTCTTGCAAGCCCTTTTGCCGCTGCTGTTGTCTACGTTTTTGATTCTGCTTTTGTGTTTGTTTCAGTCGCTGCAGTTGCCGTGCAATTTTTCCTTGCTTCCCTTTCTCTCGATGAATTTGTCCTTTTCGCTCGTTTTTGCACTGCTGCAGCAACTGATGGGCGCCTTTGGCTGGTCTGGGATCCTTTTGCTTCGGAGGTAGCGGCTCCGGATTGAGGTTGCCTTCGGTCCTACAACAAAGGCACACAGTATCTGACTGATACTTATGTATAATAAGGCCAAGACAAGAAGATTAACAGCATTTAATGGTGTCATAGAATTCCGCGAGTGCTTATTTAACTGCATGTAGTAATGACCTATTAATAAAACGATATAAGATGTCTAATTAAATATCGACCTAGAGAAATAAAACCTGACAGGTTAATAAATCATGAGTTAGCGTTGCCGGCAAAGAGAGAGGAGAGCTAAATATCCATTTCTGGCTCATTTGCCGTCGTCAGCCAGTCATACCCAAACCCAAGTGATGCAACACCGGAGGCCCGAATTCGTAACCTTTTGAGGCACGAGCTCGTTGTTTCGCGGGACGAGTGAGTTCCGTTAGCGATTGGTCTGTTCCACTATACCACACTGTCCTTTGGTGTTAAGACTGTGGGATACGATGAAGTCCGGCCAGATAATAGGCGACACAACGTTTCCCAATGGTTATGAGCTAGTTGATACGATAAGGCGTGGAGTGATTTAATAAGCCTAGAAGGAGTAGAATATGGATAATGGGTAAGGGACTCCCAGACAAGTGCACTCCAGCCATGAGTGGGCCGGAGTCCGGAATCGCATTTTGGTCAGTGCTGTCGCCTGATCTGGAGGTCTGCAACCGAACAGTAGATCGTCGGTTCCGGGAGTGACTGAGCGTAAACATCTCCCCTGCAGTAAGCTCTTGACCTTGAGAAGGCCAGACAGGGAATGACCTTGAACGGAGCTTTTGACTATCGTCTCTTGCGCACGCGTGGTGATCATGTCAGGCATGACCTGTCCGCGCGGCGTCCGAGGAAAGCATGACTAAGAATAAGAGGTCGCTACAAGACCATTCCGGTCCTGTTCGAGCCAACGACTAACACAATGTTCCCCGATACCCCTGGTGTGGCTGGGTACCTGGAGGACGCCAGCACCATCATGGGTCTGAACTCGAAAACCGAATGCATGCAGTACTTGAACGTATGCACAAATATAATTTCCATTTAAGGGGCGACAAGTGGCAATTTTTTCTTGAGTTGACCAAGTGTCTCGGATTCATCTTTGAAGCTACTGATCGCCATCCGGATCCCGAAAATGCTCGTACCATCCAACGGATGCTTGCATCCAAGGATTAATCACAACTTCGGTCGTTCCTTGACCTGATCAGCTACTATAGCCCCTTCCAACCGTCACTGCATAACTTACGAGCACGCTCAAACGTCTGCTGCAGAAGAATGCTCACCCTTGCTGGTCTTCCGACTTTGGAAAGGCTGTCGCCCAGCTGAGGTAGACCAAAAACCGTCCTCAGCATGTCGGATAAGCCGCTTTCGCAAAACAACGCAGCCCTACAGGGCAACCCATGTCATAAGCGGTGCTGATATACTTGAAGGGGTGTTGGAGATGCCTCCATTCTCAACACAAAGGCACCTGCATGAGCTACCATGCTGCCATAAGAACGCGCGCCTGACCACGACTATCGGTCATTCGTGAACCCTGATTGGTCGTTGTCTCCGACATTTTAAAATCTAGCGGGCCAATAAATATACGCAAGAAAATGACTTGCTTATTTTGAATACAGCTCTCCACGTGATCGACTGCCTTCTCTCGCTCTTACGTGCTGATTTTGGGAACAACGTTTGGGCGAGCCCACAGGTCCTGCTAAGTAAAAGTACCAGTGAAATAAAATTAACCATAAGTCCAACATATCGAAAGCATGCCTTTATTTTGACATATTTCCGAAGCCTTGCACACACCACAAGACAGTGAAATTAGCATGATGGATGTATTTAGAACGATTCCTTAATCGCTTGTATTTATTCCACCATTTTTTTGTTGTTTTCGAGTCCTCGATGGATATTTACTTTGTTCGCGTCATCTGCGTATGATTGAAGGAGCATTTATTATTTATCAAGAGCCTCCATTAGATAGCTGTTGGTTAGATAAGTGGCTTCGACTGTGAGGATAACCTTCAAATTAACATGAATTAATTTCTGTTGCGGCATTTGTATTTTAGTTTCACGCATTGTTTGCTATTGCCTTCTGTGGGTCCAAATAATTAGGAACAGAAGACAAAAATCGGAGTATCTGGCTTGTAACGTGCTCTAGTTCTGCAGTTCCTCTAAGGCTGTTGCAGTAAGGCAGTCGATATTATTTAAAAGACAATACAGACGACAAAGGAGGTAAGGTTACTTTTGAGTACATGCTGAATAACATCACAGCATTCCATCGATAAATAGATCGCATTACTGATAATCTCACCTGACTGGCTTATTTCCTACATCTAGAAATGAAGTATACTTCTTCACACGGATTCTAACTCCATTTACGATGTGCTCCATCCCAAAAATTTGCTTCAGATCCACTGTCGGCTGCATTGCAATATAGGCCCTTCCGCAAGATTTCTTGATTGAGTAATCCATTAACATATGCACGCCGAACACTGCTCCAAAAGAGGCAAAGTGGGTCCTCAAGTGTGCCTTACTTATTTTAGAATCCACGCCATCCACACATAAGTCAACAGCCTTCCGCGCTCTAGCGATAGCTAGATGATTTTGCAAGTCGACTCTCCGCTTCATTTTTTCCCGTCTTAGTGTTCTTTCCACTGATTTTTTTGTCTGGTTGGTTCTAGAGGAAAGTAAAACACAGAAACGCATTTCATTTGACAATACTTTCTTAAAGGTCTGTTTGTTAGAGATCTGCTGTAAATAAACCAGGGAAAATAAGTCCTTTATTTTTACACAAACACAGTTAACCATGTTAGCCTTATGCTTGCGGTTTCCTTACTGACACAGAAATCAGTGAAATTAAACCAATCATAACAATAAAAAAATGCCAATAGAAATCTATTTTAAATTGTTTCGGAAACTTGACCAACATCAAATGCCAGTAAAAATATGAGGACAGAAAAGCGTGAAGGGATTATTCAATAGCTTGTATTCATTCCACTATCGTTTTCACAGTGTCTTTTTTCTGAAGTTATTAATGTCGCTGCTGCTGTATTTCCTTGTTAAGTTATATTTTTATTGATGTCGAATCATTTCGAATGGCATTCAATTCGGCTTTTTGACAGACTAACGTTAGAGCCTAACATTCATTGCCCGAAGTTCAAATTCATCCAGTTGTTGTCTTAATTGAATCTAAGACCATATATACAGATAGAAAGTAGGTTCAAATTACGTGTGTTCACAAATAATACGAGCAACCTTAGGGACGGCCCATCAAAAAAGCTGTCAGAAAGTACAGCATTTCCGCGAAAAGAAAGATGACAGAACCATTCATCTAACATAGTGAGTATAGAAGATGTAACATCTTGTGAGCGCGCTCTGCTTATTTATTTTCCACAACACCAGCCAAGCAAACCACCTTAATGTCACTCCGAAGACCGCATATGACATGCTCCATTGCACTTTTTGTGTTCACCTTTGTCGTTGTCATTTTCGATGACAAATCCTGCTTGGGCAGTCAGCTTGCTGTTCCATAGTGCTCGATTCCATGTGAGCGATAGAGTTAGGCGGGTAAAGTCGATCCAAGTGTGATTAAACTCGCGGTGTGAAGTGTGGCATTTGTAGCCCATCTGGGAGAGCATTGGCTTCGCGTAAAGGCCTTCCCTACTATTGAGGTTCAAATCCCGCAGAATGCCGCGAATTTTTTTCACAATTGGGTCAACTTAAAGTTGCCATTTCCTTTTTGCATATTTGTTGTGAGATTCATTAATAATTTCGCATCTTAAACCTTCTCTAAACGTACAAAGTCCGTTTCCAGATCCACATGGGTTATTTGTATTTTCCTTCCTTTCACAAAGAATTTTAAAAGCGTTTGTTAACTACTGTTTCGACAAACCACTATGTTGCTCTAGTAGTTGTTGCTGCTGCTTTGTTGATTCGGTTGAGTTTGTAACATTCAGTTTCACAGGAGAAAATTGTTGTTCATACATTAGTGGTTCCTTTTAAACGGTCTGGTAGTTATGGCTTTCGATTGGTCAAAAGACACTGAGTATGAAACAAATAATAATGACGAGAAAGGTCAAAACCCAAGCAGTAATTGCTCCAAGACTGTTGTCCTCTAGTTTTATGATCAATGAGCACAATCAAAACTAAAACCAGCTCAACAGGGATACTTCTTTTTAGCTAAAGAGGGCACTGTTATGTACTGATATCCTACTGATTTCGTAAATTATTGTTCGCCACTCTTATCGTTGCCTACCGGATTCGATTGGAAGAGGAAGCCTGAGCCTCAAATTAGTAAATTGCCTTTGCTTCGGTAGTGGTCCCAATTTCACGCCTTACGTGTTATTGCTGTCAGTGAGTCAAAGCATAAAATTTTTAACATGAAATACAAAATTAGTTTATGTAGTCCCCTGGTCCAAGCATTTTGTCCTACGAAAACGGTGGTTATAGGATTTTGGGGGTGGGGAAATAAGACAGACAGAGAAGGAAATGTTTAGAAGTAAGTTTAAAGGAGAAAAAGGCAGTCAAAGTTATTTCCCGCGGCCGCTGGGAGTAAGTTGTTCCGCATGTAAATTGAAGGTGTGCACAGCAATTTGCACCGCGGACTATACTCTTTAACTCAAGAATGGTAATTTGGACTTCAGATACGTTGAAGTAGACGACTTCGTAATCATCATTTCTATTTTTCGGGAATTTTAAGGAACCTGCAATTTGATACTCAGATGTTTCCGCGATACGTTTAACGATAATACAGATTAGGAAAACCTGCAGATATAAATCAAAAACACCTCTAAATACAATAAAATAAAAATGCTTACAGCAATTATTAAAGTATATTCCACCGCGTATCCTAACCCCCCACCCACAAAACCTTATAACCACCCTTTTTGTACGATAGGATGCTGGGACTAGTGGTATATGAGAGGGGCAACATAAGTTACTGTTGCCATTAAAATAAAATTTGCGATCGATAGGATTTAAGTGAAAAAGCACTCCTCTTATGTACAATCCCTCAGAATTGTTAGCCTAAAAAAACAAATGTTCGAAAACACATGTTGTATTGAACCCGAGGGTGAAGTAACTTAGGGTTGGGAATGGGTCACGTTACCATCACAGGCAGCATAAAACAGTCACCTGGAAACTCACCTTACGTGTTTAATTTTTCCTTGGCCAAAAAAGACACACTTTTGAACATTAACCTTACTTCCCTGTACGAAGTGCTTGGCTTCAAGAATTTGGGTTGGATCTACCGCTGGACGAAGGGCAATGTAGCACCACCCAAGGTGCATAAAAATATCAAGTACTTCCCCAAAACACGTGAAGTAATCACGTAAATGTTCTTCAGTCATCTTAAGCTTCACGCCGGTGACGTATAGTTCAAAAGCCTTCCGTGATCTACTGAAGGCCCAATGCTTTTGCAAGTCTTCTCGCTGCTTTGCTGTCATTTTTGACAGTTTGCTGTCGTTTTGCAATTGTTGTGCCTTTTGTTGGGCCTGTTGCTGGCTAAGTTTTGTTGTGCTTGATATTTTCAGAGTTGTTCTTTGTATTTGCTTCTCTGAGTCAATATCCTGCTCAAATCTACAACAGAATTAAAAAGAAGTTTCTGTGGAACCAATCGGTCGGGAGTTAAAGGTTTGAGATTAATCTCTACGTGCAAAAAGTGGATGAGTAGGGGGGGGGGGGAGCAGTGAACAAGAAACCAGATTCGGGCTCTGCTAGCTTTAAAACCTTTTCATTCAGACTTTAAGCGTCACCTGGCATGCACCATGGCATAGATTGTATTCCTATTTGCCGTTGAATTAAAAATGATGTCGTCATTCCTTTTTTGCATAGTTGTGTTAGGATTCATAAATTTATTCACATTTTAAACCTTCAACAAAAGTACAAAGGGGTTTTTCAAGCTGGATGAGGGGTATTTCTATTTTCACCTCATTCAAGCGTCTGTGATTTAACCATAAGATGCTGTTTTGTCAAAGTATGCTACTGCTGCTACAGCAGTTGACAATTTTGCTTATTGGGCTGGGAGCATTCAGTTTCACACAAGAAGAGCGTTGTTTTGAGAGTGGAGGCTCTATTTTTACGGTCTTTGGTGGAATAGAACAAATACAATGAGCAGGAATGCCAGTACCCGAGTGGTACTGAGTCTGCTGGAAGCAGAGGGTACGAATCGTTCAAAAGACAAGATAGCAGGCAAAAGAGGTGATGTGAACTCGGAGTAAAGAGTTGGTAACATCACTGTCACACAGACGAAGTAATCGAGCCTCTGGTAATCTAACCTGACTGATTAATCTCCTACATCACTGGATGAACTAGACCTCCTCACATTAATGGCAACTCCACTGACAATGTGTTCAGTCCGAAGAATTTGGTTGGGGCCCTCGTAGGCTTACTTGCAATATGGGTCATTCCCGTGGGGTTTATTGGCAGTGCAATACATTAACATATACAGGTCGACCACTTCTTCATAAGAAGCAAAGTGGGTCCTCCAGTTTTCCTCGGTAATTACAGACTTGATGCCCTTAACAAATAATTCAAGAGCCTGTGGGATACGAAGTGGTCCAACCAGGTAAAATACAACAGAATGTATCCCAAGGGTTATAAGCTATATAAGTTCGGTAAACATTCCCATTTTTAACTTGAAAAGTCAATTTTTTAGGCAAAGCATACTTGCTCCTGTGGAGGCAGATATATCGGCCGAACAACGGGGCGCCTGGAAAAGAGAGAACGTGAACACGTACCGGCCTGGTTGAGTACAGGTGAAACTAAATCGATCTCGAGTTTTATGCTCGCATACATTGTCGATACGAATCATCGAGTCGATACTAATGAAGCCTTTCAGGTTGTCTACCGGACACCAACCAACCTCTCCAAAGGCCTACGCCAACGGGTGCTGGCAACAGCAGAATTAGTGGCTATACGCCTAATGAATCCAGTATTCTGCTGCCAAAAAACTCTTACACAAGCCCTGTCCCTCACGTGGCCCACACTGAAGCCAGAAGACGATATCAAATAAGCCACAACCAAGAGTAGCTGTCGCCCAACCAACATGCCGACCATTTGTGAAGACTGAATAGTCCGCAATGGCCAATTGGCGCATAACTCAGAAATTATTGATTTTTGTACATGTTCAAATTTCCTTGTTTGCAATGTTAAGGCCCTGATGAAGAGTTGCCCAAAAGTATGCTTTGCCTAACAAATTGACTCCTCAGGTTTTAAGCTAGTTGATAATATAAGGCCCATCATCCGTGAGTATTTTTCGTACTAATACATTCAGCATGCAACTGTGCACCCGCCGCAGCATTTACAAAGTGTCGACATTTGGCCCTTTCTCAATTCTGTGTCTGGACGACAGTGGGTCTACTTCATTGACAAGTTCGCCCGGCGCACTTCTCACTGGGACACCTTCTGTTTGAAAAATCATTGTCTCACACCAACGGGCCGACTTACTGGCATACGCTGACAGGATGTCCTTTCCTCATACCTACGTGCCGACTTACTGGAGCTCGTTGACGGGAGTATTCTAGGAAATTATTTTCTCCTAACAATGCGCCGACTTACCGGCAATCGGTGATGAGATATCCTTTCGTCATATCAACTTGCCGACTTACTGGCATACATTGACGCAAGGAAACCAGCACATACTTATATCCTTCGAACTTGCCGATTTACTGACATACATTGTCAACATTACAGTCGATAAACATTATTTTCGTTCTGTGCTAACCCTCTGTTATACATTTATCTATCCAAAACTTTGCTTCATTATTATTTATACACCATTTTCTACACTGATCCTATTTGGTACGCATTTTTTCTGATCGTCACCAACTTTTATCTTATGCTTAAATTTCGCACATTTTGCTCCCATTAAAATTTTTGAACTCCATTTCCTTGTGAGGGGGAGTATTGTAGCGACTCTGTACTCTAACAAATGCATGTCCCGCATGTCTGGCTTTCATGTGCGCCAGCGCGTGCGCGCCGGACGTGTCAAGGTCACGGACGTGTCTGACCTCACTGGCCAATCACTTCTCAAAGCCAGTCCAGAAAGGACCAAGGTGCGGGGATTGTTTACGATCAGACAGTCCCGGAGTGGCCCACAAATGGCTGGAATTGTACTCGTCTGGGAGTCACTTACCTATTACTTACATTATTCTCCTGTTTAATCTATTTTAAATTACCCCTAACACTCTGGCCTTCGACGCCTTATATTATCAACTTGCTTATATTCGTTGAGATACGTTCGATCATCTTTTATCCGGCCGGACTACTTCGTATCCCACAAGCCTTCTGAAATCCAACGATAGCACGATGATTTTGCTAATCAAGTATCTACTTTGCTTTTCGCCTATTTGCTTCGTTATTTTTTCGACAGCTGCTGCTGCAGAACAGAATCTGTTCTTGCTCTTTGTTGCATCAATTCAAGCTGATGCTGGAGCAATAAGTTCCGGTTGGTTCAGAGAGAGAAAAACACGAGGATTATTGCGAAAAAATATGCGAGGCCCAGTTAATTGAATAGAAGGCGGGAAAACGCTCGCTGGGATAATTTTATTGATAACGACTTGCTAGGAGTGAATAAATCAATTAACAGTGAAATCCGGAAACGCTCATATAATACGTAGCTGTCTTTTACGTAATCTTTACTATTCTTAAACTTCACATAACCAGCGCTTAGAGACCGCAGATGACGTGTGACCACATCAGCAACATAAAAAGCTGTTTGACTGACTTGGTACGACTGAAGAAAGCGAACAAATACTGTCAATATTAGCATGGTTATTTTGAAAAGTCAGGTTCTGGCAAAGATGTGCTTTTAGCAACTCATAATCAGGCCAAATATTCGCAGGGAAAATTAAAGCTGTACAAAACAATTACATTTTGAGTATGTAGGAAAATAAGTAACTGCCTAACATGGGCGCCGATTGGCCACTGCGGACTATTTCAGTTTGGAACACAATTTTGGCGAGCGAACGCTTTCAGTAACTTCTCAGCAGGCCAAAGAGTTACAAAGGAGGTTCAAATTTTAAAAATCGATAGTTTGTCTTTCTTTACAAGCAGAGTCCAATCAGAGCGCGGAAATGTGCAGCCAGTTAGGTAATCGTTGGTCATGCCAAGTTGGGGGCTTGCACGAGATTCTTTTGTGCACGCAAAACCGGTTTCCTCAATCGGATTGCGGTTGCTTCTGCTGTTGCCAGCAGACGTTGACCCAGGGACTTTGGGAAGTTTGGTGGGACCTTGTAAATTACCTTAAAGGCTTCGCTTGGGTCCACACGATGTCCGGTGTCAACCATGTGTGCGAGGATAGAACTTTTTATGCTTTTAGTCTCGCCTTTGGCTAGCCATGCCGGGAGGTGTTCCCGTATTCTTTTAGATAAGCGCCTACTCGTGCGACCGATATAACCAGCTCTACAGGAGCAAGTAAATGAGTAGATACACATAGAAGTGGTCTGGGTTGGCAGCTTATCCTTACCCTCACCGTGCAGTATCGGGTTGGTTGAAAATAACACCTGAATTTTCGCTGCTGGGAAGGTTTGTGCTACGGCTTGCTTGAGGCGTCTGATTAAGAGTCCGCCTGCTGAATCCCCTTGAAAAGGGACTTTGAGGAATAGCGTCTTCTTTTCCACCGTGGGTGTGGTGGGCTTTGTTCCTTTCTTCATCATATTCTTTATGATGAATCTGTCTGGATATCCGTTCTCTCGAAGCACGTCCTGGAGTTTCTGGAGCTCCATTTCAATAGTGTCAGCTGAGCAGATTTTTCTGGCTCTTTGCATTAAGCAGCGGACTAAGTTACGCTTCTGTTGGATAGGTACAAAACTGTTAAAGTTTGTATACTGTCCGGACCAGGTTTTCTTTCGGTTAACGCTCCTTTGGATGCTACCGTCAGGTCTTCGACTTAGGAGGACATCCAAGAAAGGAAGCGAGCCTGCCGTCTCCACCTCCAAGGTGAATTTAATGGAGGGGTGTGCTTGATTAACAGTATGTAGAAGTGCATTTACATCAGTATCTGCTGGGGCGATGGCGAAGATATCATCGACATATCGGCCATAGTGTTTTAACTCATGGATCTGCTTGTTGAGTTGAAATTTTTCCAGTTTGCCCATGAAGATGTTGGCCAAGAGAGGCCCGAGAGGCGAGCCCATAGCGACGCCGTCTATTTGTCTGTATAGTTGGTTGTCAAAAAGGAATTGCACATTTAATGTGCGAGATTGGCGTGTTGAGTGAGTGATTGCTGCTAGCGGGTGGGGTTGAAAGGCTATCGCCACTTGGCGTCGGTGTAGGCCAGAGAAGTGTAAGGGCTTGTGTCAGCGTCTTCTGAAAACACAGCACTGTATTCGCTAGCCGTATACCTACTGCTTCCGCTGTTGCGAGCACGCGTTGGTGTAGGCCTTTGGAAAAATAAACTGGTGTCCGGTAGACAACGTGAAAGGCTTTATTAATATCGAC
>JAYGXS010000002.1:20123781-20146338 GCA_036362985.1 Ligula intestinalis | reverse complement strand
CAGTCGTTCACCTAACACGCCAATCTCGCCTACTTGCGCAAACTGACGTAGTCCGCAGTGGCCCATCGGCGCCCATGTTAGGCAGTTATTTATTTGCCTAGATACTCAAAATGTAATTGTTTTGTACAGCTTTCATTTCCTCAGCACGTGGTTTGCCTGATGATGAGTTGCGGAAAACACATGTTTGCTAGAAACTGACTTTTCAAAACAGCGAAAAAGTGGAGAGCTAATATGGAAGAAACAATGTGGGATGGCCCCTAGGTCTACGGGGCATTCTTTGAAACTGTGTTTGATTTGCTGGGAAACCTTAAAGTAAGGTAAAACAGTGAGCTTAAAACTAACTGTGAATTCGCAAAGCTAGTTCTTGGCTACTTCTGTAATTTCGGTAGCTCTCGTTTTCGATGTTTTGTGCCGAATTAATGCACCATACTTTCTATTTTCGAGCTTAACCTTCCAACCTCTCACCCTGCGAAAGAAATAAACAGAAATGCATGCGCTGTGAAACAATCCGTCACTATCTTAAAATGTGACTGGAACTGGATGCCTACAGCGTCTAGATGGATGCTTAATTTTCAGAGTTTAATATGCACGAGATAATGTGATCCCTGGTACTGGTACCTATAAGTCTTTTAAGTGCCTTTGAATATTCTAAGAAACGCTTAATCCCGACATCATAAGGAGTTTGGATTTGAATTTAAACCTCACACAAACCAGTCTGTCCAGATCAGCGGCTTACCCTGTTGTCTTCTGGTTTTATTTATATCAGTTATTCTCTTTGGTGAGTTTAAAGCATGACCAGAAAATGAGAACACGCCATTGATGTCGCATGTTCACTGAGAATGTGAACGCCAACTCGGCCACGCAGGAAAGTGGAGAAAAGCATATTGCGGATTGAAATAACGAATGTGAAAAACAAACAGTCTAACCTCGATACATCGTCTTGTTCATTTTCTTTTGAAATGCGTTCCCTCACATTAATTAGCACACCACAGATTCTATGTTTCATGATGACAATGCTGTTCACATCTCCCGTCGTTCTGAGTGAAATACAGCCATTCCCACTGTGTCTGTTGGTGACGGGATCCCTGCTCATAATCACATCTAGAACCTCGCCAAAGGAGGAGAAGTACGCTTGCAGATCTTCCTCCGTGATATTAGTCTTCACGCCATCCAAAAATAGGTCAACGTCCACATACGACCCCTCAGTGCTCGATGATGCATCACTAGAACTGCAGAAGAAATGCATGCATGAAGTAATGCGCCTAAGCGTTATGAGGACGATGAGTATGGAAGTGAGGAATGCAGATGGTGACACTGAGAGTATGTACGGAATAAACGATCAACGGAGGATGTAGAGCAAGACGATTTCATCAGCGTCTCAGGCACTGCAGCAATTTTCAGCTGCTAAGAAACATTCAAGTTAGGTAAAACAGTGAGCTTAACTCCTTACTGTGAATTGGCAAAGCCAGTCTTGTCTCACCCTATGAAAGAAATAAACGAAAACGTATTCCCTGTGAAACAATGCGGCATGGCCTTAACATGTGTCCTGAACTGGATGCCTTATCTTCGAAATGTAAGAAATACCTAAGCTCGGCATCATAAGTAGCTTGCATTTGCATTTAAACTGCAGATGACCACATCACCGACGTACACAACTGTACACTGTTTTATTGATGTCAACTACTGAACCTACGGATCAATTTGTTCCGAAAAAGCCTGTTTTCATATTCTTACCGTACAAGGGAGATAACATGTCAGCTTAGAGTAAACGACGACTACGTTGTTCCATACAGAGAACGTACTACGCAGCAGAACTTGTGCTCGTCATTTCAACTAAAAGCCTTCCGGTAAACCGGCCAAAGAAAGCCTTGCCTTTGCACGCCACCCCCAACTGCGCCTACGAATTTACGCGCACTTGCGGATGCAAGCACATTGGCCGTACGCAAAGGCAACTAGCGACCAGGTTTGCTGAACATTTGCCTGTTTCGCTTTTAAAACAAGAAAACAAAGTGCCACGGTCATCCATTACAAAAAGATTGCTTGACAGTGGTCACTCCGTTGACATCAACGAACCTTTCCGAGTTCTTGTTCGAGCATGAACAGACCGGATCTTACGTTACATGGAAGCAGCCTACATACGGCGGGAGAAACCCAACCCATGTAAGCAATAAGACTATGTGGTTAATCAACAATTACCGTGGTAAATGCATGTCACACTTTTATTCTTGTTAATTCCGCTCACTAATTCTCTCCCAAGTTTAAAGTTGACATAAATATGAACCATTCGCCACGCTACAATGACCTTGATTTTATCGATCCTGTGAAAATTCAAAATGATGGGTTCTCTAATTGTTCCGTTATTCGTTCAAGAAGGGGTAGCAGTTGACAAGCGCTCTCGAAATTTATTTGTTCAAATAAATCCTGCCATTTTCGCCTGCTTTAAATTTCTAAAATAATTAGTAAAAAGCGCAAACTGGCCTTCGATTTTTTGCTTTCATTAGGAATATGAGTGGCGACTCGATTAGGATTGCGACTTGGGTTGCTTCATTTGGGTATTGACAACAGTTCATGCCTGGATAAAATTTAGTTCGCAGGGCAGGTCTACGACCCGCTATCACGCTGTCATGATTACTCGTCCCACGGCGCACTTTTGATCGGTACAGGCCGCGCACGTGATGAGTGTTCTGCCCCATCAATATAAAGCCACTCGGCATATTATCCTTCTTTTTAGGCCACAAGCCGATTGACCCAATCTGTACGCTGTACTAAGTGCGCTAAGAGACACCTACTTTTGCATTCTTCTCGTTTTGTTCTGCCTTGGGAACTCACACATGGCTTAATTGGACGGTGATAGCTTGGCTTTTGGGCAACAGTTACAACACTGGTGACAGCCAAGCAGCTGCGAGTCAGTTAAGTAAACCGCTTTTGCAAATCAATTTGTCATGAAACTGGGTTGGCGTGCGTCGTTTCAATTCCAGAAAATGCGCAGCAATATAGATCTGCCCCCTTTTTTAATCAGGCTTGACAAGCCTTAACTGCAACCTAAACTGCCCCGCTTCAATTACTATTTGACTTCTCTCGCTCCTCTTATCATGCGCACCCTCATCAAAGACCAACAGCGCATGCTTCAACCTTTCTGCTACTCATGTCTCTGATGACGAATCCGCGACGGATATCGAAACGTTAGGCGAATAAACATATTGTCCCAGCGATCGAGTCTTCTTCTTCTTCTTCTTTTTCTTCTCTTTTCTTCTTCTTCTTCTTCTTCTCAATCTAAAAAGTGTCTGCATTCTAGGTCGATACCTAATTGAACAATGTAGCTTATCTTAGTATTAGCTGTGCACTTCTTATCTGAGAGCCCTTCAATTTCATCTCTGTCGTCACCGGGTTCATGATAGGAGGCAGCTGTGAGGTGCTAAGTTTGGTAATTATTAGGAGTATAGCCTGACCAAATGCTAGCAACATTGCAGGCTCCCCTGAAGCGTCGTGCCTGCCGCCGACTACCACAATGATTCCTTTGTCAATCAGGACTCCCTTCAAGGTCATATGCCTTCGTGGTGGTTATGTTCACGCAATGACCTTCAACCGGACACGCACGCAAGCGAGCTTACGGACGTGCCCAAGTAGTCGCGGTTCCTGAAGGACCGCTCAGGCTAGTCATGGCAAGTGACCTTATCACAATGCACCCAATGATGCCACAAGCGAACGCACTTGACAATCACTTATAAGCCACTGTCACCTCTCAGACAGTGAGTTGCGCAGGGACTGTGAGGACACCTTCAGTCCGCTGCCCGACTGCCGGGCTAGCCCCGAAGCGGACACATGCACGCGCTGGCTTTACGCGTGGCGGTAACAACCACCCGAGAAAGCGACTCCGGATTTTATACACAATTAACCCTCCCCTGGGTAGCTTCTAAAGGTGCACCTTTCTTATTGCTCCCTTATTTGGGGATTAAACAGGGCTTAATTCGACAGTGAAATCACAGAAGCCACCGTTAAAACAGTAATGTCCATTGGTCTGGTCGTGTTCTTGTTCGTATAGGCTTGAAAGCTCACCTCTCATCCGCACCCAAAATGCCACGTACTCGACGTCTCCATGCTGCCAAAATTGGGCAACCCATCACTGTCGAAGCCCTGAACAGAGAAATCCAGTCCTGTTTCACAAGCCAAGCCGACGGAAAGTAGTCAATGGGCAACAGAAATTTTCAGTCTATGGGACCGCCGAGAAATTTCGTGGATACACCGAACGACGCCGGAGTTATTGGATTAGCGGAAGGGCCCTGTAGGGTCTACATAGGTCGAGCCAGATACCGCCAACTAAGAAAGATGATGGCAAAATCGACTAGAGAGGACTGGAAGAAAGACTGGGTTAAAATAGCGACCTCCATGGAGCAGGTCTCAAACGTTGGTGATACTCGAAATCTCTACAAACTTTTTCACCAGGTTTGACCTCTCTACGGAGTGACTGGGTTTGATTATGTGAATTACAGCTTTATTAAAGTGGTTTGGCAGATTTATTCAATCTAAGTGGACCCAAGTGTCAAAAAACTCGCGGCATTCGGCAGGATTCGAACCCGCATAGAAGGGCGGCCTTTTACGCAAGCCAACGCTCTACCTACTTGGGCTACGAATGTCGCGCTTCACACCGTGAGTTTAAAGCTTTATTGCTGATAACGCGGCCAAGAGCGAGCGCTGGCGTGAGCACTTCGAGCACCTTCTCAGCTTCGATACGACGCCCAACACCCCTTTGCTCCCATCTACAATAGAGTCTCCTCACTCTCTTTATTATCTATGGTCCTGCGACCTGCATTCTGAGGGAAAATTGCTGAGGCCATTAAAAGACTGAGCAACAGTAAGGCGCCTGGAGAGGACGGTATATCCGCTGAAGTCCAAAGGTCTCGTGCGATAGTCCGGCGCCTTGGATCCATTAAGTTATCAGATAAGTGTGGAGAGACGAGGCTGTTCCTGATGATAGGGGCTCAGGCGTTCTCGTGCCTTTCCACAAGAAGGGAGATGAGACAAGAGGCTAGAACTACCGCAGCACAAGTCTCATCGACGTCGCTGCGACGAGCTTCACTTTTCTTAATCTCAGGCGATTCCAGTCTGTGCGCGACTGTAGGACGCGGCCATGTTCGGACCAGGTATTCATACCGCGATGGATTCTTGAATTCTGCAAAAGCTACCGACAACCAACGGCCGTCTGTTTTTTTTTTGACTTCGCCGCTGCGTTCGATTCCGTCCCTGTGGCAGACAATGGCAATAGATGGTCGGTTTGTCCATAAAGGTTGGGAATACCAAAATGTTCGTATATTGCATTCCTGCCCAAGAAATGGCACCCCTCGACATCAATGGCTTTCGACTTGAAGAAGTAGACAGTTTCTAATACCTCGGAACAAGGTTGCTGCCGAAGGAACGGAGTAATGATGACATTTTCGCCCGAACTGGCACGGCTCGAGGATTTGTCTCCAACCTTCGAACGTGTCTATGGACCCAATGCGACATTTATTTTACCATGAAGGTCTGCGTGTATCGTGCAGCTGTGCGGTCTGTTGTTATATACGGCTGAAAATGCTGGATTATGCGCCTAAAATATGAATGGAAACTGAAGGTATTTGACCACTACCACTTGAGGACCGTCTTTCGAGTGAAGTAAACCGAATTCCTCTCAAATGAGACAGTCCATAGTCGCTGCGACAACATCCCAAGGATATCCAAGGCAACCCAAGAAAGAACACTGAGGTGGTTTGTATACAGTCTTCGACGTCAACCTTAAGAGCTCGGTGTTACTTCCCTCGAGCCGAAACCGTTACCTAATTGGAAGCGCCGAAGAAGTTATCAGCTTCAAACCTTGTTCGACTAAGTCCATTAGAACCTTCAGTATACGGCGAAGAGAATGGATCGAACTGGCCAGGTCTGCTGCCATGGATCATCACGCGTGGGAAAGTACCGCATCGGACATCATCGAAGTCGGGTAGACTAGCTTGGATCGCAGCCGAAACAACAAAAACAACGGACTTTGACGTAGGGGATGTTATCTAGGGTGCATCGCCGCAAGAAAAGTGGTGCGAAGGGCTAAGGTCAGAATGCAAAGCTAACTAGCGCTAAAATAATACCTAGACTAACCAGCATTACGAGTTTCCCTTCGAATACAGTGTCCTGCACTGTCGGTTTAGTTAAAACAAATTAAAAATCGACACTAATGTCGCGCCTATTTTTGTTTGGTTATTTTTTTCAGGAGATGTTATCTAGTATTTGAAATGTTCAGATAACGAATCCAATGATTTCAACCGTTGGTCGCTCTTCCCTCTTGTAATGAAGAACTCTTGGGGGCAGTGCATTTCCCTTTCTGATCATTAGTTATCCGTTGTAAGAAAGGACATTTTAAATCGAGACAAGTGGAAAGTCAAAATAGTTCAATCAGAAGGCAAGAATATTGATTAAGATGGCCGGTATCAGGTCAGTGTCCCAACAAACGGCATTTAAACAGGTTTCATACAGCAATGACTCGCCTAATTAATTGATTAGCCTCAGATGCGCACACCGTCAACATGTTGCAGGCTTTCGGTGGACAAAATACCCTTGTACGCTTTCATTACCCCCGTCTTTTGGCACGTCGGAAATCTACGAGTGGTTATAGTTAAGCAGACATCCTTGGCCCCATAAAATTACTGGCTTTAAAATCAGGATCCTTAGTTTCCCGTTAGACCACACCAGTAGACAGGATGTGGTAACAGGGCTTGAAAACCAACACTTTCAAGAAACGAAAAGATAATTTCTATATAATTACGCTTAAGTTTTCACCATAGGAGTTTTGTGCCTTTCGAGAGAGCTGCAAACATGATACCATTTCGTGAATGTACCACCGGAAAATAAATGCTCAGGAGGGAAGCCCCGAAAGAACCAATGAGCATAACGAGCCCTAGAACTTACAGATTCCTGCGCACGCCATGCGTCTGTTCGCCTGCCTCCGCCATGAGGAAAGTGTCAGAGATAAGTGAAATAACCAATTACTGCGTCCATGTGATCTTTAACCAATCGGTTCGCAGTCGCTGGGCCACTACCTGTCCAATAAGCGTGTAGGTATCGTGACTTCAGCTTTGGCTCAGACGCATTGTCAAATCGTACCCGGGGATTGGCTACCTCATCCTGCCTAGCAAACTCATTGGTGGGGAAGTTAGCTTTGAATTCACGCTCTTCCAGGGTTGCCCTGCCAACCAGCACAAAGAGCGACAGATTCAAATTTAGAGACCAGTGCAAATCTATCTAGGAACGTAAAACTGTCCTTATTGACCGAATTCTACAATCTTCAGATTTATATTGCTGCACTTGACAGAAAGACGGAATACTTTACACATCGTCGTGATTTTCGAGGACTTTCCAGTTAATGATAAATTTGGATTCGAATATTTTATTGAACAGTTCGCATAAAAAAATAAAGAATGGAATAGCTCATTGCGTGGGGGCGTTGTCAGTGACAAACCAATATCTGTGGACAGTAACGATATCCTGATTAAATATTTCAGATTCATACACAACCGTGGGACACCATTCTTTTGAAAATGATGCACAAGATTTACAAGACAGGTACACCAAGTGCACCTTATGTTATCGGTCGCAGCCTGGTGTTGCAATTATCGTTTGGTTCATTTTTTACAGATTCCTAAACATAGCCGCATCAGGAATCTCTCAAAAGCGTGCAAAATAGGCTTTAATGCCCTTTGCGATAATTTCGGCCTTCGTACTATCCACGCATGACTTGAGAGGTTTCTCCGGAGTCCTCTGTTTTAGCGTAGCTGGTTGTTGCTTTGACAGGTTTTGTTGTTCATGGAAGGGTTCCCTTGGGCAGGGGATATTCTGTTTCGCAGTTTCCAATTGCTTCTCCGCTGGGAGTGATTCCAAGTCCACGCTCCGACTACTAATGCCCTCAGCGATTCTAAAGACATCAAAATGCGACGAAAATTAATGTCATCAAGACGGAAACTCGCGTTGATCACGAACTGTTCCTAAGGCTATAAAAAATAGAGCCTACGACTTGCCACGAGCAATAAAGTCTGCTGTTTGGGGCTGGAGGTAATTATACTGACGGCAGCGACAGTGGTAAATCTCTGACAGAGACGGTGTTAAACCACTAAAGAATAAAACCCCTCCGAAGCTTACCCAATCGCGTTAAAGTTCGCATTGTTAGGTGAGTAGCACTCCACAACAGTAAAACGAGCTCCACATATGAAGTGCTCCCTATCGGAAAGTTTGTCCGCATCTGCTGTGGGTTGTAGAGTAATGTAGCAACTTCCACGTTGTTGGTCTGTCGAGCGACTCATTGGAAAACTCATTTCGAGTACCTCTCCGAAACGTGTAAAGTAGGCCTTCAAGATACCGGGATTCATTAATTATTTCATACCGCTCACAAATAGTCGAAGAGACTTCTGTGACCTACCAAGACTGCGATGGTCTTGCAAGTCCTGTTGCTGCTGTTGTTCACGTTTCTGATGTTGCTCTTGTGTTTGTTTCAGTCGCTGCAGTTGCCATGTAATTTTTTCCTGCGTCTTTTTCTGTAGATTTATTTGTCCCTTGAGTTCTAGTTTATGACGCTGTAGCAGCTGATAAGCAAGTTTGACTGGTCTGAGAGCCTTTTGTTTCGGACACTTCGGAGGTAGCGACTCTGGATCGAGGTGGTCTTCGGTCTTACGGCAAAGACGAACGGAAAACTCGTTATTTGGCAGACACTTATGTTAAACAAGGCAAATTCAAGGAGATTAACAGCAATTAAGGATGTTAGAGAGTATCGCGAGCTCTTACTCAACTGTCCTATTAATATAACAACATAAAATGCCCAAATAAATATCGTTCTAGAGGAATACAACTTGGCAGGTTAAAAAATAATGAGTTAGTATTGCTGGCAAAGAGAGAAATGGCAATTTTTGGCTCATTTGCCGTCGTCAGCCAGTCATACCCAAACCCAAGTGATGCAACACCGGAGGCCCGAATTCGTAACCTTTTGAGGCACGAGCTCGTTGTCTCGCGGGACGAGTGAGTTCCGTTAGCGATTGGTCCGTTCCACTATACCACACTGCCCTTTGGTGTCAAGACTGTGGGATACGATGAAGTCCGGCCAGATAATAGGCGACATAACGTTTCCCAATGGTTATGAGCTAGTTGATACGATAAGGTGTGGAGTGATTTGATAAGGCTAGAAGGAGTAGAATATGGGTAATGGGTAAGGGACTCCCAGACAAGTGCACGCCAGCCATGAGGGGGCCGGAGTCCAGAATCGCATTTTGGTCAATGTAGTCGCCTGATCTGGAGGTCTGCAACCGAACAGTAGATCGTCGGTTCCGGGAGTGACTGAGCGTAAACATCTCCCCTGCAGTAATCTCTTGACCTTGAGAATGCCAGACAGGGGATGACCTTGAACGGAGCTTCTGACTATCGTCTCTTGCGCACGCGTGGTGATCATGTCAGGCATGACCTATCCTCGCGGCGTCCGAGGAAAGCATGACTAAGAATAAGAGGTCGCTACAAGACCATTCCGGTCCTGTTCGAGCCAACGACGAACACAATGTTCCCCGATACCCCTAGTGTGGCTGGGTACCTGGAGGACGCCAGCACCATCATGGGTCTGAACTCGAAAACAGAATGCACGCAGTACTTGAACGTATGCACAAATATGATTTCCATTTAAGGGGCGACAAGTGGCAATTTTTCCTTGAGTTGATCAAGTATCTCGGATTCATCTTTGAAGCTACTGATCGCCATCCGGATCCCGAAAATGCTCGTACCATCCAACGGATGCTTGCATCCAAGGATTTATCACAAATTCGATCGTTCCTTGGCCTTATCAGCTACTATAGCGCCTTCTTACCATCGCTCAATCGTGTGCTGTAGACGGATGTTCCTTGATGCTGGTTCTCCGACTATGAAAATGGCCTTTGTCTAGCTTAAGTTAGCCGCAAACAGTCGCTAACACGCCCGAAAAGCCGCGTTTGCCAAAGAACACAGTCCTCACAGGAAATGTCCATATTTGCAAAATGCGTCATCGCACATAAAGGCGCCTGTGTGAGCTACCATGCTGCCACGTAAGAAGACCTGCAGCGTTCACCCGTCACAACGCACTCCTAGGTCAGCAGTTTTGGTGGACCTGTTCGCATTCCTGTCATCTAAATCACCAACACCACCATGCCCCCGAACCAAGCCGCGGTGTTCGACCGTCTTTGAGACCTCTCCACAAGGAAACTGTGTTCCTCGGACCTACCCGTTGATGGCTCTGCCATCATGACAGGCCTCCAGTGTCTTAACCAAAGAGTTATTGTGGACGCCAAATTCAGCTACGACCCCCGGTCCTTTTGGGTGGCTATCCATCTCCGATTGCGGCCACGGAATGACAACTCCCAAGGGTCACCCGCTATACCGAGGCACAGCTACGCAGTGGCTACTCCATGTTCCTTCGCCAGGGCCAACACCGACTGGACCCGTCCACACCCGATAGCTGTCCCGACTTCGGCGTCTCGCCGCATGAATGTCAGCATCTGTTTGCCTGTAGTTCCCGGCCAGGCACCCAACTCACCCCCGCGGACCTTTGGCTCAAGGCGGCTGAGGTCGCGCCTTTTCTCCATCTCCTAACTGCACCTAGTTTGGACTCCGGCGGGAACACCTGATCCAACAAGGACTACTAATCAACCAACCACGCGGCCATGCGAACGCGCGCCTGACCGTAGCTACCTATCATTCGTCAGCTCTGATTGATCTATGTCACCGACATTTTCAATTCACGCGGATCGATAAATACACACAGCTTTTCAAGAAGAATGACTTGCTAATTGTTAATACAGCTCTCCGCGTGGTCGATCGCTTTCTATTCTTTTCGCGGGCTGTCTTCGGGGACAACGATTGGACAAGCTCACGGGTCGTCCTACTTACAAGTACAGTAGTCGCCGGATATTAAGCCCACCTCGGGCCTAGACCAAATTGGGCTTAATAAGCGGCGGGTGCATTAAGCGGAGAGTCCTAGTTCTTGATTAGCAAACACAGGATAGGTACTTTACATTGCGTACGCACGGTATTATATGTAGAGCTTGGTCATGTACAAGAGAGGAATGCTGCTTGTCTGTATTTTACGTAATAACAAAAACAAACAAAAGTTATTTGCGACACATTTAAGAAAAGCGGTCAGAGAGATGAGAATCTCACTCTATCCTGTTGGCAAACTGGGCTTTATAGCCAGCTTATTAGCCGGCGGATTTTGCTATGCAAAATTCCGTCCCAAGCTGACTTGGGCTTAATACGTGGCTGGGCTTATTAGCCATGGGCTTAATAGCCGCGACTACTGTACCAAGTGCGAGTCATAACACAAACCATAACACCAACCAATCGAGAGTATACGCTTATTTTCAAAAGTCTCGGAAAAATTTAAAATACCGCATGATAGTCAAATTATAATTATTTTTAAACCTAGAACCATCATTTAATTGCTTGTATTTACTAAACTGCTTCGCTGTTGGTTTGATTAGTGGTTTAGGTTGTGAGAATAACCTTCATCTTCACATGAATTAATTTTTGTTGCAACATGTGCACTATCAGTACTTGTACTTGTTACGGCTGTGATCATGCCTGATCCAGCCGGCCTCAATGATGTCACCAACGGTACCTCTCTATGCGTGACGATTGGCGGCAGTGGATCTGGAGAGCTTTACCCAGTCTCTTTTCCAGCGATCGAGACCAAAGATAGAAGGTCCAAGAACTGCTTCAATGTCTTGACGGACGGTGTCTAGCCAAGTCTTCAGTTGCCCTCCTCTTCGACGTTTCCCGGTGGACTGCGGCGGTGGGTCGAGGGCAGCATAGCCAACTTCGTGGGTCGGACGACGGAGAACGTGTCCAAACCACCTCACTCGCCTTCCTTAAAGGGCCTGAGATATATTCGTGATACGATCGCAGTGGATGCGGACTGTCTGATTTGCGATGAAGTCCCTATACTTAACTCGCAGGATCGTCCTCAGGCACCGGTGGTCAAAGACCTCCAGTCTTTGCTCATCTTCAGCGCGCACAGCCCAGCATTCACACCCATAGAGGAGGACTGACAGGATGAATGCACGGTATACACGAATCTTCGTGGCGATGGAGATGTCACGTCGGATCCATAGGCGCTTTCGAAGGATTGAGAAAACCCAGCGAGTGGCATCGATACAGGAGACAATATCGTCCCTGCTCTGCCCATTCGGCAGCAGCCTCGCCCCGAGGTATTTAAAGCTGTCTACTTCTTCAAGTTGATGGCCATTAATCCCCAGAGGTGCCTTCTCCTGGTCCGGGATGCAGCTCGAGAACAACTTCGTCTTTCCGGAATTTATGGACATGCCAACCGACATAGCGATCTCATTTAACCGCGACACTACCGACTGTAGACCACCAAAGCTTGAGACTAACAGTACAATATAATCGGCGTAGTCGAGATCAGTTAGCCGGCGTCCGGGTGCAAGCTCAACACCGTTCCATTCTACCAGTTATTGTTATCGCCTTTTGTATGCCCAAAATTGTGAAGAGGAGACAACAATCGGAGTATCTGCCTTATAAAATGTTCTTGTTCTGCAGTATCTCTAAGACTGTTGGAATCAGATGGTGTACATTACTTGACAGACAATATGGGCGGCAAAGGGAGAAAAGTTACATTTGAGTAGATGCTGAATAACATCACAATCACATCAATGAATAAATCGTGTCCCTGGTGATCTCACCCGACTGTTTGATTTTCTGCATCTCCGAATGAGGTAAACCCCCTCACACCAAGTTCAAATCCATTTACAATGTGTTTCGTCCTACAAATTCGCTTACGATCCACTGTCGGCTGAATTGCAATAATGGCCTTTGCGATGGATTTGTCGGTTGAGTAATACCTATACACATTGAGCACTTTCCCAAAAGAAGCAAAGTGGGTACTCAAGTGCTCCTCGGTTATTTCAGACCTCACGCCATCCACGTATATGTCAAGAGCCTTCTGAGATCTAGCGATAGCCAGGTGATTTTGCAAATCGAGTTTCCGCTTTGCTATTCCCTGTGTTCTTCCTTTTTGCTCAGGGAGTGCGTCCATATTTGTTCTAGGAAAGGAAAGCACAAAAGGAGAACTTTATTTGTAACGACTTCCTAGGAGTAAATAAAGCAATAAAAATGGAATGTAAAAACCCCCATACAATAGTTTGGTCGAGAAAACAATATGAGGTCACTATCAAAAATGGTAGAAGGTTCGCTGATTCATTGACAGCCTGCTTTTTTGAATTTTGCTGTTGTGTCCAGCATAGAACTAACGTTTGGCGCGTGAACATAGACTGAAACACATCAAAAAGAAATCCACGTATAAGCTAACAAAAAATATTGTGGGCTACTAACAGCGGGCGGAGTTTGACCGTCCTTTTGCCGTAGCAACGGTTGCTGTGGTGGCTCCGGCTGCTTTTCTTCAAAACTTAGGATGATGTTTAAAATGAGAGCGATTTTTAAAATTGCTTGTATTTACTCCACGGCTTCTTCAGCTTTTTTCGAGTCCTCAATGTGTACCTCAATGTGTACCTATAAATAAAGGAGCATCTGCTATTTATCAAAAGCAAGGTGTTTTCATCGACCATTAGGTCACTGTTGTTTTAAATAAGTGATTACGGTTGTGGTGGTAATCTTAAGATCTCATGACTGAATTTCTATTGCAATATCAGTAGTCTCAATTTCACGCTATACTTGTTATTACCTTATGTGCGTCTAAAAGCCTTGAAAAGGAGACAAAAATACAACGGCTACAAATCTGAGCATCTTCCTAGTATTGCTGCAGACGAAGAAATCGAACCTCTCTCTTAATCTCACCTGACTGGTTTATTTCCTAAATCCCACAAGAAGGCGCACTTTTTCACATAAATTCTAACTCCATTCACAAAGTGTTTCATGTTGCGAATCCGGTTGGGTTCCCTTGTCGGCCAAATTGCAATATAGGCATTTCCATTGGGTTTGTTGGTTGAGTAATTTATTACCACATACACGTGAACAACCTCTCCAAAGGAAGCAAAGTGGTTTCTCAGGTCTGGCTCGGAAATTTTACGATTTCCGACCTGCACGAATAAGTCAAGAGCCTCCACGGATCTGGCGATATCCCGATGATTTTTCAAATCCAGCCTTTGCTTTGCTATCTCTTGTTTTCTTCGTTCTCGTTCTACGAGTTTTTGAGTTTTCGTCAGTTTTTGCTGCTGAGTATGATTAACAGGATTTGTTCTACTTGATGAAGCTTGCTCGGTCATTTCAGGCTGATTGTCTGGGAGCAAGCTCCGGTTGGTACTAGGAGAGAAAAACAGAAATTTAATTAGTTTCAAGGCGACTCATTAAGTGGGTGTTTAGATACAGACGACACATGCTTTCTTAATCTGCTGTAACTAAACGCGCCAACATGTCTGGGAAAGAAGTGATATATTCGGCGTGTGCGTTGATCTCCTCAGTGTGTCTTCCCAAGACACACACGGGGTGTAGTGGATCGTGCCTGGCCGACTAGCTCGCGTTAAAGTGCACTTTTACAAAGGCTCACCGATGCGGTTTTTCGACGTCTCGATCAGCCAATAACAGTTCCCGCATCTACGCGGTTTGGGCTAAGCGACGAATAGCAAGCTTGCACGCGTTTCAAACGCAAGCTGCTTCTTTGCCCAAAACCTCAAGGCCGACCTAGCCAATGAACACGCTCTCTCTCTCTCTGTCTGCTGGCCTAACTGCTCTCAAACAGCCACTTGAAACCCGGTCAATCTCCTAGGTGGTCATGGTCTCCCAAGCCAGACTTTCTCCATCTATTCTTCTTTCCTTTGTGCACACAATATACTGTTCCCTCTACTCTGGCCTTTAACGACTTCTCTCCTGCACTAAGTAACCATATTCTGAGGATCGCAACTGCTGGGTTTGACTCACTTAAACCCCTACGGTAGGGGAAGGCTGCTTCATAAGGGTTAAGGATAATGCTAAGAGCAGTAATTTTCCGCAAGTGCGGCTAGGATTGCCGCCTTTCCATGCAAATTCTTCGTAAAATGCGACGATCTATAATATCGCCTCACTTACGTTTAAAAATATCGGTAACGTAAGGAGCAAAGGGTTTGCAAATAATAGCTTCCCACATTTCAGACGCATTTATGTAGTGGTCACTGCTGCCAGACGCAAATTGGCGCACGATCGAACGGACGCATCGCGCCTACCCCACTCTGGCCTCAACCCACAGTGGCGGGACTTCAATCCGTCTGGACAAACCTCAAGGTCGTGGCTGCCGCCGGACGCACTGACGCGCGGTCCAACCAACAACCTTCAAGACTGCAGCCAACGGAGGCCGCTCGATTATCTGTTCCCAGACATCACTCCGGACCTAGCACGCCTCACGACAAGAATTGCGGTCCGGTAGTCAAATATTTAACAACCTTTTCCTCTATTTGAAGACAGCGTATGTAGCAGAATTTAATGGCACCATAAATTTCGCGAGCGCTCATCAGCCGCTTCCATTCGCTGCATAAACAGAATAACGAATGATAATTTACGGAATTGAATTCATGCAGAAAAATCGATCCAAAACATCAAGGTCACTTGAGTTAGCCAAGGGGCAATCAATAAAGTAGGAATTCAAACATTGTGGGCAGCAAAAATCGCAGTAAACAGTCTAAGCCAAAAACATCTAAGGTAAAAAGGTGGGAAGGGGGTGGGTAAACAAGGAGTCGGTGCTACCACGGCAGGGTTAGGTTCACCACATGTTCCAGTTGTTTACATTGGTCAGGTTTAAACCGCCTTATGTATGCTGCCTCCAGGTAGTGTAAGATACGAGTTGAGCGTGCCCGAACAAATACTCGGAAGGATGTTTTAGGGTCAACAGAATGACCCGTATCCAATAGGTGTTCGGTGATAGAAGAACGGGGAGTCCTATTCTCCTGTCTTAATAACCAATGGTATTGCGTAAACGTCTCATGATGGTGGTTAAGGTGTTGTCTCCCTTAAATGGGAAGGAAATGAAAACAGGCTTTTTCGGAGCACCCTCTTCCAGAGGACAAGCAAAATCTGCTCAATGGATACACTGGACGCAGAAATTGCCAGCCTCAAGGAAACGCTTCTCAAGCGTGGTTATCCAGCTCACTTTATTGAAAAGAATAGCAAACCATTACGGGAAATTTATAGAACAATCAGCTCTGAAAAAGCCTGTTTTCATTTCCTTGCCATTTAAGGGAGACAACACCTTAAACACCATCATGAGACGTTTACGCAATACCATTGAAAGGACCTATTTTGCAGCTGAGCTTGTATTTTGCAACTCGGTGAAGACCCTTCCGATTCCAACTGCGAAGGATGCCTTGCCGTTGTACGCCACTTCTAATGTTGTTTACAAATTTAAATGCACTTGCGGATGCAAGTACACAGGACGAACACAACGGCAATTAGCAGCCAGAGCGAAAGAGCACTTGCCGAGTTGGTTATTAAGACAGGAGAATAGGACTCCCCGTTCTTCTATCACCGAACACCTATTGGATACGGGTCATTCTGTTGACCCTAAAACATCCTTCCGAGTACTTGTTCGGGCACGAACAACTCGTATCTTACGCTACCTGGAGGCAGCATACATAAGGCGGTTTAAACCTGACCTATGTAAACGACTGGAGCATGTGGTGAACCTAACCCTGCCGTGGTAGCACCGGCTCCTTGTTTACCCACCCCCTTCCCACCTTTTTACCTTAGATGTTTTTGCCTTAGACAGTGTACTGCGTTTTTGCTGCCCACAATGTTTGAATTCCTACTTTATTGATTGCCCCTTGGCTAACTCAAGTGACCTTGATGTTTTGGATCGATTTTTCTGTATGAATTCAATTCTGTAATTTATCATTCGTTAGTCTGTTTATGCAGCGAGCGGAAGCGGCTGATGAGCGCTGGCGAAATTTATGGTGCCATTAAATTCTGCTACATACGCTGTCTTCAAATTTGTACCTGTGAACCGACTTTTCCTCTATCCTTCTGCAGAATAAACTATTGTTAACAATCCGGTTTTCCCGAGACTTCTATCCCTCATCTAAGGAAACCGCCTGAAAGATCGCAGCCGTTAGTGTTAAACTCTAATAGCCTTAGCATTAAGCGATAGTTACACTTGCGGCGGCCTCAGAAGCTGACTAAATGTGACGGTCAGGGTTGCTTTGGAAACGGCTTTTCGCTTCGCTCACAATTGTTGAAATAGTCGGGTCCACGCGAGGCAAAACATTAGAGTTCCAAATGGAAATTGGACTAAATGCGATAACAAAACTCACTCTATTGAGGTGGTTCCTGCCAAATCAAAGGAATGCCAATCCTTGATGTTAAGGCGAACCGCACATACAATGTGCTCCGTGTGGAGAATTTGGCTGCGATCTCCGGTCAGCAGGAGTGAAATGTAGGCACACCCACCAGGCTCGTTTGTTAGGCATTTCCTAGACAAGCCCACAGCCAGCACCTCTCCAAAGCGTGTAAAGTGGGCCTTCAAGATGTCGGCAGTGATGAAGTCTTTCACGCCCTCCACGAATAAGCTGAAAAACTCTCGAGAACTCTCTCTCTTCAAGAGAAATGGGTTTCTGTTGCATTCCTGATTGTCACTGACCTTGGCGAATCTAAAAACAAAAATAATGAGAAACAAACAATAGCCCTGGACGATCCGCAAATGACTAGTAGCGTAGGTCCTGCAGATGTCAGTAATCAGAAGCCGAGTGGTCTTGAGTGTAAAATCTGTGCAGAGTTAAGAATAATCGGGGAACAATTAATAAGAAGGTAAAAATCCTGACAATCCAACAACAGTCTATACAGATAGGAGAAGAGGAACTGAAAAATACCTGTTTATCTTACCGCTAACTTAATTTGTTGAATGCTTGGCAGAATATAATGAAACACCAATCTTAGTTGCTCAAAGTACTGAAATGTGTCATCCAGGAAAACGTGGAGAAGAATCGCTAGCTACGTGACCACTTCAAAGTCCAGACAACCCTTCATCTAAAAACATGAATGTGGACCTCCTATCTGTACGAACGCTTACGCTTGCCATCTAACTTTGACATCACGACCGGCTGTCAGTCATATTGAACAAGACGCGACTACATATTCGGAGTCAGAGGCCGATATTCGCGGGAGGTGATTGAGTGGTCGTTTACGGGCCCATGTCTACCTACATGTACAATCACCTCACCAATCCATATGTGGTATTGAGACTTGGATTGGCCAAACTAGTCAACCAATAGGGAAGTGCGCAGATGGCCCACTTTCTAACGGCAATGCCAGTGAGCAGGTGACCGAGCACTCACCAAACCAACACGGGTGATGCAGTTTCAGCAGATAAGAATCCACGGCCTCGACCTTGAATCTAAAACAGCAGGCGAAGAAAGTATTCGTTTCAGCAAATGCGCCTACCTCTTATCAGTCATATTCAACCGTGTTACGCAACCACAGGAAAAAAGTAGTAAAAAACTCTTATAAAGTCACCTTACGGAGTTATTGTTCGATGGAGTGTTCTTTAAAACAGTTATCTGGACTCCTTGTATCTTATGCTTCTTTTTCCGAATGCCCTTGCAACCTAGGCCTTTTCGTATTTTTACGTAGCCATTTCCGGGTGACGTGATTTGTACGTCGAGAACCTCGCCGAAACGTGAAAAGTAGGTCCTTAAGTCATCGACGGTAATTCGGCTTCTTAAACCCTGCAGGGATAATGTGCGAACGTTCCCAGATTTTCTAATAGGCTGCTGTTTTGGATTCTGCTGCTGAATTCTTGATAGATCTGGTTTTTGCCGGTGACCGATGGGAACCTGTTGCTTTGTAGGTTTGGATTGGAGCCTCGGAAATACTGGCTTCAAGGCCACATTCTCTTTGTCACTGCCTTCGGCGAGCCTGAAAACATTTTAAAAAAGGTTTTAACGAAAGCTGCACAAAGCATAGCATAAGACGTACAAAATGTCAATTGAGCTGGAGGCGAAAATGCTGAATCAACATCGTATAGACATCTTATATATACATATATATTAGTAGGGCGTCATTAGATGCAGTTACCCAACTCCAGTGTAGCCGCGGAAAGTACCGCTGCACTCGAATTTGCAAACGTTCACAGATTTTTCGACAGGCTGCTGTTTTTGATTCTGCTGCTGAATTCTCGATACATCTGGTTTTTGCTGGGGATTGATGAGAGCTTGTCGCTTTTTAGGTTGAGATTTGAGCCTCGGCAGTACTGGCTCCAAGGCAACATTCTCTTTGTCCTTGCCTTTGGCGAACCTACAAACATTTAAAAAGGTTTTAACCAAAGCTGTACAAAGCATAGCATAAGACATTTCAATTTTACTGAAGGCAAAATTCCAAATCACCATCGTAAAGAAATCCAATATATACATATATATTAGCAGTTGTTTGTACAGCGATCTATCTCTATCCTGAGAGATAGATCGGTGTACAAACAAATACCATATACTCCCGATCAACAACCAGCCAGACATCAAATTCGATGGCTCAATGGTTAGGACGTCTGTCCCTGACCGGCGACGCGCGATTTCGAAACTCGGGTGTGTTGGCAATTTCGGTGGCTACACTAGAGTTGGCTGCCCGTAGCTGATGAGGGCCTATAGCACTAAATAGCTAGAATGGGATTCGCCTACCTTGCCGGAATACTAAAACACATATTAGTAGGTATTTAGCGGTTCTACAGCCCACCCCCCTCAAACGCCTGACGCCACAGACGCGATCTAACAGGGGCAATCTTGGTCGCCCAGTTCGGCTCCTGCCTGCCTGTGAGGCGCAACCTTTGCCCTCAGGCGGCAAAGATTTGGCGAATCAGTTTCCCGAAGCGCTTGTGGCCAATCAGCTTCCTGAAGCGCTCTGCGGTCGTCGGTCAATTCCTACACAGATGGACCATTTGGAATCCACTCTGAGCGGGACGCCCGCTCACACGCTCTCACGACATGCCGGAACGAGTGGTAACTTCCCCCTAACTCTTCTGTACACAATATATTGTTCCTAACACTCTGGTCTCCCCAAAACTTCGCTAGTCTCCGAAGGAACCGGGCCTGGAAGATCACAGCCGTTAGGGTTAAATCGCAATAGTCTTAACACCTGCGATAGATAAGCATACATCAAACATTTACAGGGCACAATTGTTCCCTTTGGCGTCTTTGGAGCTCACACACATGTGAGTTTACGCCACAAGGCGGCTCGTAGTAAAATGTTACTTACTAACACTGATTTTATTTTAGGATATTACCGACAAATACAGGGACACTAGGATCGTAATTTCCACCTCGTTAACTGTCATCAGCTAGTGATACCCAACTCACAGACATTGCCGCCACATTCGAGTACTGACTTTGTTAGTAAGAAGTCCAATGCTCTAACCACTTGGCTACGGGCTCACTGTCTTGCCGCTTCTTGGTCGGGAATATACATCAGTAGATAAGAGTACACCAATCATTTGAAAACTCACTCTATTGAGTTGACGTCTGTCAAATTAAATGAATACCACGCGTTGACGTGAATGCGAACCTCACATACAGTGTGCTTCGTATAGAGAAGTTGGCTGCGATCTCCAGTCAGCATGAGTGAAATTTAAGCACACCCACCGGGCCCGTCTGTTAAAAATTTACCAGAAAAAACCCATAGCGAGTACTTTGTGGGATACGATATGCTCCAGCCGGATAGTAGACGAGAGAACGTATCCCAACATCTATAAGCTAGTTGGTAGGATAAGGTGTGAAAGGCCAGAGTGTTATGAATGATTTAATAATGTTAGAAGGAGAAGAATATGAGTAATATGCAAGTGAATCCCAGACAAGTGCAGTCCAGCCTTGAATGGGCCGGAGTCCAGAGGCGCTGTCCGGCAAGTAGATCACCGGCTCCGGAGCTCTGCAACCGAACAATAGATCGTCTGATCCAGGAGTGTCTGAGAATAAGCAGCCACCACCTTATGGTCCGTTTGTGACTTCGCCTAGGGAGGTGGTTGGCCAGACAGATCCGTGACCTTAATCGGAGGCTGAAACGTCTAGCGTGCACGGACCGGTAGGCAAGCAAACTAGACACTCGAGTCACGCCCCACAGGCATGTGAGCAATGCATGGCTTAGAATAAGAGGTCGCTACAACTTCTTCGAAGCGTGTAAAGTAGCACCCCAAGATGTCGGCAGTGATGAAGTCTTTCACGCCATCCACGAATAAGCTAAGAAACTCTCGACAACAACCAGTAGGCGGATGAGTTTGCAACTCCTTCTGTCGTATGGATGATTGTGGTGGCCGCTCAACCTACTTTTGTTGATGACTCTGAACGGCTTCGCGACCCACAACCCCCTGTGCTCGACCTTGAACCAAAAACATCAGGCGAATAAAGTTTTTGTTCCAGCAGTTGCGCCTACCTCTTATCAGTCATATTCAACCTTTTTTACCACAATATCTGCCAGCAATAATGTGCCTAAAACTGAGAAAAGTAATAAGCAACCACTGCAAAAGCTAGCAAAAAACCCTTGTAAAGTCACCTTACGGACTTATTGTGCGATGGATTGTCCCTTTGAACAGTTATGTGAAATCCACGTATGCTGTGCTTCATTTTACGAAAGCCCCTACAATCCATTACTTGTCGTATTCGTAAGTGACCAGTTCCGTGTGATGCCTTTGTTACGTCCAGGACCTCGCCGAAACATGAAAAGTAAGTCCGTAAGTCATCGATAGTAAGTTTCCTTTTTAAACCCTGCAGGAAAAATGTGCGAACTTTCGCAGATTTTTCGACAGGCTGCTGTTTTTTATTTTGCTGCTGAATTCGTGATAGATCTGGTTTTTGTTGGGGATCGATGGGAGCCTGTCGATTTATATGTTCGGATTGGACCTTCAGCGATACTGGTTCCAAGGCCACATTCTCTTTGTTATCACCTTCGGCGAGCCTAAAAACATTTTAAAAGGTTTTAACCAAAGACGTGCAAAGCGAGGCATAGGACACACAACATTTTAATGCAACTGAAGGCAAAATGTCAAATAATCATCGTTAAGAAATACAATATATACATATATGCCTGGAAACTAATTTCCCGTTCGGACAATGACATTATCAATAGATTAGAGGGACTCCGATGGGATCAACCATTGCGGACTTCTCACCGAAGTCGCAATGCAAACAATTAAAAGCAACGGCCCTACCACAAATTAACCCCAAGTTGTGGATACGATATATTGATGACACGTTTTCCATTGTCAAAAGGGACCAACTGGAAACACTGCACAATGCTATTAGCTCAACGATGCCAGGCATCACGTTCACGCTTGAAAAGGAGGTTGACAGTAAACTCCCATTTCTCGACGTCCTTGAACAGCGGAATACTGACGGAACACTCCAAACATCAATTTGCCGCAAAAAAGCACACGCGTTGTATTGAACCATCTTCTTGTCCGTGTGAGAAGACATCTAGGAAAGCAAGTTTGTTGTTCGCTTCTGTTTCCGCTGTAAATGTTAGCACTGTGTGGGCTGTATTACCTTTTTGGACTAGACCATCGATATCAGTGGTCTCATTTGCCAGGCAAAAGATATCATCCACGTATCGACCAAGGAAAATCAG
>JAYGXS010000002.1:20113298-20123771 GCA_036362985.1 Ligula intestinalis | reverse complement strand
AAAATCAGGTGTCTTTGAGCTTCTTTTCCTCGATCTTGCCCATGAAGGCATTTGCAAGGAATGGTCCAAGTGATAAGCTCATTGCCACTCCGTCTATTTGCCTGTATAGCCGACCATAGTAGAGAAACTGTACATTTTTTGTACAGCACGTCAGTAAATCTTTCAGCATCTCCACTGTCGTCCCTATCTGGTAGTTTGTTTCCCGTATGAAGTCGCAAAGGCCCTGCATTATGTCAACTACCGGTACGTTGGTAAACAGTGAAGATGCATCTAATGACAGCATCACCGTTTTGCCAATGTTAGTATCCTTGATAGCCTCGACGAATTCAAACATGTCTTTCAGGCTTCTGGGGTACAAGCGGCTCTGAAGTGGCTTTACCTTTTTGAAAAACCCTTTTGCCACGGCATGGTACGGCGAGTTTTTCATGTCCAAGATGTGGCACGCCTTTTTTATGCATTTTCGGGAGGCCATACATTCTCGGTGTTGTATTACAAACCGGCCTTAGTTCCTCGAGCTCCTTGTCAGATAAGAGTCCTTCTTTGAGGAGCTCTTTCAGTAACTCTGTTTTCAGCGGCCTCGGTCCAGTCTTTATCTTTATCGGATTTCGAAAATGTTGTGCAATCCGATAATATTTCTTCTAGTTTCGCCACATAATATTTTTTGTTTATGAACACAATTTCCGAACCTTCGTCCGGTCTTGTAAGCAATATAATTTCATTTCGGCGAAGCTTCTTGAGACTATCGAGATGGGCTTTGGTTAGGGAGCCTATGGTTCTTGGAGCCTTCCTTAAGTATTCTTGACAGCAATTTACAAGAGAGTATTTCGAGATCTAGTCGTGTTTGCTTCCGTCGCGCAATGCAAAACTTAGGACCAAGAAATAGTACTTCTAGGAGCGTTTTTTCAAGATGTAGTGACGAGTGGTTGTGCACGTATCGCTCCGGATTGTTTGGAAGTACTGGCTGCGCTTTCATTAGTTTGACACTTCGTAGAAGCTTAGTCCACTTGTCCTCGGTTCTCCATTTCTGATTATCTGTACGTAGTTTTCAAAGTCAAGTCTTTCAGGATTTCTGAGACGGTCGAGAGCGGCAGTGCTGTGGCACAGGTTCCACTGGAGCACCTGAATTCCGTCTCTAACTGTGTCCAAATTATTTTCCACATATCTTCGTAGCGTGGCTGAAGTGAGTGTGATCTGATTCCTGCGCAAGTTTCTCCAGTAGTGCTTCGGGTATTCCTGGCGCTCAATGCATCCTGATACGGATTTGGAACTAACTTTTGCCTACGCAAATCTGGTGTCAAACTTGAGGAAGTTATTGAGTTCCTTTAACACCCAGAGATTTTTGGATCATCTTACTTCTGCGATCTCAAGCTCTATCCTTGCTCATCTAATTGATACGAACCGCCAGGTGGACGCGAGTGAAACCTTTCAGGTCATACACCGCACGCTAACATACTACGCTAAAGACCTGCGCAAACGAGTGTTAGCTACAGCAGAGGCAGTGGCAATCCGGGTAGCAAAACCCACCCTATGCTCTCAAAGGCGATGGGGTAAGCAATCTGCCCCCCGCTTTTCTGACTGCACGCGGAAATCCCAAGCCTACTGAAGCTACGTCATCCAAAAACACAGAAATCGAAGCCACGGAGAATAGTCAAGCGCAAGCTGCGCGGCTAACATACGGACCTCAACCTGCTAACCATGAGAACATCCGCCCTGTCTTATCTGAGCATCGCAACGAACGTCCTACCCGCACTAGCGCCCGCATTCAGGAGACGAGGGAAAATCCAGATGCCTAATTACACTCACCCGCCCAGTAACCACCTCCTCCCCCCTTCCAACTTGACGATCACTTACACACTGCAATTAACTGACCATTTTAATCTCCGATGTCATTTACCGGACTGATGATGAATGACCGAAAACAATAGCTTGCCAATACGATTTTTCAATCGTAAAATATGAATTACCACATAATTAAAATCACTAAGTAAATATAGAAAAGCCAATCCTTCAAAAAGCAGCCTCCTATATTGATTTTGCTTGTCGTCGAATACACTGCACTTTCTAACATTAAATCTAAGTTCACATACATCGCGTTCCACTCCAAGGACATTTAATACGGATGTTTATAGTTAATCAGATATTCCTGACCCCATAAAATTGCATAGTTTCCCATTAGACCACAAAAGACAGTCCAGACAAGGGCAAAATCATATGTGCTTGGGCAGAAGGCCGAAGTGCGACAGGCCATGTTATATCCCCCAGTAGTATGGCGTGGAATAGAAGACGGACAGGAGACTGGAGAACAAGTTTACGTCCAGAGTTTCTGTGAGTACATCTATCGCGGTCCTGCAATTAGACAGACACTTTTATCGCATGTCCACGCTCTCGGCCACCAGACCTCACTTAGGACCACGACGTTCAAACGGAATGACGTGTGCTCTGAAGTCCAACTTTTTCCCGTATATTCTTCGTTCCTTTGTGTACACAATTAACTATTCCTATTATTCTGGCCTCCAGTGACATCTCCTCTCTACTAAGTAACCATGGTCTGAAGATGGCAGTTGCTGGGTTACACCAACTTAACCCCCTCGATACATTCACCTATCAGTCTTCTATTGATGCTGTAACCAACAGCCCAGATACTATCTAAAGGGGTCATTCATGATGTTGGCCTCCGGGTAGTCGCGCATAACTCAGTCGGACAGCATGTTTGGTGAGTCATATCCTGGGCCGATCGCTAGTCTTCCAGAGAAAGGAAGAGCTTATTGAAGTGAGGCAAGTGGAAACTATTTCAATCAAAAGGCATGAGTTTTCTAACGAACAGACCAGTGTCATCACAAATGGCGTTTAAGTTGCAAAAAAGTAGCTTCTACACAGCAATATCTTGGAGAATCACTTGCTCATGTGCATCTACGGTTCACAAACGATCAACACATTGCCGACTTTCAATTTTCTCCATTAATACTCCCGATGGAAATTTATTACTGGTGGTTACAGTTAATCAGATAGCCTTGACTCCATAAAGTTATTGGCTTTTAAAAACAAATACTCGGCGTTCCATTAGATTACTGTAGTTAAGAGGGCGCGGTAAAAAGGCGCGAAAGTCAACATTTTGAAGAATAAAATCGATCACATTTTCCTATCGTAACGCTCAATCATCCACTCATTGACAAAAGCGGTTCTACGATGATCACCGCCAGACCATTTCGTATATGTATCATATTTATGAGAAAATAAACGTTCAGGAAACAAGCGGCGAAAGCAGCAAAGAGCATAAATAGCCCAAGAACTTACAGAACGCCGCGCACGCCACACGTCTGCTCGCTTGCCTCCTCCATGAGGAAAGTGGCGGCCTGCTGGCAGCATGTACGACTAATCAAATAACCAATTACTGCGTCAATGTGCTCTGTAACCAATCCGTTCACAGTCGTTGGGCCACTACTTGTCCAATAAGCGTGTAGGTTACTTCACGCACGTGACTTCAACTTCGGCTAAGACGCATTGTCATATCGGGTCTGGGGATTGGCTACCTCCCTCTGCCTAGCAAACTAATTGGTGGATGAATGCGAAAGGGCCTGGGTTGACGTCAGCCAAGACTCACTGCCACAGCGGCATTGTTTGCGTCACGTCAACAGTTCAATAACCGTGAAGTCTTCTGCTAATGTTTTTGATGATGAATCCATGACGGATGTCGAAACGTCTGGCGAATATAAGTATTGTCCCAGAGGTGGAGTCGTCTTCTTTTCAACCCTGAAAGTCTCTTTCGACGTGCAGATTATTGCTAATCTACTATATTATCAGAACTGGAATCCTAGACTGCTAACTTACTCTTCGAACATTACAGATAAAAACGTGGATGCTAATTTCACTTCCAATTACTTTAAAGACAAGACCCCCAAAGGACTCCTGGGACGTTTACCAAAGTTCTAACGTAGTCTTGTTGGTATCTTGCCAGGATTGAGAAATCGATGAAGCAAACTTGAGTCCAGCAGTCAATCGAAGAGCAGTCAGGAAATGTAAATAAGTAGCGGAAGCTCTTAGTTGCAGATGCCATAGAGATGCCAGCATTACCTTCATTGCACCGAGATAATGAAATTCCATTTTAAAGCAGGTTTGATGGATATCTGTTGGGCAAAGTGTCTACAAATTGCACTTGTCTAAAAAAAATAACAAAGTGCGGTGCGTCAAAAAGCGTTTTCCGTTATGTGAACAAAGACATACATAGATCCGAACGTTTTATTGAATATCTTCGTGCACAAAATAAAGAAGCGGAGAAGGCCTAGTGAGTGCTTATGACAGACCAACATCTAGGAGTCGAATATTTTATCAAACAGTTCATATAAAAAGTAAAGAAAAACGAAGAAGACAGACGAACATCTGCATATAGTGACGCTTTCCTGATTAAATACTTCAGCAGTGAAATGTAGGCACACACACCGCGCTCGTCCGTTAACGATTTCCTAGACAAATCCACAGTCAGCACCTCTCCAAAGCATGCAAAGCGGGTCTTCAATATGTCGGCAGTGAGGACGTCTTTCACGCCATCCACAAATAAGCAAGGAAACTCTCGAGAACTCTCTTTCTTCGACAGAATTGGGTTCTTATTGCACTCCTGATTTTCATTCTCCTCAGCGAGACTAAAGATAAAAAAAGAGAAACGAACAATATCCCTGAACAATATACGAATGCTGGAATAATGCTGACATGAATTGGGCCCCATTACCAGTTACAATCTCGGTTGAGATTCCGTATCTCGGAATCAACTCTCCAGTTTTCTTCACCGTGTTTTCAGCCCTGATTACCAAAACATCGAAAACTTATAACCATTTCGACCATACATCCCCCATAATTAGGAGTATCTTGTTGTAAAAGATACCCGCATATCCCATGCGAATTCTGCTCGAGGGTTTCGTGGTTTCCGGTCTTGACACTGGTTGGCCTTTCAGAGGGCTATTTGCAAACTGTCCCGATGTCTCCGTCAATTCTGGGCCAGTTAACATCCTTTCTTGCTATCTGTTTACTTTATCTCCCGCAATATGTGTACTTTATACTTTGTCGGCACAAGAAATTGGCCATCGTACATAGTACAGTCCGGTATATTGTAAAACTTATCCCTTCAATTTTTAAGGGCCTTCACAGCTACATGAGTTTTGTTTTAGTCCGACTAGTCATGCAGCGAAAATCGTAGATCATTTGCTGTCACAGCCCTGATGTGCTCGGCTGTTACGGAAACATATCGGATAACTTCCCTAAGTGCCTGGTCATCTTGGGCCAGAGTGTGTGCTATTACAACATCCTCCCAACTTCCCGAAACTTCGCTTAACATCGATAACGCCTCTGCAGCACCAAAATGCTGCGTTACTAGCTACGGCCTCCTGATAGTCATCCATCACTCGGAGACGCACTCATTGCTGACCCAGGCTTGCTGAGCGCGATTGATCCGCTGGTTTGTGGCAGCCTTAATTTGGTAGTGCTGCGCGTATTCAAGTCCTTCTCATCCTCCAAAACCTTCCTCCGTCCGCGCGCCCAGCACTGACTCATCCTCTTATATCTGCAAGCTCGTGTACTTTTGCAAACCGTCGTTGTTGACGAGCCTTCGCCCGCAGCTAATCGGCTCCTCGCGATGCTAACACCTGTACCCTTTTTTGATTGGCTGAGGACTGGACACGGTTGGCTAAAACCGCACGCACAGGCACTTTTACACCGACTCGACTGGCTTCTGTACGCGCGCTTGCAGCAGCTACTGTAAAGCTGCTTAAGCTCAGTAAAGTTGTTCCCGTTCATTCCGTCTTCCCAGACATGTGATGTGGGGTCCTTCTAAGGTCGAGACAACAGCTAGCGCTCGATAGGTTAGCGGTTCCCAGACAGGCGTGGCAGCAGAAGGAGGAACAGCAGTGAATCATGCTCTGGGCCGTTCTAACAGGCCATATGTCAACTCCGCAGCCGCAATGGTAATGACATGGACAGAATGTAAAGCAGCCAGCGATCGGGTTGAGCTCTGATAATCTTTAGAATAACGAGCATCTTCTTTTTCCGTTCGTATACAACGTCAGGTTGGTAATACCGAAATATTTCAATCAATAACGGGCATATATCGCATATATCACGAAGGTTTGACCTTAACGGCTGCGATCTTCCAGGCCCGGTTCCTTAGGAGATGAGAGAAGTCTTGGAAAGCCAGAGCAGTAGGAACAATATATTGTTGAAAGAATGGGTTGAAGAACAGTTTATAGGAAGGTTGACACGGTCTGGCATTCCTTCGACCGTGGGAGACGTGTGAAAGAACAGCGGCGTGGCGCCCGCGCGGGGGCAGAAGGTCAGATGAGTCTAGCGTCAGTCATCAGCAAAATCCTTGTTCAGTCTCGTGGCCTTGATGGTGATTCGTTGGACCGCACGATGGTAGACACTGGCGTGGGGGGTGTGTCTGGTCGGAGGCAGGCTGAAAGGTATATTCGCACAGGGTCCTGCTCTGAGTGACCTTGTTTTTGACGTCAAGAGTTAGGCGGGCGTCGGGCAGAAAGGGCCACAACACATCTTCTATTTCCGCTCGTATACAATACCAAGTTGGTTAATACCGAAATATTTAAATCAAAAGGCAAGAGTTTATGTTCAGATAATTACTTAAGGTACTTCGTTACTTACTAATTTTAAGTAGAGTGATTTCCACAATTTTCCCACTTTTGTACTTCGTTAACCTTTTCTCTAGTTGGTGTTGAGGGTTTCACTAGAAAATGTGCCTCAATTACCTCGCCCGAGGTTAGGGCACACTCACACTACATACACACGTTCGCCGTTGGGTAGGATTGTGTTATGGGGTCGTGTGAGTGCGCGCGAAGCGCGCCCAACTCCAAAACGGGAGAGTGGTAATAGGGGAAAGTATGGGTGGGGCATATCAGGGGAAGAGAGAGAGAGAGTGAAATAATTCCAAAAACTAAGAAAATTACGTAGGAACGCGTAGAGCCCGTTGTAATCAGTTGCTTTTTAGTGTTTCTTTAGTTTCACTGCTAGTTTCCTATCACAGTTCATTTTCGAGAATTTTTTTACCATTTCTGTTTTACCGTCCCCCTAGATGAGTCTCTATCCAGTTAACGATAAAGAATACTGCCTGACAGGGCATTCAATACAAATCTAGTAATGGATCCTAACCTCCTGTCACCAGGCGAATTTAGTCCGTCAGAGTTAAAACGCGCCATCAGGCCACCCGTCGGTAACTAGGGGGATTGGTATCAGCGAGGAAAATTCCGAGGAACACCGGCATCTTCACCAGCAGACGATCATATCATCCTCATCCGGATCTGCGTGAAAAAGTATCTTGGCAACTTCAAAAACCCATGGTCCGGGAAAGCTCGTTACAACAGTGCTAGCAGTGAGTGCCACACGCTTATTTGGTAACACTCATGGTCACATAGAAATTGATTATTCTGAGTGGTCCACTGCCCTATTTACGACGACCAGTAAAAACGCAGACAGTGGTAGCTACATTTATTCCGATGCAACACGCACAAACGTGTCTTTACCGTCGCTGTATAAGGATGGATGCCGAGTCTTGCCCCGTGTGTGGGGTTTGCAATCAGCTGTACGTGAGTTAGCCCTCCTATGTGTGTGATTTATCAGTAATTTTTATGCCCACTTTGTAAAGGCATAGAACATAGTGCGACTTCCGCTGCCTAGGCCAGGGAGTCTGCACTTTTTTGCATGAATTTTATTTAAGCGTTTCTGACATCTGATTCTGCTTTAGAAGTTCGACTGAACGACAACTTTTGTAGTTCAGCAAATTTCGATATCCTAAGCTCCCTGTCGACGAAAGCCATGGAGAACAATTATTAAATACACTTGAGTCTCGTGTACCAAGCAGCCCCATCCACGAACATTTCACGTAACGAGTGAGCCCCTGGGAAAATATGTTTCGATGACAGAGGTGGCACTTCGTTAACGCGTTGTCATTGCCTCTGTGCCTGTGACCGCCGTCGAGTCTTGCTCCTGTGGCTTTCAGCCAATCACAGGTGTGGTGGACTGCCATTGGCCACTAAGTTCATCAAGCGGCAAGTGACACTCTCCCATGACGTTTATACATTAATGTCCATGGCACGCTCATGCACAGACGCGCGAAGAGTCTGGGCCTGCGGCATGTCGGAGCTTCATACCACCACTGGGTTTCTGTATATAATAGACAAGTCCTACTGGTCTTAACCCTTCTATTCCTATACGGGACTGGGCATGATAATTATAGTGCTCTGAGCACACTTACGGCTTATATTCCTTTAACAGTTCACAAGACGAGCGTTTTTAGATGACAAGCTCTGTGCTGAAAGAGCTTATAGCCGTTCACCGAGGTCTTACTTTATCTTCAATTCGCGAGTGAATACTCGCCTTTGCCATATTCAAGGCGTCAAGACATCTTAGTCCTTCTCAAGTAACCATCTCCTTCCTGTAGGACGCATGTCCAGCTGGCGAGATCTTGCACTTTCAATCACCACGCTGGCGGATCAGGTGATTCAATCTGCACTAGCGAATTGTGCTGCGGTCATCGGCGTTAATCTGCGGTGTTGCTAGGGGCCTGCACTTCTGGTCTGGTTTCAACTTGGTGTCTTTTTTGTCTGCGGCCTAAACCATTATGATAGCAAAGGCGATCATGCCTTGTGCTTTTTTATAATCCTTTCGGACTGACCTGGTAACATCGTACTGTTGAAAGTGATTGGTTGGCTGTCTTCCCGGGATTGGGTTACTGCTGTTTTTTTCCTGGTTTGTAGAACGCAATAAGGTGCCACTTTTTAACCATTTCCTAGACACATTACAATCGAGCTACATGAAAGCCCACGCTTTGAAAGTGAGTGTGGATGCAATCGTGCAAACTACTCTGCACAGGCTAAGCAATGCACGGAGTTATACGTCATTTTTAGGACTTTATGCTGAACAAAAATACGCTGTAGTAGCCTGGAAATGTAGCGTTTCCAAATTCGCCCGCTATATATGTTTTCGAGGTGACGTGATAAACATTTACGTGAGGCTTTCTAGGAATTATACTTAACAACGCATGAAAAAGTTTTAATGCACTGGTATGACGCTATCAATGAGAAAAGTATGTTTACCATGAGACGAAAAATCTGGTAATTAGCCTAGATTTTTAACAGTAGCCACTTGGCATCCGTTTTTGTGCGATGGCCGCCAGACCCACAGATGCCTGACATGCTCCGTTCAGAAATGAATTCAGCTTATTAGTAAAATTCACGTGTAAATCTCGCTTTCTCGGGAGTCATTGACTTCTCCCGGTGACCTTTGCCAAGTCGTCTCAGTCTTCCACAAGTAGCGATTTCCTTACGAGAAATACATTCGTGGGGCTTGCGAGATATACGAATTTCACTCGCCACACCCGCGGAACACGTGACCTAGCCCGCAATATCGCATTAGCTATAAAGATTGCCCCGCTGTCACCAGCTGTAATCTGCACTGAAACTAGGGTCCTGCAAGGCTGATTTAATTTCAAGTCCATGTCCTTTTGCTTTAAATTCGAGCATGAATTGTGCTTAAAAATAATCATTCTACGACCACCGATCACGCAGGTTTAAAGTACTTTACAAAGTGATTGGTCAACTAACTTTGTGAGATTTAGGTATCACTCTTTTCCGTGCTCCTTAAAACCCAAAAAGAGGCCCGTTTCGAACCATATTCTCTTAGGCAGAGGTATTTTAAGCAATCCAACTCACAAAACCCCTTGTCCCAGCACTTTCTTCTGCAGAAACTGTGCTTATAGGGTGCTTTGCGGTTGGGCAAATAGGATAGGCAGGGGAGGAACTTTGTAGAAGTAAAAGTAAATGGACCCATTATTTTGGGAGCATAATCAAACCTCAATCTAGGAAAAAATCTTTATGACTAATCTCCGCAGACTAAGCAAGGTACGTAAAGACGCCTTAGTAGCCGGAACATTTTGTGTTCCAGAACCTCAAGCAATGCCCGCCAAAGCCAGCCAATATGCGCCACCATTCGTGGATTTATAAGGAAAAGAGACGGTGAGCAGTGATTTGTTTCCGCTATTACGTGATTTGGCTATGCAGAGGATGTGTCGGTGCAAGCAGGTCACCTATCGCATTGAGCAGCAGGCATGCTTCTTTGCAAACACATGTTCTGCACACTCTCTTAGGACTCACCTGATGCTCAGCCTTCTATTTTTTCACGTTGTTTACTTGGCCCACAAAGAAAAAGAAGCGGGACCCACGCAGACTCTACGTTGGATGCTTACCAAATTCGGTAAATAACCAGAATCTGCAAGAGTTCTTCTCCAAATTTGGCAATGTCGACGACATTTCTGTGGTAAAGGAAGCAAGGGCTTCGGTCGTGGTTTCGTCGTCTTTCGGGGCGTGGAGTTGGCATGACATGTGCTCGTGTCCGAACCTCACCAGTTCCACGGAACGCAAATAACCCTTGGTCCTATCGTAGGGGGTTAAGTGAGTTTAACCGTGAAACTGCGATCTTCAA